>CM055902.1:6145756-6690756 GCA_029582155.1 Panopea generosa
ATATATTTATTTTGCAAACCTCAACTTTTTTGAGAGTTATATAAATGTTTAAAAACAAAATATTAACTAGCTATTGCGGATATATGTATAAATAAAGAAAATGGAATACGTTTAAACAGATTACTTACCTCAATTTGTAGTGGCAAATTTGTAATCCGTCTGAATTTGAATTTAATCCATTCGAGTCACAGTTTACTTCGTTTTCTTCACTTTCGTCACTGTCAACACTGGCTTGTTCTTTTTCTAACTTTTGTTTTGGAATCACTTTTTTGGCTACTTCCGGTTTATGTGTCGCATGGATTGCTACTTCCGGTATATTTGTCGCCTGCTTAGACACTTCCGGCTTCTGTATCACCTGTTTCACTTCTGTTTTTTGCAATGTTTGTTTCGTAGCTTCCGACTTTTGTATAGTCTGTTTCGAAGTATCTAGTTTTACTGGCGTTTGCTGTATGACGGTCCGTTGCGCTTTTGATGTCACGATTTCTTTGAAATAAGCCTTTCTTTCATGAAATTTAATAATTCCATTTATTCTGCTTTCGCCCTTTGAAACATTCCCATTAACCATCATCTTTTGGGAATAGTTGTTTCCAAATCCATTGCTTTCTATTTTACAATTCCACTTCCGTACCTCCTCATTCATGGTTAACTAGAGTCGACTTATTTCGGCTACCATTGCCAAATGATAGAACTGTAAGTGTGCAACATAGTTAGTAGGAGATAAGGATCCACGTTAAATTGGATTTCTATAACTTTTACCACCACACTGTGGGCGACGGGGAACGTAGAGCTGTGATTGGCTTTAAGCGGTTTTTCATCTCTCGATCAGATATAAAAACACTGAGTAATTTGTTTTCTGCACAAAACTAATGGCTGAGTAGTATAGAGAAGATGTATTCATGTACGTGTTTTAAGACTGCCACTGCCTGATTAAGAACTAGACGTTCTTTCTTTATATGAATATAGTTTTAACATTATATATTTATTTAATACATTCTTCTCACAATCACATGCTTTAATTTTACGCGCATACAATAAAGATACCTCGGTATGGGTTTATTTGCCATAAAATACAATCTATTCTTTATTCCGTTCGTCCGTCCGTCGGTCAGTAGATAAAATATTGAGAAATAATGATAATGATCCTGGAAGGTTAGCCAGTACTCGAGCACACCCATCTCGGCAAGTAACGATAACTTTCCCATTTGAATCAGCAGTGAGAGTTGAATAATCCCGAGACATAATTTGTGCTACCGACTGAGCGAATTGACCTAATAGTAATGGTAATTGCAACAGTAACGGTAACAGTTACGGTTACGGTAACATTAACGGTAACGGTAACGGTAATGGTAACTGTAACGGTAATAGTAACGGTTACAGTAACGGTAATAGTAACAGTAACGGTAACGGTAATAGTAACTGTAACAGTAACTGTAATGGTAACGGTAACGGTAACGGATACGGATACGGATACGGATACGGATACGGATACGGTTACGGTTACGGTAACGGTAACGGTGACGGTTACGGTAATGGTAACTGTAACGGTAACGGTCACGGTTACGGTTACGGTAACTGTAACGGTAACGGTAACTAACGGTAACGGTAACGGTAACGGTAACGGAAATGGCAATGAAAATGGTAATGGTAATAAAAATAATAATAAAAGTAATAATAGTAATAGTAATATTAATAAAATCCTCACTCAACGAGATAATTAATTTGAACCAGTAAATCAACCATGAGGCCCCGAAACATACTTTGTAATATACATTAGTCACATCAAAGCGAAAGTAACACAATAACAAACCAATAACAACAGTGGATGCTTGATACAAATATAGTATAAAGAGAATATAAACTATGCATGTATCAAAAAGTACTAATAATGGTCTGCCGAAAATAACTGACGATAGGGTTGTAATTAACTCCGAGCTCTATGTTAATTCATGTACTTATTTATGTTAGCTCGATTGTGATGAAAGCTCAGAGCTTATATGAACCGCTCTCGAGTCCGCTTCCTGGGTATAACCAGTACTGTGTGTTGTTTTATGATAGGCATCGAGTCAATCTTAGGATCGAACCCTCAACCTCTGGTGTGAGCGGTCAACACTCTATCTACTACACTACTGCCGCGTTTAATTTTGAGCTCTTTAAGGAGTATTTGTCAGAAACGTTTAAACGGAGGGAAAACGTAAAGAACATTTCTAAAGTATTCCATTGTCAGTAGGCGGAAATGCAACTAACCTTTCACACTGGGTAGGGGCTATGTACAGGATGAGGAGAAATAACAAAATTATCCCAAACAATTATTGTACTTAACGTTTTATGCTATAAAAGCACCTGCATATTCTCGCGAAGCATCGGTTGAATAGTTCGATTTTAAATCATCCGCTGACCAGAGAGCGTATCACCAGCTTGATGGATTGCCCACGGTGGAGTTCCACCGTGTTAAGAGTATTTGTAACTGATCTCTCTCTCAAGCATTAAGTGCTTAAGGCCAAGAGTTGTGTTCATCCTCGACTTTCTCCAGATAACCATCAATGAATGTAAGAAAGGGGAGCGCTGGCTCTCGTGAGTAGGCGCACTATTGGCAAAAAATATTAAGTGATGTCAGATGCTATGTATAAGATAATGTGTTTCCGATATAATATATATACAGGTAGTTTCAATTAAACATACTTATATGCGGTTGATATCAAAGTTGTAAAACGCATACATATCTAGCGTCATTTTTATGCTATAGGGGTCTAACAGACGATCAGTTAACCTAACCACTCTTTCCTAGGATCTGGAAGGTTAACCAGTACTCAAGAACACCCACCTTCGCAAGTAAATGATAATTTTCCAACTTGAATCATCGGTGAGAGAGGAAAGGCAATGAGACGTACTGTCATATACCTATCATCACAGAGACTGGCCGGGCGAGGATTCAAATTAATAATTAGACACGCTACTGACTGAGCTATCTGGGTTCAGCAAAACTGAAATTCACTTAAAAAGGGTTTCTGCAGTTTCAGGTAAATGCTCCTTGTATTGTTGAAAATAATTCATAAACTATATTTCAGGAATAGTTCCTGTTTTTTTTATCTTTTTCTCTTTTTATGTTGCTATTTTTTTATATCTTAATTTGAACATATGTATAGTATTAAGTTCGATGTAGAATGCAATTTGCACAATTAAACAATAAAGTGATCGACCCAATTTTAACACAGTTCATTTTCATATATATCGATTTCTATAGACTTTTCTTGATTTATTGTTTCATACTATTTTCTTTTAGTTCATAAACCCAGAGGTCGTGAGTTCGAATCCCCGCCCGGCAACAGTCTCCGTGATGACTGTAATACGACATTGTATCTCATTAGCATTCGTTTCTCACCGCTGATTCAAGTAGGAAAGTTATCAGTTACTTGCGGAGATGGGTTTTCTCGGGTACTGGTTAAACTTTAAGGATACCAGGAAACAGTGGTAAGGTTAACTGATCGTTTGTTAGCCCTCGATGGCATAAAAATGACGCTAAACATTCAATCAATCAATCAATCGTTTTTACTCTTAGCTATTGTGAAACACATTCCAGTCCGTTTCCTGGGTATAACCATCATTAAGGGGTCCTCCGTGATCGATAGTCTAAGGCTCCATTTCTCTCACCGCTAGGGTCGTAGGTTCGATTCTCGCTCGCTCCAAAAACATTACGTGAGAAAGTTTGCCAGTTATTCACGAAAGGACGATGGTTCTACTCAGATTCATTCACATGTTTTGCTCCACCAATACAATAAAACTGGATATGCCATATATAACCTGAAATGTGTTGAAAATGGTGGCGTTAATCGCCATTAAAAACATTATAGGGTGTAGTTTTAAGAGGCCATCAGTCCGAGATATCAAACCCTCTTCCTCTGGCATGAGAGGCATAGCCACTATCCACTACGCCCCCCTCCCCACCCCCGTCCCCCAGCTTATTGATATATTGTAATCGAATGTTTATATAATATCTACAAGTTGTATAACAACGATTTTGATGATAAACCGGTTATCAAGCAAAACATCTACTCCGGTTTATCTGCAGTGATAACTGATTTGGCGAATCATCTATCTAAATATTTATATTTCTCTATCACCAGATCTTGTGGATACGATCACATCTCTGATTAAAACCAGTTTACCCAATTACGGACTTGACAATTAAAACGGTGGTTGGTATTTGAATGTTGATAGAGGTAAGAGAATAACGCCACTGCTTCTTTTTCTTTATCCAGCCGAACCTGATAAATGTTAGATTATCTGGCACTAGCATGGTATTCTACTTATCATGTTACTGTTTGTGTTGTTTTATTTATTTTCTATTTAAAAAAAGTTACAAATGTGAGAACGTTTGTCAGTTACTTGCGGAACGACAGTGGTTTTAATCAGATCAAGTTCATTCTGAGGTCTTCATTTTATTAATATTGGTCCAACCAGTATTGGAGCCACTTTTATCCTCCCTCTTTCTATATATATTGAGCGTCAAGAAAAAGCAACATTTATAGTATTTGGTACGACACGGTCCGGGATCGAACTACTAGTATTACACTGTTGCATAAATGACAAAAAAGCTCTGCCGCTGAACCACTGCTGTATTTAAAAATAAGAAAGGTCCTCCACTGTCGATTCTATTAAGGCGCTGTCTCAAGAAAAACTTACCTCTCATTTAATGTGGTCTAGGGTTCGAGCCTTGTTTTGTCCTAAAAGTATATGAGAAAGTTGCGGATTAACTTGAGGATGGACGGCGGTTCTGCTCAGATGCATTCTTGGATTCATGAAGGTGTTCTTCAGCAATAAAATTGGATGCCATATATAATTTGTTATTTGTTAAAAAATAAACAAACAAAATAAATAAATTAGATCAATGCATGCAGGTTTAACTATTCGGTAAACATTGGATGGCGCTTTAGAAGGTAAGTAGGAAACAGCGTCCTTGATATTCAAGAAGACTCCGGAAGTCAGCTACATTAAGACCTTACATCCGGTTACAACTTGCATGGACTTGCTATATAATATCTCTGAGGTGAAATCTTTGCTTAGGGTGCGTACATGTAATAATTATTATCTAATAAATCACTTTCTTCTTCATCAACCGTAGTAGTATTAAATGTGTTTCCATGGTAAAGTAATCAAGTAGTACAACATACATGTCTTCAGCAGACGATCCGTTGCCATGCATTTTCTGTTTCACACTAACAATAAACCGCAAAATATATATGAACTCAACGTTTGTACGCTTTCTTTGGAATCCAACGTGAGGTTGGGTGATGTAAATATTGTATAAACCATATGGTACAAATATACAAGGATTTAAGATGAATACAAAAAAATACATCGTTTTGAAAGCAGTTTTTACTTGATGTTTCGATTATTGCATTGTATCTTATGGCGTCAGTGTTCCTCACACCACGCAGTCAATAAAGACATGAATAACACAAGACGTCATAGTCTTAAACATTTTTGTGCTATTTATTATCATATGACGAATATTTTTGGATAGTGTATTTATATATATATTTTTTGGATAGTGTATTTATATATATATATCTTTTCTAACATATAAAAGAAACGTTCGTGAGTATATGCCGGTCCCAAATAGCTCAGTCGGTAGCAAGTCTGACTACCAATCAGGGATCATGAGCTCGAATCCCAGCCAACTTCATAGTCTCTGTGACGGTTGATATACAACAATGCGTTTCATTGCCATTCATCTCTTACCGCTGAAGTGGGAAAGATCGTCTGTAAGCTCTACCGAATGGGTCTGTTAAATAGCAATGTTGGGAAAGCCGCAGTTGAGCACGTTGATTGGACGTTTGAATGACGTCACAGTTTATTAAGTGTTTAATTGCTATAAATTGTGGGAGAGGCATAGAATTCCCAGCTTTTTCATTGGGGGTTAATACACCTCATTCGGGAGTTATCTATGATGGACTAGGGTAAGTTTCATATATATCGAAAGACGAAACACGAATAAAAAACAACTTAACTCAACCGGGTATATGCGGCAGCTAGTTCTGCGTGGATAATTGCAACTAGCATTGTGCAGAAGAAGCAAGAAGCAATCCGAGTGCCGAAATCAATAGCAGACGGAGGTTTATGCTATGTAAAATATGATTTTGGAATGTATTCCCGTCATTAACACCATATTGTTGCAATTATAACTTGTTGTTCTTGCAATGCCAAACACGTGCTTAACAATCAAAGACACTGACAGACGTGTGCGTACTAAGTTCCGAGAAGAAAGAGCTATAGGTGGAACATAGGTCTCATTTGAAACATTAGAGGTTTCGGATCGTGGAAAAGTCATGGACATGCCTGTGTGGTATTTTGATAAACCTGTCAGTTTTGTAGTAGTAAGGAAATAATTACCGTCTGCTTCTCTGATTACAGTTGTTCCATACCATGTTTACTAATGTCCTTCACAACATTTCTACCGTGTCCCGTCTGGTATATGGACTACGCTAGTTTAATGCAGCACCAGTGTGCCCGCTATAACCACATTCACCACTCGTACATACTCGGCCAATTCCGCCAGCTTACGGCATTAGGAATTAGAATAATCGGCGAGGTATTCCGAATGCCACATGTCGTCATAATACCGATAACTTCGGAGGCTTCGATCCTTTAATTACCCTAATATTGTTTATACTAACTGGTTTATAGCTCCATTGCGAAGTAGGTCCGTACCCACATAAATCGTTCTCGGTAAATATTGTTATTTTTTAGAAACCATCGGGTCAAGCCTGAGTTCGAACCTGCGACTTCTGGCGTGAGCGCCATAGAACATGCTACTGCTCCACTTGACGTCACTTGACGGCTTTACACGGACGGCCGCTTATTTAAAATCTCTCTAATGATGCAATCCGCCTTTGATTTGGCACCAATATCGGGACACTCCTTCCACTACAACAGGTTCACATCCCAGACTACAGCATACATTTGTCGTCTGATATCTACCCAGACTATGACTGACTTGTCTTGTAGCACTATTGCTGCGGCACATCCAGACGACCATGTCGTACATGTCATGCATTTGTCTTGCGTTATTATTACGTCATCTCTTCCAGCGTCTGTCATGTCTTTGTTTTAAGACACTATTACAGCTTGTTTATGACATCACATTCGGAGTATGCCAAGTGCATTTGTCTTGCGACACTATTACGACATCACACTCATTTGTGTCATCATTTCGTCGTGCACAGACAGTGTCATGCTCTATTTGGAGGACCTCAGAATTCAATATACTAATTATAGAAAATAGACCCAGCACTGCCCTGATTGTTTACGGCAATGATGGAATTCATAAACAATTTGAACCAAGACGATATAGCTGTGAGCAAAGCTGAAATCTGACTATAAGGTCTTTAGTGGAGCGTGTGATACAGTTGTAGAGTATCGGATCCATGACCAGGGGTCTTGGGGTCGATCCTCCGTCTTAACTTTGTGTGGTGCCCTTGACCAAGACACTTTACCCGCATATGCTTAGTACTGGTTCTACCCGGGAAGACTTCAAGTGTGACTTGTATAAGCTGTAATAATTGTTTCACAGTCGAAGTAATATAAATAAGTTTAAACTAAGTGAATTTATCAATCAGCATTTTTGTTCGTTTGTTTAACTCGGCTCTTGTACGTAAATTACCGAGCAACTTTCCGACTTCCCAGACGATATGAATGACGTCTATTTGTCATTGCAAAATGTAATCCGAACATCGCTCGGCCATTTCCGTATTTTGTAGTACGTAGGCGGAAATCATTGGTCGGGGGATGTTCCGATTAGACAAAATGACGTTATTTTCAGACGTTACGTAATCATGGTAAAATACGATAACTAACGGAAACTAATATGCGCGAAATTTTTTCTCGTTCGTTATAGAAGTGATCTGAAAAATAAATGGTAAATAAATGGTAAAAACATATCAACCATTTCTCTGAATCTTACATTCTCATTTTTTATTGAAATTTTTAATTTATTAAATTCGATAGCAAAAGTTATATATTTTACCAAATCGTTTAATAAATTCAACGAAACACGAGCACGCATGTAAGATTTCTTCAACTACTAATAATTCTAAACGTTAATGGAATGGTTCAAAAGTCTATACTCGGCAAGTTAAGGTTAAACAATTCCCGCCAGGAATACATCAGTTCGGGCACAGCATGATGGCACGTAACCACTTGCATGATAACAGAACATGCGGTTAGAATGAAAAGACAAAAATAGACCAAAACATGATTTCAATGTACGGAAGAATTTAGAGTATGTGAGAAGTACGATGATATACTATATTACAGACTTAATATAATTTGAAGTTCAGATTGTTCAGCAGTTTGATACGAAACTTCTGTATCCACAGTAGCAATACCTGCGATATAAAGCATTCTTGCAATTTTACCGAGGTTAAATATGCGTGTATTTTACATCACTTTAATAGTTTGAATATTTAGCATCATTTCTGCCATCGAGAGCTAATAGACGATTAGTTGATCTAACCACTCTTTCCTTGGATCAATACACGAGCACACCAATCTCTGCATATAACTGATAACTTTCCCACTTGAAAGAGCGATGAGAGACGAATGACAATAAGACGTTAAGTCTTATATCATTCATCGCGGAGCCTGTGGCCACGCGGGGAATCAAACTCGCGGCCCCTGAATTGATAGTTAACGACACGCTACGGGCCCAGTTCACTTTGATAGCATTTATAGACCAGTATATGCAATTATTGCACACTAGACATTAATTTTCAAGTTTTTTAACGAGTACTAAAATTCATCCCCACTCCCCCGCGTGCTTTTCCTGCCCTACGCGCTCTGTAAAAGCGATTGTGGTAATAATGGTGTATAATTAAATTGGAATAGATATTCAGTACGTTTGTGTATGCAAGAAAAAAGAATTATTCACGTATCCATTACTTTTGTCGGTTCGTATGAATATCGAACTGAGGTCTAAAACTCTGTCCAAAAACTTCAATGTGAGAAAATTTACCAGTTTCTTGCGATGAACGGTGGTTCTAGGCTCTTTCTTTACCAACAGAATTGAATGCCATATTATGTAACATAAGTAGGATTGAAAGCCAATTTTAACACATTTCAGCTTGATATATATGGTATATTCAGGGTCCGAGATTATATAATTTTGTCCATGCTGAACCATGATTTCATGCTCAACCTAAAAAACAAGTATACTTATTATAAAGTATACTAAATTTAACAGCTAACCCGCCACCTGGCATTTATGTACCTGACATATTATGTACCTGACATATTATGTACCTGACATATAATGTACCTGACATATTATGTACCTGATATTTTATGTACCTGACATATTATGTACCTGACATACTATGTACCTGACATTTTATATACCCGACATACTATGTACCTGACATTTTATGTACCTGACATTTCAGTACCTGACATTTCAGTACCTGACATATTATGTACCTGACATTTCATATACCTGACATTGTATGTACCTGATATTTTATCTGACATTTCAGTACCTGACATATTATGTACCTGACATTTTATATACCTGACATATTATGTACCTGATATTTTATATTCCTAACATGTTATGTACATGACATATAATGTACCTGACATGTTATGTACCTGGCATATAATGTACCTGACATTTTATGTACCTGATATTTTATCTAACATTTTATGTACCTGACATTGTATGTACCTGACATATAATGTACCTGACATATTATGTACCTGACATATAATGTACTTGACATTTTATGTACCTGACATGTAATGTACCTGACATATTATGTATCTGACATACAATGTACCTGACATTTTATGTACCTGATATATAATGTACCTGACATTTTTATGTACCTGACATATAATGTACCTGACATTTTATGTACCTGACATATTATGTATTTTTTCAAAATTGTTAACCACAATGTCCTTGAAAATTGCACTTGAATAAGAAGGATCATCTAGGCCTTATAAAATAAAAAAAATCAATAGTGTTGATGTCGTATACACATTTTAATAATTTTACTCAATTTATAAAAAAATATATATATTGGAAATACAAAAGTGGCGGGTTAGCTGTTCCGTATAGTTTATATATTTAAAACTGTAATTTTTACCGTCCCCAAATCTGCATAAATACTTTCAAATTCGAGAGTGAGTCAAGAATTTGTATCTTTTTATCTTTTATGTTTTAGTATGAATTTTGAGTAGATCATGTCGGGGAACAGCTGTAAAACCTCGGAGCCAATTTAGTGGTGGAAGCAAACCTCAGAATAAATCTGAGTAGGACCACCGTCATTCCGCAAGTAACTGGCAAACTTTCACATATCAATTTTTAGACCGAACTGAGCTCGAACCCACGTGACACGAATACTCGATAGATTTATAGTACAATAGTAAAAGAAAAATAACAACCTGCCAAAAAAATTAGTCTTGGAAACAGTTCCGCAGTAGCTCACGCTTGCATTTGCGTAAAACAACACTCACGGTTGAGATAAATGTTTTCTGACCCATATATTTCATTGTTCTTACCGAGTCTGCCAAAAAAAGTGATACCGAGGACTGAATACTTTTGTCTCAACCATGCAGTATAAGAATCATTCATTTGTTTGAGGTTCGGATAGAACTGTTGTTTTTTGTTGTTTTATTTTAGTGGCGAAAACAGTAATCCGGAGACAACCGGATGTGTGAATGGTTATTCCGTGTAATCTATGTCAGATAGCCAGGGCCGTAGCCACACTGAGGATAAAGGAAGCATTTGCCGCCTGTAGAATTTTGATTAGTCTATTTGTAAGATAAAAAGGTAGTTATCAAAGGCGGATCTAATGTTTAAAAAAACCGCGGTACCCTTCCCCCCACTAAACTCCCAGATTTTATTTAAGTCCACTATATTTCTACTGAAAAAAATGAGTGCCCGTTCAGATTTGGTATTGCGCCCTCTACGTGTGCCCCCCCTCCCACTCTTCTAAAAATTAGATCCTGGATCCGCTCCTGGTTATGCCTATAATATGTATAACTCTTGCAACAATATGACATTCTAAGACCTATTTGTTTTCGGGAGGGGCATGCCCCCGAACCCTCCTGGCTAGGTTGGGATTCTTCCTCCCATGAAATCAAACTTTGGCTACTGCCCTGACAGCGCTATAGACAAATCGTCTATGGGGAACATTTTTAGTAATATTCTATTGCATTTATTATGTATACATGAATTATAATAACAAAACATATATATTTATATAAATGTATAGTTCAACTTGGTCGAACTACAAGTATAAAACGACATTAACACAGCCCACCCTAAAATGAACATCACATTTAAATGTGTACCGTCTTCCGTGGTCTAGTGGTTAAGGCGTCCGTCTCGGAAGCAAGATGTCGAAGGTTCATATCCCGGTGGAAGCACCTGGATTTTTTTTTCTGATGCGGCCGGTTGCCGACCCAGCAGCTAGTAAAATTGAGGGGTACCGAATATCTAACAGTCTGACATCTCGCAATGATAGTTTTCGGGAAGTAACTGTGTACAGCATAAAGGTGTCTTACAATAAGCTTTACAGATTATCAACAATAATTCATTAAAGATAAGTATAACCGTGTATTCATTTCGTTGTCAAAGACGTTTTGTCAATTTAAAAATAGAAAAAAAACATAAACAATAATGAAAACAAGAATTTTGAAACGAGAATAAGAAACTCAAAAATAATAATCTTAACCTGACAAGAAAAACACCCCTAGACTGCCTAACCCCGATTTAACAGTCCAATTTAACAAACCAACATAATTAAGAAAACAAAGACAGGGGAATGTAATTACCATTGGAATACATAAATGAAGGTTTGATTTACTATTTGGCACCATGCGTGTATTTAATTATGTCGTGTTTCATGTTTATTGCAATAATTTCATGTCCTGTAAATAACAAAATGAAATGTATCACGTGATGACAACAATAATATGATGTTGAAGAGCAAGGGTCGTAATTATCGCACATCATAAATATCACACAAATACTCGAATAGATTAGACGAGTAAGTAGAGAAGCCTGGCCCAGACTGCAGGAGAAAGTTTGATTGAAACCAAATGTAACGTAAACTATTTGACACTTGATTAACAATCTTCAGACGTGATGTCGAATAATTAGATAAAAAAATGACATTTAAAATGCTTTGATGCACACTGGAGATTAGGAAAGGTACTTTCATTGCCGGATATAGTTTTTTGCAAAGTTTAGTTTTTTATTCAATTTTTTTATAAGGCTTTATTAAAGCATGTGAAGACAAACAACATGATACGCTAATGTGGTAGACAGTGCAATGTGCCAGTCTTCTTCTTCTTCTAATAATAATAATAATAATAATAATAATAATAATAATAATAATAATAATGATAATAATAATAACAATTATCATAATGATGATGGATGATACTGGATGATGATGATGATGATGATGATGATGATGATGATGATGATGATGATGATGATGATGATGATGATAATGATAGTAATAATAATAATAATAATAATAATAATAATAATAATAATAAAAATAATAAAAAATAAACAGAAATTAATAACAATATATTAGGATCATACAACAGTGTAAAACTCATCTACCATATGGCTTCCTAATCAACCTTTGCTTTGTTAAACCATAGAAGAAATGATATTAAAGCATATTTTAACAATGGAAAAGAAAAGTTTATACATGTTATAATAGGCAAACATCTGTAAAAAAAGTCTAACATTTAGCTGTTAAACAAATATATTCTATAATTATTCTTAAATGCATTTAAAGATGATAAACGTATTTGTACAAGAATAGAATCTCAAACACACACGCATATATAAGTAAATGAACGTTTTAAAAGTTCAGGTTTTTTTTGTTAATTATGTACAATATTTTTATTTTATAACACAACATTTTTCAGAGATAGTTAAATATACGCTATACTACTCTTGTAACAGTTGTTGGAATTTCTAACTATAACGATTATTTACAAACGAAAAGAAGACAAACTGCATTTACATATTCACAGCTATATTTTCATACATAAACATGCATGTTTATTATTTAGCATTGTATATATAAGTATGATTGCCCTTGTTCTGTTACCCTGTCAAAATGAAACACATGAGCGACACATAATCAACACATGAGCAACATATCAGCAACACATGACCAACACATGAGCGACACATGAGCAACACATGAGCAATACATTAGCAACACATCAGCAACACATGAACAACACATGAGCAACACATGAGCAACACAAGAGCAACACATGACCAACGCATGAGCAACACATGAACAAAACATGAACAACACATGAACAACACATGACCAACACATGACCAACACATGAGCAACACATGAGCAACACAAGAGCAACGCATGACCAACGCATGACCAACACATGAGCAACCCATGACCAACACATGACCAACCCATGACCAACACATGAGCAACACATGAGCAGCACATGAGCAACACATGGCCAACACATGATCACATATTGCTTAAATGAGTATTAGTATTCGAACAGGAAAATATTGCTGCAAACATCACAGTCGACTAGGCTATATTTCACACCCTTGCATGACGGAATATTTATACAGCATTGGTGCAGACTGGTTAGATTTAAACCAACGTGGCAAAGCAACAGTTGCGGCACACACTTTATATGCAATTTACATGTACCCTAGTTACCATATTTTGTTTTAGTTTTGTTCGAGTAAATCATAATCCAATAATCAGTAACCAAACATCTTTCTGGCATATTACTCTGGGATGACATTTTCCCATTATGTTAATTTGCTATTCGCTGCAAGTACGTTGCTCCTTAATCACCATTGTATAGCATCAGCATTAAATATATAATAAGTTTTAGAATAGATTCAGAGCATGTAAGTTTTAAAAACTTAAGAGACACGTCAAATTAATGTTTTACCATGACAACGTTTTAATGAATACATACCTCATTTATTACACATATATACGTATCATTGAGCAGTTATTTGCACGAGCCGGGTCCGATTGTCTTATTTGGTAATGCTTCTGGCTATCAATCTAGGGGTCGTGAGTACCAATCTCCCCGGCCGCAGTCTCCGTGATTTATGCTATACTACATTGTACCTCACCGACATTCGTTTCTCACCGCTGATTCAAATGGGCAAGTTACTGGTTAAAATCCCAAGAATATCTACCGTCGATGCCATAAAAATGGTGCTAAATATTTAAACAAACAAACAAACAAACAAACAAACAAACAAACAAACAATATTTGCACGTCGAACGCGGTTACTGATGTTTCGGGATACCCCTTTACATCACTCTATAAGTGAACTAAGTTTATGATAATATTACATGTACTAGTATTTGATGAACACTTCGCACAGGGAAATATAATAAAATATATATTCTACAGGGACGCAGCATTCAAAGGACACAGTCACCACAACAGCATACACACAAAAAGGTATACTCATGTTTACTTTCTTCCCCCCCCCCCCCCCCCCCCCGCACACACACACACTCCCCCTAGATCTGCCTGTGTATTTTACCCTCAAGTATGACGTGTAGCGTCATTAATAATCTACTGGAATGCTGCCTTTGGTTGATGTAGACTGTAAGTACTAAACCAGTCGTGTGTTCTTGTCTATTTTGTATCGGTGTATGTAACGACATATATAATATGCAGGCAAACTTAGTTCTGGGTGAAATTTTACAATATTCTTAAGACTTTGTACTGCGTTGTTGTTTTTTTTACATTGACAACATAAAGAATACTAGAATATAGTGCGAGATATCGCACATCTCAAAGGAGCATTTTAAAGATTTATTATTTTGCATCTTTCGAGACAACAGATCGGATATCCGAATAATAAAAGAAGCTGTACATCGTCGCCATATTTAATGAGGCCAACATCCTAATGAAAAGTAACTACAGCAGACTGTCATCTGACACATCAGAATGTAAATAAACCATTAAAGTCGTGTTTGGCGTTCCATAGTTAACCTTCTACAGTAGAGTCAAATATTGACGATTTGAATTATATTTGGAATGTGAATGTAAAATTCAAGAAAAAATCGATTTTCAGTCAGATCGACCTGGTAACACTAGAGTTATTTCCCTTGATTTAACCAAATTTAAGAGGCTCTATTTAAAACTTAATAATCTTACTACTATTTGGGGGAAATGTTGACGCTTATACGATCTTAGTGAAGATCGTATATGGGCGGGGTCGGACTAGAAACAATAGAGTTGTTATTGTCCTCGATTTAGCAAAGTTGTTATATGATTTTTGGTCAAGTTAAATTTTTACTTTGATATGATCATTAATAGCAGAGTTAAGTGCCTCTGATTTAACTTTTTTTCTATCGGTTTTCCGATCATTACCTGTTCTTCTTCTTTCTTCTTCCATTAGTGCACTCTGTGGCATCGTTGTCGAAAGCGTACTTAATAAGCTGTTCAAATAAAAAATCATTTCGGCACCTGTCAAATAAACTTTAATTTATTCGGCTTCCCCTTTTATTATGTCAACGATACCTAGTGATAGGATGGAATAATGCGTTGATAACCGTAATCGGGTATTCGCAATTCTCCAAAACATTCTATCAACATTTTTGCGATAAAGATATGAATAATAAAGACAATATACTCGTTTTAGATATAATAATTGATTTGTATTTCACTTATCAAGATGTTTGTCAGAACGCCAAATAATCCCAATAATAACCGTGTCATCAGCTAACAATAATACCCACTTGTGTTTAATGCAAAACACTCCTTCTTCTACTTCAGAGAACGCAATTATTACTGCTCTCTGTTTTGTATGTTTGATAAAGTTGTTTGACCTACTGAAATATTCTAGTTTCAAGCACGTGGCAATGGTGTTTACCTGGAGTGGTTTCATATGTGCTCAAATATTAGATAACAAATTATTTCGGAATGTTTGGCTGTTAACGGAATGATGCCACCCGATGTTAGATATTTTTGTTCAACGACGTTTCGTTGAAATGGCTGTACCATTGCACTTGTTGTTATCTCGGTGATATTTCTGAATTTATTTTCATAGAAGTACGTATGGGTAAACCCTTTGGGATACAAAGATAGCCAAGTTGGCAGAACTAGCATAAACTGCAGCTGCTATACGAATAAAACATGCTAATTGAATGGCATAAAATAAATAAACAGAATGTTTGTACCGAATGCCTCGCACTTGTGTGGTTTACCAATATTTCTTACAAAAGTACATAACAACTTCTTCGGACTGAAGTTTTTCTTTTTCTTGGTCACATTTAATCGTTACAGTCAAGCCACCAAGTCGTAAACATATTTGAAAATTGAAAATTGGTCATCGATGGAAAAATATGATAAGGTTATTCCTGTAACTTGCAATATTTACATATCAGTGTATCAATAACATGAAACTTATTTCTACTATCACGGTAAGTTTCATAATCACAACAATCGAAACGTTTAATTTTTTTGTCGTTGGATTTACCTTGGCAAATTTGCTGGAAGTCGCGTTTTAACGTTTCGTAGAAATAAACAACTTCCACAGACCGAAGGCCGTCCAGGAAATTCTACCGCTGAAAAATAGTTCGATAGTTAAGTTCCGAATCGGCCGATTATCCTAATTCTGACCAACTACCAATGTACTATTTTTGGTACTTTCTTTTTTTATTATAGTATTTTCTGATTTAATATCTCATATTATTACCTGCAACGGGCGCATTGGTTTCGTGTCCTTGATTGTATCCTAAGATAACTTCTTTTTTTTTGGAAGGGGAGTGGGGTATTGGGGTGGGGGATGGAGTTACCACATAAACGACTATCCCATTTAAATAGATTAGGTTGCAACAAAAGTGATTTGTCGATATATGCATGTTTATCGATGCACATATCTGGCAATGGTTCTTTGCTATCTTTGATTTTTATGTATAATTATACCAGGAAATGAAACATTAAATAATATCACTAAAAGACAAATGTTTTGACATGACAAGGCACTAACTAACACAACTAGTGGTAGGACAAGGCATAAATAGACGAAAGTGAAAGAACAAGGCAGTAACTGACAATATTGGTGGCAGGACAACAAACTTGATGGCAGGAAAAGACGCTAACAGATAAAGTTGGTGGCAGGACAACAAACTTGATGCCAGGAAAAGGCACTAACTGACGAAAACTTTTGGCAGGACAACAAACTTGATGACCGGACAAGGCACTAACTGACAAAATTGGTGGCAGGATAAAAATTTGTGGCAGGACAACATACTTGATGACCGGACAAGGCACTAACTGATAAAATTGGTGGCAGGACAACAAACTTGATGACCGGACAAGGCACTAACTGATAAAATTGGTGGCAGGACAACAAACTTGATGACCTGACAAGGTACTAAATTACAAAATTGGTGGCAGGACAACAAATTTGATGCCAGGAAAAGGCACTAACTTACAAAATTGATGGCAGGACAACAAACTTGATGACATGAAAAGGCACTAACTTACAAAATTGGTGGCAGGACAACAAACTTGATGACCAGACAAGGTACTAACTTACAAAATTGGTGGCAGGACAACAAACTTGATGACATGAAAAGGCACTAACTTACAAAATTGGTGGCAGGACAACAAACTTGATGACCAGACAAGGTACTAACTTACAAAATTGGTGGCAGGACAACAAACTTGATGCCAGGAAAAGGCACTATCTGACAAAATTGGTTGCAGGACTACACACTTAATGACTGGACAAGGCATTAATTGTCAAACTTGGTGGCAGAACAACAAACTTGATGACCGGACAAGGCACTCACTGACAACATTTGTGGCAGTACAACAAATTTGATGACCGGACAAGGCACTCACTGACAAAATTGGTGGCAGGACAACAAACTTGATGATCGGACAAGGCACTAACTGACAAAATTGGTGGCAGGACAACACACTTGATGACATGAAAAGGCACTAACTGACAAAATTGGTGGCAGGACAACAAACTTGATGACCGGACAAGGCACTAACTGATAAAATTGGTGGCAGGACAACAAACTCGATGACCTGACAAGGTACTAACTTACAAAATTGGTGGCAGGACAACACATTTGATGCCAGGAAAAGGCACTCACTGACAAAATTGGTTGCAGGACTACAAACTTAATGACTGGACAAGGCATTAATTGTCAAACTTGGTGGCAGAACAACAAACTTGATGACCGGACAAGGCACTAACTGACAACATTTGTGGCAGTACAACAACCTTGATGACCGGACAAGGCATTAACTGACAAAATTGGTGGCAGGAGATCAAACTTGATGACAGGACAATGCACTCACTGACAAACTTGGTGGCCGGACAACAAACCTGATGACAGGAAAAGGCACTAACTGACAAATTTGGTGGCAGGAGATCAAACTTGATGACCGGACAAGGCACTAACTGACAAAATTGATGGTAGGACTACAAACTAGATGACCTGAGAAGGCACTAACTGATAAAATTGGTAAAAGGACAACAAACTTGATGACCGGACAAGACACTAACTGATAAAATTGGTGGCCGGACAACAAACTTGATGACATGAAAAGTCGCTAACTGACAAAATTGGTGGCAGGAGAACAAACTTGATGACAGGACAATGCACTCACTGACAAACTTGGTGGCCGGACAACAAACCTGATGACAGGAAAAGGCACTAACTGACAAATTTGGTGGCAGGAGATCAAACTTGATGACCGGACAAGGCACTAACTGACAAAATTGATGGTAGGACTACAAACTAGATGACCTGAGAAGGCACTAACTGATAAAATTGGTAAAAGGACAACAAACTTGATGACCGGACAAGACACTAACTGATAAAATTGGTGGCCGGACAACAAACTTGATGACATGAAAAGTCGCTAACTGACAAAATTGGTGGCAGGAGAACAAACTTGATGACCGGACAAGGCACTAACTGATAAAATATGTGGCAGGACAACAAACTTGATGACCTGACAAGGCACTGATTTACAAAATTGGTGCCAGGACTGCAACCTCGATGATCGGACAAGGTACTTACTGACAAAATTGGTGACAGTACAACCAACTTGATGATCGGACAAGGGACTAACAGAAAGTAACACTACAGTTAAGTGTGAAATTGAATTTACTAATAGACTGAAGATATGTGGATATATAGCTAAGAAATATGTCTGTAGCAATGGTCAACATGACCAATTTGCAAATATTTAAAAGCTATAGATTTATCAGTTATAACGCGCCAAATATTGTCAAAACAATTACCCCTGCCATAAAGCAAATCACTTGACGATGGTAAACTACGTGATCGATTTAAATAAACCAATCAGAGTGCGAGAAATGCGTTTTGAAAGTAGTAGATTTCTGCATTATTTTTTTTTTACTCGTTTTATCAGATAAATATATACTATTTAACTATTTAGATATCAAATTTTCCACAATAAAAATTATAATAAAAATCGAATGAATTTGAACTCCGGTGGAGGTTCCGTTTTTAAATACATCTAATACATGTAGTTCATTATTGTCTTGTGTTTGTTTTTAATAACATTATTAAGATATCTTGGATTAATAATAGCTATTCCTTAATTAAACTGGAATACAGCATTTGTTTTTTGTGAATATCAAAGTTTCCCCACAAGCAGAAGATACCCCTTCACGAAACCTGGAGAAGTTTTTTGATACAACCTATATTTTTTTTTTATTAAAACATTAATAAAAAGTATAATTTGGATTGAATGACCGCCATTTTTTTATTATAAAAACCTCTCTAAACGCAGCACCATTCCTAATAATTGAAATACCCAGGGACTGCCTCTCCGGGTTTAATTATTAAAATGTAAAATAATATCAATGAAATAAAATTAAAACTGCTTTAACTGGGCTGATGTAACAACCAAATAATTCAGACATTCTTGTCAATTTACAGCTATATAATATTGTAAGTAAGAGGCGGAGTTTGTATGCATATGGGCGGGATCAAATCAAGTTGGTGGACATGTAAGCTCAAGTTGGTGGAATAAAATGGGTTTTCGGAATGCGGGATTGAGACAGCAGTACAACCGAAACAATGAATAAATTATTACGACATAATCTATATAGATCCAGCGTATTTAGTTATATTTTCTTTAACATTGATCATCTTTGGAATATCAAAGATTTTTTTTAAGTTATACATTTAAGTACAAATTTGCTTTAAATTAATATGTAAAACAATCATTATTACAAGTTAAACAGCAAACACGGTTTAATGCCTGGTTCCCTAAAATCAACGCGTACTGCGTGCTAATATGAAGTTGAGCCAGTGTCCAGGAAAATATGTTAGCTAACATTATCAATTGTTTGACCGAACTCAATTCTCCGGCAAGCTTCGGAAGACATTCGGTTAAGGCAAGCGAGGCGCACAACGGGTTGTCAGCGAGGTGCACAACGGGGTGAACAGTTTACTTTCGATTTCTCTTACAACAATAAATTATTGAAAAATCGTTGAAATTGAAATAAATGTGTCAAGTTTTTGGTTCCAAAACTAATATAATCAAATATTTAATATGTGTCTTCTATATCAGTATTAATAAACACACAGTATATTATCTTTTCAACACACACCCATCCAGTGGCCAGTTTACCCAAAAATCTAGGTCAAAAGCCATATTATACAGCTACGCCGAAAAACATATAATATGACCTCCTGGTAAATTGCTAACCTCACAAACAATCGATTACAATTAAAAAAAAAAAAACAAAAAAAAAAACGATACTAATATCAGTTAAATTGATTTGTCCTAATGCATGATGATATTATTTGGATTTTGAGGTTGTTGTAAGTCTGCTCACCATATGAAACAGGCAACACCTCTCACACCCACTAGCACCGGTTAAAGCGGCATCCATTCTCAAGCAACATCAGTTGGTTCCGTGATTTCAAGAAATCAGAAATAATAACATATATATTACTTGCCTTCGATGCGGGAACCTCCGAGCGCCGTCTCAAGATCATTTTTCCCTCTCACCGTTAAGGTCAAACGTTGAAGTCCCGCTTGCTCTAAAGCTTTATATAAGAAAGATTGTCAGTTACTTGCTGAAGGACGGTGGTTCAATTCAGATTCATTCCGGGGTCTTCCTCCACCAATAGAAGTGGATATTCCATATTTAACCTGAAATGTGTTGAAAATGGCGTTTAATCCCATTCAAAAAATTGTTTTCGATGAAAAGGCTACACTTGTCCATTCTGTTATTTCAAGACTGGTTACATGCCATTTGAGGACATATTACTTTGTACCAACTAGACAAGATAACGTTGATATCATGTATAGGTGGCTTCTAAATTACATGTGGTCGTAACCAGATCGCGATTACAATACCTGCGGAATTGTCTTTGGATGAGGCATTATTCGTATTATATTATAGGTCTTTGATGAAGAAATAACAAAATCATTTCAGCATGCATGTTTTATGCTTTATGCCAAAGCCATAGCTGTGCTAATGTCGTCGTGATCAAGATGTGTTGTGTTGATCACCGCCAAAAATAACCATACGCGACAGGGACTACTTTTTATTGCTCGATTTTCATTTTTCTTTTCATTTATTTTATATAAGCAAGCAGAAACAAATCAAACAATAAAATTTATCGCGGACATTGTATTATGTCAATGTTAAAATGTGTTGAATAAAATCAACCAAAGGCTAAAATAATATCAAGGAATTACATAGAGAAGTAAATGCCACTGATTGAGAGTTTGTGAACGCTCGCGTGTTCACGCAAAATCTCACAATATCTCGTTTTCAATTATCTTAACTTCCATTCACCGCAGAAACACAAATCAAAATTTTTACATTGTAGAATGAAATTCTCATCAAAATAATATCATTACGAGCAATTTGTGTTTAAAATTGATGAAGTGAATCTGATTACAAAATGTGTATACTGCAGCTAAAATAACGACAATAACATGTTTAAACATTTAAGATTACATACAATTTACAGTTAATGTTAAGAATTTGCCTGTGAGTTATGAATGATTAATTTGCCAAATAATGAATCCTTCGTATGCTGTTTTATCAACATTTAGCCAGGAGATACACGCTTCCTATCCTTCTATACAAGTCCTTGATAAATATCAATCAAAGTAGTAAGGCGTATGTATACGGACCAGATATCATTACTTTCTAGTACTATAAATATATCTAGTGTTAATGAAGCTGTAGTCTTGTTTGACACGTCACTTTGCGTCAGCAAATTCATTTGCATACGCACACACACACACTTATTTTTTTCACCAACTGCTTAAACCAATCTAATGAATCAATACAGGTGTTCATGCAATTAAATATGTGGCCATATATTGATATGTTGCTTATATTATATATACATTATTACACTCATTATATAAGAAAACGCAACCCAGGAAGAGATATGAAAACTCAACATATTTAGCACGATCAGATAGAATGTCCAGATCCTACAGTTATTGATGTCTGTTGATGTTATTGTTTGTTTACTTAAGATGTTACTGAATGTTAGCCTAGTGATGTGATACCTCCTGTACTGATGTCACTTCTTCCAAATAAGTCTCCTCTAAACATTGAGTTGCGTTTTCACATCTCTACCTAGGTTGTGTTTTCACATCTCTACCTGGGTTGCGTTTTCACATCTCTACCTGGGTTGTGTTTCCACAACTCTACCTGGGTCTGGGTTGCGTTTTCACATCTCTACCTTGGTTGTGTTTTCACAACTCTACCTGGGTTGCGTTTTCACATCTCTACCTGGGTTGTGTTTTCACAACTCTACCTTGGTTGCGTTTTCATGTCTCTACCTGGGTTGCGTTTTCATATCTGTTGAGTGTATATATATGACAGTATTTTTGCATTGTGTAGAATACAAAATGAAGACTGGGGTCTGAGGTTAGGAGTTTGAGTCTTGAGTTTTATTTTGGTTTATAAGGAACACATTCATACTTAAAATGATGAAGATTTTAGTAATTATGTGCAAACTTGCATAAGTGCGAGCCTTCATACTTTCATGCGTGCGAATGCCGCTGCGTTTGTCTATGGACTTCAATTTCGTCAAAATGAAGCACCATCCCTCAACTTAGTGATGTAAAATATGATATTGCTTAACAAATACACTTGAGAGACGTCCATTAATCACAGCCCACCTCCAACAGCATCAAACGTGCATTGATTTAAACCGGGGCTAGGGTGTAGTGGATAGCGTATTGGTCACTCAAGCAAAGTTTTGCGGATCTGATCCGTGACACGACACAGTATTCTTTAAAAAACATGTAGTACTGGTTCTGTCAAGGAAACAAGCTTGATAGTCATTCGCAGAAGCGCCGGGCTTACCCCGTATTGGAGTTCAAGTAAGTAAACGAACTGATTTATAATTTTAACGTCATTGGAATAATTCTCAGTTATTTGCTATAGAAATTCGAATACGAATCGAATTTATTTGGAATATGTTTCAGTGTATTTTGTAAGAAATATAGCTATATGTCCGGAGCCAAAGGTCCGGGACCTGAGCCCAAGACTGAAATAAAAATGCATTACAACACTCAACGGGTTCTCGTACGTATGCAAACAATAACAAATAGTGTATTCACGAAGTCCATAAATACACTTAAAACAAGATCAATATCAAACATGAAAAAAAAAACAATATGAAAAATAAATAATCAAATAACGAAGATAATAAAAATTATATGTCTAAAAATAACTTAGTTTCCTTTTTCTGTTAACACCTTTTACTGTTTTAGTAAAAATCATCAGTTGTTCGGGGGATTGCGGTATAAAACACCATTCGCACGCCTCTGGTACCTCGCTGATACTGTATATCTTAGACTTCGTGGGTCCGCTGACTGCTGACCCGTAGAGCAATTAAGTAGTTATTATACCGGACCCTTTAGTGCTTATCTCCGTCCTTTGTACATCGTTAACAACCGAAAAATTCAATCAAATCTAAAAAAAAAACCGTACACACATGAACATTGTGCAGGCTTGCGCTAAATGATTATAAATGATCCAATCTATTTTACGATTTTGGTAAATCTTCGTTCGTAAACAGTTTTCTTGTTATATAATACGACATCTAAGTGAAAAGCTGTATTTATCCAGTTGAAATTACGTCGTTTTTATTTTCCTGTGGTTAATTTTGATGCATCCAATTTTTCAAGACTTCCAATAAAATGTATGTTACATCGATTTGGCGTGGCGGCGCGGAGATTAAAGGCTTAACAGAGTT
Source organism: Panopea generosa (assembly GCA_029582155.1). NCBI lineage: Eukaryota > Metazoa > Mollusca > Bivalvia > Adapedonta > Hiatellidae > Panopea > Panopea generosa. The sequence continues at coordinate 6,170,053 of CM055902.1, forward strand.
GTTTTTTGTTGTTTTTTTTTGTGAGAAACTATGGTGTGCTTAAATAAAATGCTCATATTTATTTAAAAAATGATATTATGGGATGTCTGTGGAGTTTAAGTACCAAGTTTTTGTTTTTCCCATTGCTAATTAACAAATCGTACTATCAAACTGAAAGAAAAGCACCCACCCCATAAAAAAAATTATTAAATAATAATTATTTCACGGAGGTTATGGAAATCAGTAAAATATCAACCCATCACCATCACCGCCAGTCTGCATTGATTGTATTAGCATGGTAGACATTATCTTTGTAATAGTACCGATAAGGTTGTACGAATTGTCTCCCTTACTCCGTAATCAGACATTCAGAATGCTCTCTGCAGTCACATAGTCGGTTATCCACGCTTAATCCATTCCGATACTCTCCATTTATCGCCCGTGGAACAGTACCCTAGCTTTGCGTCGTTTCTACCAAGCCACGATGCAACCATATGATTGGTTCCTTTACGATTTCGTGAAGGGAACGTTATCCAATCACAACGCTAGTTTCATGCAACGCCGTTTGGATAAGACGTTGTTAACGTTAGCAGTATTTTGTTCTGTTCTGTTCAAATAAATCGAAGCAGAGTTAGCGTAATTTCACACGGGTGATGGATGGAGAGTACCTGAATTGACACCCGTGGGTATCCGACGATGTACAGTACAAACAACGATGCAAAGATCACGAGACAATGTAGTTTTCTTTTTAATTATAAATTAAACCAAAAAGGGTCATCTTACGATGCTGGACCATTTTTTTCCAACCAGACACGGTGTCCCGAACGTTCTAATAAGATCCCATCATTACTTAAATATAGGCACGCGTGGTTCTGATGTATTGACAGGTATGGTCAGTGTGTTGGCGGCACTTGACAGAAAAAAACATCTGCAGAAAAACAATTAGAAATTAGGTAACTAATCATCTAGAAAAAGTTATCGTCCTTACATAACAACCTGAAATATTCTCATCAAACAAACACGTAAAGGCCAGTACTTGCTTATGTGACAAATGACTAGTTAGGTGTAAAACCATTTTTTTCGATTAAAGATGAACAGAACATTTTTATACATGCTTCTCATTGCTAGTAAGACCATCATTATAGATGGGAAACCTACATTGACATCTGCAGTACCAAAATATCATTAAAAAGTTAGCGTTATGCTTTTATCAAGACCTTTTCTTCTGTTTGGTGTGCAAAGTGAAAGTAACAATAAAGTATTTATACCTCAATCACCAGGCTTCATTTTCTTTTCTTCTAAATTGACAATCGAAACACGACAATGCTTTCAGAGTGTTCCTAATACATCAATAATGTCATTCAATTCACAAAATGACCAAATACACTTTTTAAATTGAAAGGAAACAGGACTGCTGTTTTTTTTATGACCACCATTATGCGATACCCAACGAAAATATTCCCTGTATCCAGTGAGCGTGATATGCCGTCAGGGTCCATGCTTTTCCAAATAACATGTGTCTTTTCTCCTTCATCTCACACTTTAAAGTATGCCATACGTATTACTCTTTCTTGCACTCATGCTGACGTTTATACATAAAAATGATATTTAAAGTCACCCTACTCCTATAGGCCTCACTTACCAGTTACCTCCCCTTTGCGTCTAAGAAATCAGAACTGTGTAAATCGAATGGGCATAAATAGATTTGTTGAAAATGCTTAAAATGATCATATGTCTTTGTAAATATGAGAACATTGAAACATTTTCATGAGTTCTGCCAAGTTTATCCAAGTTTGGATGACATTGGGTGCTGAAAGATGATAATGATATTATAACTGTTTGCGTAGAGATACGCTGCAACAAATGGACAGAATTGTCAAAATGGAGGGGTTTCAATAAACTATCGAAATTGTGAAAAAACAATCTGGTCAAAACCAATTTGAACTAACAGAGGCATGATTATCTATGGAAACAATACACATTTAATCATTGGCATTGTGTTCAGTGTTCCAGAAGTGCATGTCTCTATATTTAGAACAGTACAAAATTAGTTGATGTGTGAGACGTATAAGCTATTAATGTATGTAAATTGTATACAGTCCAGTCATGTGACATGCTGGATCCTGGTATATAAGCTATGTCTGAAACCATTTCTTCTGGGGTGTTTGATTCTATAGTCTTGTGTCTTTGCTTTTCATTGTAACTTTGTGTGATGGTTGTAGTCTGTTCTGTAGGTTTATGTCTGGTTGGTCGCAAATAATTATCCCCATATATACATAGTATACTGTGTGAAATGCATCTAAAAAAACATCAAAAATTGAAAAAAACTTTTTGTCATTTCAGTTATCTCCCTTTGTGAAACATATTCGAGAACATTTAAATAAAACACACATTTACGTTTAGTACAGTAACAATGTATATAATTAAACAATAATACGTCCATATTTATGATATTACTGATCTGTATTCTTTTAGACGTCCCGACATTTCCCCCACCAGAAATAGCCCGGTATGAGACCGCGTTTTAGTATCGCCATCCACAAATCCAAGATGTCAGCGCCCAGGCAATCTTGTCTGTTTGTTTTGAGCTCAGCTGGTGAAGGTAATTCACTTCCTTTAAGTATCTTAATCTCATTTTATATTTGTTAGGAACGTTAACAATTAAACAGGATTAAAATTTCACTTAGGTCATTATCTACCGTGGCCTGTATGTTTCTGCGATTTTTCAAACAGACACACCTCCTTTTTTCAAATTCTGGATTATCGATTCGCAGGAACTTCAAGTTCTATGTTCGGTATATGTTCTATATCCCGATTAGAATGGTGTTTGGTCTTATTCTCTATAGACACCCATGGTATAGTAAAAACAGCTAATTAAATTATATTACAGAACTTCAGGCTCCTGTGATTATTTTCATTTAGCTGTTTAGTAGCCTCCCTCTGTTCTAATTTCCATCTATAGATCAGTGAAGTTAAATAGGTTGAGATCTTGATGTAAAATATATTTGTTACTTGAGGAAGATGTATAGCAACTTTATTCCCACTCGATAATAATTAGGAAATGGTTATGTATGCTTGACACTGTGGTGCAAATATTCTTCTTCTTCTTACTTGCATGTACTGCATTGCACAGCTGGCATTGCACCACTGTAGAACCCTGGTAAATTCCCTGTCTGGCCTGTGGGGACACTTTGTTGGTAGAACCCCCCCATCCCCCCTGCGCACACATACACGGGACCTCATATGGTTATAGAGTCTATTAAAAAATGAGAGTGTTATCACATACACAAGATCAAATTAAACAAAAGACAATTCAAGGACAGGTAACTCAGACATTAAAAATCTAATTATATGACCAGGCAAGTTCAAGAAATAAATAATTACATAGACATAATTTGATGAAAATATTTCATGCAAGTATATTTTTGCGAACTTATATGGATATGTCAAGGAATTTGAGAGTAAAATTCCTTGGGATTTGTAAATAAGTCACTGATTTATACTAATTTATTTTAGTTTGATTGGCAAGAAAGCTCAAAGCTTATAATTCTTCAGTCCGCTTCCTGGTTAGAACCAGTACTGACTGTTGTTATTTGAGAGGATTCAGGTCAAGCTGGGGACCAACCATCAACTTCTTATGTGAGTGGTAAACACTATTCGCTATACTGCCACCTAGTTGTTCCTTAGTGATGTTTAATTTATCACTGTTAATGGTTTGCAGTGTTAATCCATGTTCCCATTAGATGAATATATACACTAATTTATATAACATGATCTTGTAACATGTTTTTATACTTTATTGATTACAGGTGTGTCGGCCCAGTCCTTCGCGCAGGCATACAACTTAGCCAATTCAAATTTCACAGTTCAACTCGCTTCACCAAATGTAGGTGGATAGTGTACAGTATAACTTTGAAATAATAATTATATATATATATATTTTTATGTAAAGATTTATCAAAATCTTAAGTACATGTTATAATTAAATATATGCCTATTACCAGAGTTGCGTGGTAGAGTGAGCGGTTAGTATGCAAGCTCCAAGACCCAGAGGTCTCTGGTTCCAGTGGGATTTTGTCCGGAATTTTTCTTATGCTGTCCCATAGTCCCATATTTGGGCAAGGTACTGTGAGAGCATGACATGCTTCCGAGGGGATTTATAGCTACCCAGTGAAAAGATCTCACTGAACTTCTGTGTTAACCTTATTAACCTTCCTCAAAAATGACAATAATAATCAGTTCATTGATTGCCGAAAATATTTAAAGGGAAGAAAGAAAGAAAGAGACATAAACAGAAATAAGTGACTGCAGGTATTTGTCTAAATTTCGGGTGGCACATTTGGTATTTTTCAGATTTTGAAAACATAACTCATCCTGAACTAACCAACAGATTGTTTTTATTTTGTAGTCCAAAGAAAGGGTTTGTTAACAATTTTGGGTTGTTGTAATATGCGGAGTGAGATTGGATGCTGTTGTAGCCTGGGTGTAGCTTAAAAGAAGTACTTTTTTACTAAGATAGTCAAACCTGTGTAAGCATTCACCTCTATTAAGCAGCCACCTGTCTTAAGCAACCATATTTGTTGTTTCCCATTTACATGCATTCTGAGTAATTTAACCTGTATTAAGCAACAACCTGTCTTAAAATGCCACTACTGCTCCTTCCCTTGACTGGCTGCTAAAGACAGGTTTGACTGTATATCCTGTCAATATATTATACTCAATGATCCCCTTTTGCCACAAGGATATCTATTTATACATGCGAAAATAATAAATTTGACATGCACTGATTAATAGACTTATGTAGATTTCCCACTTGAAATTGTAAAGTATTTTGTCAAGTATTAAATGAGTCACTTGATTTCATGTTGATTTCAATTTGCTTCGCCCTATTGGTTACATATTATTAAGTTTTTTCATCTTAGAAAGAGTCTGATTGATTAGGTGAAGGTCATCAAGCAGTATTTTCTGCTGTCTATAATTAGAATGGGTATTTTGTTTCAATTTCATCATTGTGATTACATTATCATTTTTGTCATGTTTTGGAGGATTTAAAATACTGAATTAGTTCATATTTGATTTATTCATGATAATTAGATGCTTTCTAACTATTATGGAGATTTCCACATAGACTAAAGGTTGACCTACCAAGTAGTCCACAAAAACCAGTGCCTTGGTCTTAGCTAAAGCTAAGTTGGACTTTGTCTTGGTCGTTATGGTATGTCCTTTCAGTCAGGTGTGTAAATCTGTTCTGCCTGTTTACTAGGAATAGTGGACTGGTTCCCGGGTAATTTACTTGACTGGTACCCCAGATATCCGAATTAGGCAAAAGGAACAAAATGACTGGCATGGCATGTACCAGTTTTCACCACACCATTTTGAAAAATATATTATTTTTTTTTGCATTTATAGTGATTTTTCCTGTTATGGCACCTTTAAACTGTAATTGACACATGTTTTTCCCCAGTTATTCCTGTGTCGGAAAATACAGTTGTTATTTAAACATTTTGTTTCAGGGTAAAAATGTAGACTTTGTCAGTCAAGATGACAGTAACAGAAGATGGTTTAACGAGTTCCGGGCCAAATCAAACTCTGTTCCTATTGGCTTAGAGACAGTTGACGCAGCTCGATATGCTGCCTTGATTATACCGGACAGTCCCGGCGCCATCATGGATCTCCATGGTAACACAGATCTCAAACAAATCCTAGATCATTTTGTTGCTGAAAGAAGTGAGTTTTTAATGTATATGCATAAACTGTTAACTTATTTACAAGTTATACACTGGTAACATTCCCCCTTTGCTTTCTAACACCAGCATTTAGGTTTTTAATGTTAAAGGGTAAATTGTTAATTTATTCATAACTTATGTGTCATGCATATATAATAAAAAATTGCTGTATTTCCTGTGTAGATCTCTAACAGCGGCATTTAGGATTGAATTTTCTCTGAATTTATTTGGTTACAGCATTTTTACAGAATTAAGGGAGGTAACTGTAGTTTTATAAATTGGTAGCAGGAATAGGGATAACATAGTTTTTAACCTTAGGTGAAAGTAAAAAATAATTTGTTTTTTACAAAATATGAGGAATTTTAATGTCAGCTTAGAGCATAAATACATAATTATCACATTTGCTGGAGGGGAATACACTGACTACCAGAGTCTATAGTTAAAGAAGGATAAGCATGCCCCAATGGTTTAAATATATAACATACAAATGTTTTATAGTTGCATGTTGATGGTTGTATTTTGTCTCCCACCCATTGGGAGACAAATTATTTTTGTGCTTTCTCTCTCTGTCTCAGTCCATCTATCCCAAAATATTGTCCACAAAACTCCTTTAATTGAGGTTTGATTTAGCTGATACTTGTTGGGAAGTATTAGTGAGAGGTCTAGTTGAGCATATACCTTTTGCATTCTAATTCAGTAAATTTTGACTGAGTTACGGCATTTCAGAATTAAAAATATTGTCTGTGCCTCTTTACGTGATCTTACACTTGCATTTCAATGAATCTTTCTGGAGTTGATTAGCATGAAAATTAGTTTGCATATCACTTTTGCATTCTTCATGTTGGAATGAAGAGTCTTGTCCTGTCTTTTTCTCTTGAACTATTTGTTGAAACTTGCTGGGAAGGATCAGTGTGATGTCTAGTTGTGCATATATATTTGTGATTGTCAATTACCACGCTTTGACAACACTTGCTGCCAATGATTGGTGTGAAGTCTCGATGTACATGATATCAACATTGCTTTTTGGTGCCAGTTTTTCAATCAAACCAATCATCAGTCCTAAAACTAGTCAGCTTTGTCAATTAAAGATAATTCTCACAATTGTATGAATGACATTGATAAACAAATTATAGTTAAGATTCCTCCACCACTAAAATTGGTTGCCATGTAAACGGGTATGCTGTTATGTGGCGTTAAAACCCTCCCTCTCTGTAATTTTGATTCAACTTTCCTTCCAGAACCAGTTTGTGCAATAGGAATGGGTGTGGCCGGATTGTTCGCTGCAACAACTGATAAACTATGGCGCTTTGAAGATTATAGCCTTACCACTGTGAGTAAAATTATGTTGGTCAATAAATGTGTTTCAGATTTTTGACATAATAAATTGTTCGAAGATTGGTCAGGAAAAGATAGGGGTGATAGAATAATTTCTTGCACACCAGATAAAGATATCAGCATTTTTACCAGGGTTAGATATTTCTATCTCGGCCCTAGACTTCTCGCGCTATGAAATTAGACTCATTTATAATGTAACATATACAATTCATGATGTAAATTGTATAATATACCATCTTAAAAACTTGGCAGAGGCTCGTTCCTGCCAAAACAGTTATCCTTCGGGATGGAATTTTCTATCCGAACCTTAAACCCATGTAAGATTCTTATAGTGAGACATGTCCTTTAGCAATCTGTTTTAATCTACATTTTAATCAAAAATGTTGCAAAAACTGAATGAACATTTTGAATTCTTTGGTCAAAATAAATGCCCCCCACCCTTTTTTTTTTTGCAGAATGGATTGTGTCTGTGAACATTATTTGGGGATATATGTATGCGTTTACTCGCAGAGTAAGAATCAATGGGTAGTTTTCGAGGTCATTTTAGGCTTTGTCTAATATGGTAAAAATGTCAATTCTGAACACACTATTCGGTATATATAATTATGTTTTAAAACTTGCAGATTTGTCTGAAGGAATTGGCCAGAAATCCAGAATTTCCAAGTTTACCCATCATTCCAGAAGACTTCATCAAGGATTATGGCGGCACATATAGTTGTAAGTAATGTTTTATTCCTTCTTCTTAATTCCATAAAGTGATTGATAAACATTCATTACAGCGGGATTGAATTCTTGATTTATTCCGGTTCTATTGATGGTGTATCTACTTTTGCATTGTCAGAAATGTATGACTAAGTTGATAATTTGTTGTGCACACAATAACACCAAGACTTTAGTTTTTAACTAGAATTTACAGAGATACAAGTTGATAATTGTCTGGAAAAGGGTAAGATAACTCTTGCTTGAATATAATGAAATTATTTCCCTTGCTTGACTTGGAAATTCTGGTTAAAGATTTGTGTGCATGTACCATCAAGTCCATATCTCTCTCACTAACTACTCAAAGTATTTTATTGAAACTTTGTAAGACCTAAATTGCAGTTATGAAATCAAAGTTGGATAACTCTTACCAGATTTTTTTGCAAATTATGGTCCTTGTTTGAAGTTAATGTTTATATCTCGGCAGCCAATGCATGTTTTGGATTGAAACTCAAAGTTTTTCAGTTATAAGACCTACTCAGTGAAGACAATTGTTGTATACTTGGATTTATCATCAGTCTCAATAACAAATGATTCGAAAAGTCTAGCACACTGTCTTATTGACAGCTCTTGTTCAGTACGTGGTTTAATGTTTCAACGTATTACACGTTATATATGGCCTCCAGTCTCACTGATGAATATCAATCATTATGGGAACTCTGGTTTGGTGGGGATTCAAACTCACAACCCCTGGATTGATAGTCAGTTGCACTACCAACTGAGCTAACCTGGCCCAGCTACTGATGAAGGAAGACCTCAGATACCTATACATAAATCTAATTAGATCCACTATCTTTCCATAAGTAACTGGCAAACTTTCTCATAAAGTGTTTGGACTGACCTGGGCTTGAACCCATGACCTCAGTGATCAGGAGGCGGTGCCCAAGATCATGCGGTCACGAGGAACCTCTCGGAGGGTTAAGACGACATCTACGGAAAGTTTTGAATAATCACAGTACATGTGCACTATACTTGTTGTTCCTGAAACTGTATATGACAATACAGTGTGATTCTTTGTTGATTTCAGGCAGCGGTGAAATAGACTCAGTCCATGTTGTGATTGACCGTCATGTGATCACAGGACAGAACGTGCAATCAACCATAACAGCTGTACAAAACCTTATACTTATGTGTACTCAAAAGTAGGTTACAAGTATATCTATATAAGGGACCAGTCTAACACCTTTATACAAAATAAAGCATTTGATATAATGGAAGAGAGGGGGTGGGGGGAGGTGAGGGAGAGACAAGGAAGGGGGCAATTTTTTGTGGAATATATCATTATGTAACTTTTAATTTTTTGGTAAATTGTTAAGGACCGCTTGATATGAAGATTGGTGTACACTATGCTCCCCTCATTAATTTAAATAAAGTATTGTTTTTATTTAAAAAATAGGTAACGAGACAAAAGTATAAAATTTGATTATAATTGTTTTATTAATATAATAGTAAATTAAGTTATCTTAAAGCATTCTGATCTAAAAAATTGAAGAATTAGGAATGCTTATTCAAAGAGGTTTGTTTTTGTTTTTTAAAAAAAATTAAATTTCAGATCATTTGCATTTATAACTTAAAAATTTTAAATTTTAGATCATTGGCATTTAAGTCTGTTATGTTACTATATAAATAAATCTATAAGCAGAATGAGGTATATATAAGAAAAAATATTACTAATATTACTAATTGACGTTACATTATAATTGTTTGAATGTACGTCACATCCGTTAAGTTTTATCCTGATGAAGGCATAAGCCAAAATATTGATAAAATGGATATTTAAATTTAATTCACATGTTGTTGTTGAATTATACATTGTAGGACTGGTATTGATGTAGAGAATACCATTTTATTATCTGGTTAGCAATTTTATCAGGTGAGGCTTAGATAAAAAATCAGAATGAGGCTCTGTTGGATACTAACATGGTATTCTCTTTATCATGTCAATATTTCTAATTGGTTGTTTTATGAAATTGAAAATCAGCATCAAACTTTTGTTACAGCCTGTAGATATTCTGTCCAGGATTATACATAATGATGTCATGTGCCTGATAAACTCGCATTGACTTGATAAAACTATGCTTATCAGGCAGGCAGTTTATCAACAGAAATGAGTGTATTGACATAAAATATAATTGACAGGAAATATAAATCCTTATGGTCCTTATCATGTAATGTTTTATTTTATACTTTTTTGTTACCTTTTCAGTGTAGGAATAACATCTGAGAATGGGAGCTAGACATTATGTATGTTTATATGTAAAATGGAGGTTATGTACTGTATAATCTTTGTACGCTTTGTTTTATCTGCGTAGATGTGTTACTTACTCACGATTGGTTACGTGGCTCATTGTAAAACAAATCACAATAACACTATAACCGTTGTAACCTGATACAAAAGGTGCCTGGTGATACTGTGAAATCTTTAACTTTGGTTGGGATTAATTTTCATTATTTTTTTTTTTTTAAAGTCTGTATGGTTCTGGCTAAGAATAGAATCACTGTTGATCTCTGAAGAGGAGTAAGAATTCTCCGACTGGGCATTATGTTCATTTTATCATTTTTTGTCATGTTCTTTATTGTCGTTAAATGATCAACCCTTGTGTGGTTCCAGGAAGCCATATGAGTGATGGCAAGAATAGGATCACTATGGCTCATGCATGTCGTAAGAAGTGACAATTTGAGTAATACGATAGAATTTGTCAGAACTCTGCAGTTCTGCAGGTTTCAAGGTTCTAAATTGATTTTGCATATTCATTTGTTGATGCTTTTTTTTAAATCTGTATGTTAATTTGTTGTTTTTGTTCATGTAGAATGAACCTGGAATGTTCCTTTCTATTAGCAACGAATAACCTACAATGTGATGATACGCCTTAAATCCAATTCATTCATTCATTCATTCATTCATTCATTCATTCATTCATTCATTCATTCATTCATTCATTCATTTTGGTTCAAAGACATGCACATATTGGTGGGGACTTTATTTCATTAAAAACCAATATGAGAATAAATCAGCAGTAATTCAAACATCTGGCTCATTGAAAACTGAATATTTTAACCACATTAATTATACTTGCACACAAGTGTAATCATATATAGAGATGTAGTACTGGTTTTAATTAAAATGCTTTGCAAATAAAATTAGAGAGGATGTGTCATGGTTGAATGCTTATTGGTGAGTCGAAATTTTTGAATAGGTTATACGCATATATTATGTCATGAAATTGATGGACAATTATTAACTGTAATATACAGTTATCGCATTTTAACTCATCAATGCACATAGTTTGATATTTATCAATAGATACAGTCAAACCTGTCTTAAGCAGCTAGTTGAGGGAAGGAGCAATGGTGTCCTTTTAAGATAGGTTGTTGCTTAATACAGGTTAATTTCCTATGAAACCATAGAAATTGGAAATAAAAAAATGGCTGTTTCAGACAAGTGGTTGCTTAATAAAGGTGACCACTTTAACCTAGGTTTGACTGTAGTATCAAAATTCTCACACTGGATCGATAGTATTGAATAACTTACAGCTTAGGAAATGTTGGCCTCTCTCTCGATACAGGTTATTCTATACAGAAACAGTGTGCCCACAATCAATTCATGGGGATTTGATTTCGTTTTTGAGGTTCCCAACGAAATCAACGAAAATTAGTCCCGCACTATAGTTAATGATTTCACAGTATCTTCAAGGTAAGGTACAAAACTAAAATTGATGTGTCACAGCTTAAGGTGTTGTTATTTATATAAAGTCATACCCAAGATGTCTACAATGAAAGTTTGATCATTTACTGATTGCAGAGACGTAATTCAGTTACTCCTGAATGTAAGCATGTGATCATCCATCATATATTGTTAATACCAAAAAGAACAATCGTTGTCTAGTGGCGATAAAGAGATTTGACGTGTGTAAACTTAATATCTATAAATGTACTAAAATATAAGAGAGGGCTCCAATAAAGATATAAGCGGAGCGGTAGTGTAAAGGAAAGAGTGTTGTCTGCTCACTCCAGAGGTTGCAGGTTCAATTCCCAGCTCAACCTTATGTCTCTCATAAAACAACACTCAGTACGAGTATAAGCTTTGAGATTTCATCGCAATCGAGCTAAAATATATTAATATGAACTTAATAAAGATATCATTGCCCAGATATATGAAAAGCTTGTGCAAGTTTATGTTTACTGTCGGCCTTACTTGCCAATGTTAAAATAATCAACTTTTTACATTGCCAATGTTAAAATAATTAACTTTTTACATTGCCAAATAATCAACTTTTTACATTGCCAATGTTAAAATAATCAACTTTTTACACTGCCAATGTTAAAATAAAATAAAATACATTGCCAGTGAAGGTTCAAGTATAATTATACATTCATTGTCTGTTGTATGGGCAAAATTCATTTGTATATATGCCGGTAACCTATGACCAGAAATTATGTGATGAGATTTACCAGTCTGTTATGGAGAGATTGTACTTTGATGGATATTTAGTCGTCCCTGACTAGCTCGGACCAAAGGGTGTCTGACTATAATCCAGGGGTGTGTGTGTTGAAATTCCCATCTGCGGTCTCCATAAAGATTGATATACAACATTGAGTTTCATTGTCATTTGTTCCTCACCACTGATTCAAGTAGGAAAGTTATCAGTTAGTTGGGAAGATGTGCTTGAGTACTGGTTTACTTTCCAGGATCCCAGGATATAGTGGTGAGGTTACTTTCACCTAATCATTTATTACGTGGTCATAGAAATGATGCTTAATATTCAAATAAACGTACCATCCAATCAAAATTTTGTGTTCAAAGAATATGTCCGTTTATGTAATTATGATGTCCGTGACGCTGTGTTATCTATAATATCTACATATGTTAGTGGTGTAAAGTTGTATTTATTATTTTGCAGAGTGCACAATTTGCTTTAATTTGTATTTTCTTTGTTCTTTTTTATTGGTTTTTACTCTTCAGGGATTGGTGATTTTTTATAATGAATTTAAGCTACATGTATGTTGTAATCATTTCATATTCAGTGTACTAAAATTAATGAAAATGAAGAAGGGGAGCGTGGTGGTCTGGGATGGGGGAGGGGCGGGAGTTGCCATGGTTAACTTCTATCTCACTGCACAGTTGTCCCCCTTTTTTGTCACGGTAACATGATTCTTGCGCTTAAAAAAAAAAAGGAATTTGGTTTAAAATATTTTCAAAACTGTGCATGATTTCTTGCTGCAGATGAGTAGAACAAAAGCTGGCATAGCGTATACTGCAATAAGACAGCACTGGTGTTAAAAAAAATGATTTTTATAGGATTTTAACAGATGAATGTATTTGTGCGTATTTGAGGACTTCTTTTTTAAAAAATCTCAGGGTGTCACTGCATCCTCTTTAAAAAAAAACAATCTGGTGAATCTACCAGTTACTGTGCATTTTATATGAGGATACATTCCTGCTACGGTAAAAAAATACTTTAAATAAAAAAGCTCTATGTGGATTTGTTTTACGGTGGAAATCCTAGACATTATATTATATAGAGCAAAGAACAAATTCCAACTGTGTAGTGGGACCTCTAGGACGATTGATTGTTGATCAATAGTTTCATTCCTCAGGACCATGTTCTTGATGAAGAAACTTTGTCTATGCTGTATATGACTGGTACCGGATCTGAAAAGGAAGATATCAAGTGTGCCACTTGTGACCTCTCCACTCATGACCTTATGTGACCTCTCCACTCATGACCTTGTGTGACCTCTCCACTTCACTGACACAAGCAATTAATCTCATCAGACTTTATCGGATGATTGAAAACAGTGAAATTAACATTTAAACATTCTAAGCAGTAAAAATATCAAAAATAATTCACTGATTAGTGTATGATTATTATAGTTTATAATTCATAAAAAAAAAGCATAAAATAGTTAGATTTTATCCTGAAATTTAATCCTGATAATATATCTTAATGAATTGTTTTATAAATATTGTGTATCTTCTAGTTTATGGATGGGGAACATATTGTGTATCTTATAGTATATAAACAGGGAACAAACTCGTGTATCTTATAGTATATGGACAGGAACACACTTGTATATCTTATAGTATATGGACAGGGAACACACTTGTGTATCTTCTAGTGTATGGACTGGGAACACACTTGTGTATCTTATAGTATATGGACAGGGATCACACTTGTATATTTTATAGTATATGGACAGGGAACACACTTGTGTATCTTGTAGTGTATGGACTGGGAACACACTTGTGTATCTTATAGTATATGGACTGGGAACACACTTGTGTATCTTATAGTATATGGACTGGGAACACACTTGTGTATCTTCTTATATATGGACTGGGAACACACTTGTGAATCTTATAGTATATGGACAGGGAACACACTTGTGTATCTTCTAGTGTATGACAGGGAACACACTTGTGTATCTTCTAGTATATGGACAGGGAACACACTTTTTTTATCTTCTAGTAGATTAACAGGGAGCACACTTGTGTATCTTCTAATGTATGGACAGGGAACACACTTGTGTATCTTCTAATGTATGGACAGGGAACACACTTGTGTATCTTCCAGTAGATTGACAAAGAACAAACTTGTGTTTCTTCTAGTAGATGGACATGGAACAAACATGTGTAGCTTATAGTAGATGGACAGGGAACACACATGTGTATCTTGTAGTGCATGGAGAGGTAACACACTTGTGAATCTTCTAGTATATGGACAGGGAACACACTTGTGTATTTTCTAGTATATGGACAGCAAACACACTTGTGTATTTTCTAGTATACAGACTGGGAACACACTTGTGTATCTTCTAGTATACAGACTAGGAACACACATGTGTATCTTCTAGTATACAGACTGGGAACACACTTGTGTATCCTCTAGTATATAGAGAGGGAACATTGTGTATCTTATAGTATTTGGACAGGGATCACACTTGTATATTTTATAGTATATGGACAGGGAACACACTTGTGTATCTTGTAGTGTATGGACTGGGAACACACTTGTGTATCTTATAGTATATGGAATGGGAACACACTTGTGTATCTTATAGTATATGGACTGGGAACACACTTGTGTATCTTCTTATATATGGACTGGGAACACACTTGTGAATCTTATAGTATATGGACAGGGAACACACTTGTGTATCTTCTAGTGTATGACAGGGAACACACTTGTGTATCTTCTAGTGTATGACAGGGAACACACTTGTGTATCTTCTAGTATATGGACAGGGAACACACTTTTGTATCTTCTAGTAGATTAACAGGGAGCACACTTGTGTATCTTCTAATGTATGGACAGGGAACACACTTGTGTATCTTCTAATGTATGGACAGGGAACACACTTGTGTATCTTTCAGTAGATTGACATGGAACAAACATGTGTAGCTTATAGTAGATGGACAGGGAACACACATGTGTATCTTGTAGTGCATGGAGAGGTAACACACTTGTGAATCTTCTAGTATATGGACAGGGAACACACTTGTGTATTTTCTAGTATATGGACAGCAAACACACTTGTGTATTTTCTAGTATACAGACTGGGAACACACTTGTGTATCTTCTAGTATACAGACTAGGAACACACATGTGTATCTTCTAGTATACAGACTGGGAACACACTTGTGTATCCTCTAGTATATAGAGAGGGAACATTGTGTATCTTATAGTATATGGACAGGGATCACACTTGTATATTTTATAGTATATGGACAGGGAACACACTTGTGTATCTTGTAGTGTATGGACTGGGAACACACTTGTGTATCTTATAGTATATGGAATGGGAACACACTTGTGTATCTTATAGTATATGGACTGGGAACACACTTGTGTATCTTCTTATATATGGACTGGGAACACACTTGTGAATCTTATAGTATATGGACAGGGAACACACTTGTGTATCTTCTAGTGTATGACAGGGAACACACTTGTGTATCTTCTAGTGTATGACAGGGAACACACTTGTGTATCTTCTAGTATATGGACAGGGAACACACTTTTGTATCTTCTAGTAGATTAACAGGGAGCACACTTGTGTATCTTCTAATGTATGGACAGGGAACACACTTGTGTATCTTCTAATGTATGGACAGGGAACACACTTGTGTATCTTCCAGTAGATTGACATGGAACAAACATGTGTAGCTTATAGTAGATGGACAGGGAACACACATGTGTATCTTGTAGTGCATGGAGAGGTAACACACTTGTGAATCTTCTAGTATATGGACAGGGAACACACTTGTGTATTTTCTAGTATATGGACAGCAAACACACTTGTGTATTTTGTAGTATACAGACTGGGAACACACTTGTGTATCTTCTAGTATACAGATTAGGAACACACATGTGTATCTTCTAGTATACAGACTGGGAACACACTTGTGTATCCTCTAGTATATAGAGAGGGAACACACTTGTGTAGCTTCTAGTATATGGACAGGGAACACACTTGTGTATTTTCTAGTATATGGACAGCAAACACACTTGTGTATCCTCTAGTATACAGACTAGGAACACACATGTGTATCTTCTAGTATACAGACTGGGAACACACTTGTGTATCCTCTAGTATATAGAGAGGGAACACACTTGTGTAGCTTCTAGTATATATACTGAGAACACACTTGTGTATCCTCTAGTATACAGACTGAGAACACACTTGTGTATCCTCTAGTATACAGACTTGGAACACACTTGTGTATCCTCTAGTATACAGACTGGGAACACACTTGTGTATCCTCTAGTATACAGACTAGGAACACACATGTGTATCTTCTAGTATACAGACTGGGAACACACTTGTGTATCCTCTAGTATATAGAGAGGGAACACACTTGTGTAGCTTCTAGTATACAGACTGGGAACACACTTGTGTATCCTCTAGTATACAGACTGGGAACACACTTGTGTATCCTCTAGTATACAGAATGGGAACACACTTGTGTATCCTCTAGTATACAGACTGGGAACACACTTGTGTATCCTCTAGTATACAGACTGGGAACACACTTGTGTATCCTCTAGTATACAGACTGGGAACACACTTGTGTAGCTTCTAGTATATATACTTGGAACACTCATGTGTATCTTCTAGTATACAGACTGGGAACACACTTGTGTATACAGACTGGGAACACACTTGTGTATCCTCTAGTATACAGACTGGGAACACACTTGTGTATCCTCTAGTATACAGACTGGGAACACACTAGTGTATATGTATATTTGGATTTAGGGATGCATGTTATGTTGCATGTTCTCTGGTGTTTGGCCTGATGTTAATGATATGAAGGCGGGTGAACTGTATAATTAACTCTCACTAACTGCACTTCGGAACAAAGGTTTACCAAGTGGTATGTACTTGTACGTTCAATTCTGGCATATCGTCCTGTGGATGTGTAAAATATTCTATCAATTCTGCATGGTTAAAGATGGTGTTTAAATATGAAATGTGTAGCAGTAGTACATAATTATTATTATTATAATTGATTCAGTGACATGATAATCTTATCTTCAAAAGGCCATTTGGTGGATGAGATCTTGGTCATTTAACGACAAGCATGTTATATATTTATGTTTTGTGTGTGTGTGTGTGCGCGTGTGCACGCTTCAGTAAACAAGCAATACTTTAATATATTATGTAATACACACAATGTGTCAATGTATTAAGAAGTCGGTGTTCATTCATGT
This sequence comes from Panopea generosa, assembly GCA_029582155.1. Lineage (NCBI taxonomy): Eukaryota > Metazoa > Mollusca > Bivalvia > Adapedonta > Hiatellidae > Panopea > Panopea generosa. The sequence goes on from CM055902.1 coordinate 6,187,568, forward strand.
AATGAATGAAAGTTTACAAGCAATTTGCCTTTTAACCAAATCCCTGCCAGGTCACAGTTTCCTTGATGATTTATATTTGACCTTGTGTCTCATTATCATTTGTATCTCTTACCGCTGATTGAAGTGGGAAAGTTATTAGTTACGTATGAGATGGGGTGTGCTAGAGTATTGGTTAACCTTTCAGGATCCAAGGAAACAGTGATTAGGTTAACTGGTCGTCTGTTAGCCATCAATGGCATAAAAATGAAGCTAAATATTCAATCAATCAATCAATCAATCCACCGAACATATAAGTAACATAATGTACACACACTAATGTTCCCTTCATGATTGTACCAAAAGAATTCTGAATATTAACATTTTGGAAATGGATGAATTCATTTTAACTTTATTATCAAAGAGGATTTAAATTCAAAATTTTGCTGTAGTCAATGATTTTAGATATCTATATCTAGACTTAATTTTGTCATTTTTTTAGGGGCAAACTGGATACTTATCATCTGAGTAATTGCCCTTGAAACATTTTAGAAATTGCTTTATTGTAGAAAGCTGACTATATGTGCACTGTGCTACCTGATTATAACCGTCCCTTAAAGTATCTACATTATTGTTAAGTATCTACAATGCTTTGGTATTGCTCAAATACTGTATGAGTTATGGCCCTTGTTTACAGGGAGTTGACCTATGACAGCTATGATAAATCAACATATTTTGGAGTATGGTATAATTTACAATAACCCAAAATTATACCATAAATGACCATGATGTGATTTTCATGATCAGGTGCTGCACCTTCTGCATGGATAAAAGGCAAAAAAACCCAACAGGAACTAATAATTTTACATACATACTAAAGTATAATTATGGATTATGGTTAAAACAGATATACCAATGATATTCTTGTGTCTTTATGTGTGGCTTAAATAATAACGTGGCTTGTTCAAATTTGCGACATTCCTCGTGGCTAACAATACTCGGCTGCAAACCTGGTACAGATAGGCAGAGAGAAATGTTAACAAACAATGGTATAATTTACGCTACACATAAAATTGATATCATTATATATCTGTATCTTAGTTATTCTTCACCCAGCACCCGTATATATTAACCAATGAGTTTAGATTATTATTGTCTTAGTTTTAATTACTCGCAGCATGTGCAAGTTATATTTATAGTTTAAGAATGCATTCATTAAACGGGAGACTATCAGGAAAAATGCTATGAATGTCTTAAAAAATAAAATAATTATTGAAATGGATAAAAAGCATCTCATAACCATTAATAAAAAAAATCTGAATGGTTTGGTACTTGTATGTCAAATCCACCAAAACATGACAAAATTGATATTTAAATTGAAGTGGTAATGAAATCCCGATTCTAAAAATAGACAGCATTTAAATACTGCTTGATGACCTTCCCATCATCATTCGAACTCTTTCTAAGATAAAACATTTGTTTTTTACTTGTAAAGCTGTATAATGGATCTTATTGAAAAATAAGATGATATTGGACTCATGTCACAAAATTTTAAGTGATAAATCTATTTTAGACTAACCTTGGTGCTAAGCCCAAGTTAGGAAATCCCATTTCAATATATCATTTAACATGGTAGATATCCTTTTGGCTGTACGGTGTCATGATATATTGGACATAAATGTTTTTAGCGTATTATATAATTTTGAAAAATCCTGATGAACTCCCTTTAATCTGTACTATTCTAAACAAAGAAATAGTTGACCTCTTATTGGTGCCGGTGAGACTTATAAAGAGGTTGTTAATAAGAAGCAGTGTTACAAATTGTCATGTGGGGCTTCATGTCATCATTGTCAACACATGACAGGTTAGTATATGGCATGTCCAGTTTTATTTGTGGAGAAGACCTCAGAAAAAAAATGAGTAGAACCACCAACCATCCTTTCGCAAGTAACTGGCAAACTTTCTCCCATAAAGACTCCAACCCATGACCTCAGTGGTGAGCGGTAAGTGGTAATTAGACAACTATGTCTTGGACCGCTCGGCAGGGCCTGGTTAGCTCAGCCTGTTATAGCGCGTCTGACCATCAATCCAGGGTTTTGAGTTTGAATCCCTGCTCGGCCACAGTCTCCGTTATGATTGATATGCGCTGTTGCATATCATTGTCATTTGTCTCTCACCACTGACTCAAGTGGAAAAGTTATCAGTTACTTGGGGTGATGGGTTGGGCTCGAGTACTGGTTAACCTTACAAAATCTCAGGAATTAGGTTAACTGATGTCTGTTAGCCCTCAGTGGCTTAAAAAAGACACTTAATATTCAATCAATCGATCAATCAATCAATCAATCAATCAATCAATCAATCAATAGACCATTTGGCCAAGGAAGACCCTGTCTTGTATTTTGTGTTTTAAATTTGTAATATACAAGACATTTGTTTCACCTTCAGTTTTCCCTAATACATGTACTTATATATTACTGGTAATACACAATAACACTAGTGACATATTTCTGTATAAAGTTTTATGCTATAATAATTAATAAGTTTGATTGTTTTATTGAAATGTGATTAATATACCTGCATGTACATGTATACGCTTGTTTCATTGATATGTGCATTTTATATATTTTCACAGATCTACTGGCCGTTTATCTCCACGTGTCTAATCCAGTTTGAACGCATGTTTACCAATAATTGCACGTGCATGGCATGCAATCTGACAGACCTTCTACTAGTAATGAACGTCTTCATCATCAAGGCTTTTGTGTTCTAGTGTATTTCCTTGTTTTCCTTGATTTCTATTAACTAACTGTATTCTCTGTAAACAACAAAATATTAAGCGGAGCGATAGTAAAGTGGATAAAGTTTTGGTCGCTCATGCCAGAGGTTGCGGGTTCGATCTCAAGCCCGACCTGATGCCTCTCAGAAAACAACATTCAGTACTGCATGGTTCTACCGAGGGCACGGACTCAAGCTCAGTTCAAATGAGCTCTGAGCTTACTTTTCAAATGAGCCAAAATAAATTAGTGTTAAACACGGAGCACTTATCGATAGTACAGTTGAGTATAAACAGTCATGTACATTGTATATAGACTTGGGACTGGGAAGGGTTATGTTAAATATTTAATAATTGTCTTATGTTTTCTTTAACAAAATACAGAATGATGTTTTGTTGTATTATAATTTTTTATTTTTTACCTTAATTGACTTGATAGTATTTTTTTTAAGATATATAGGTTACATTTAAACATGCGGCGTGCCAGTTCCTTTGGTCAACGTTTCTCAAGTTTGTGTTTTTCGTCATGATATAATTTAAGATAGCTGCCATAAGATCATCGTGCTATAGAGATATTAGGAAGATATAAAAAATAACAACTGTTTTAAAACCACTGGATCGACTCTCTGTTAGATAGTTTAGTCAGTTATAGAAATCTAATTTAGTTTTCAGCCATTTTGCAATGCAACTTTTATTTGAAAGATAAAAAATACCATAACTATTTGATGTCATTAATCATTGTTGTTAAAGAATTGTGTGTTAGAAATTTGAATGTTTGACCATATTTATAAAATATATTGTACTTCAAAGTTGTTGTCAATATAAATAAATACATGTATGTTCTATTAACTGATAAAATGTGCAATAAATTGTATAGTAACGTTACAGTTTTTTGGTCGTTGTTTTCCCAGATTGTGTCTTACTTTACACGCATCATTCAGCCCTCTGACTATCTATCCAGGGGTCATGAGTGCAAATTAGGTCCAGCCACAGTCTCTGATAATTGATATACAACATTGCTTCTCATTGTCATTTGTCTCTCACCGCTGATTCCAGTGGGAAAGTTGCAGTTACATGTGGAGACGGGTGTGTTTGAGTACTGGTTACCTTTCCAGGATCCCAGGATGGTCCTACCAGACCCCTACAGACATATTACGGGCTCTTCTGTGAGAATACTGTTCTCCGATCCGCTGTGACAATACTGTGTTCCACCATATAAATGCCACTACAAATATGGATTAGAGAAATAAAAAAAAAAATCAAGAAACAATTATTAAACATGATTGTTTATAACACACATTTTTTTTAAAAAAATCCTAGATCAAAAAATATGGTCCCTTTTGCAAAAAAAACGCATCATCCCCAGAGTGTTTTTTAGGGGTTGGGGATGCTGTAAGGTCAAGTGATACGCAACGCTGTGCTGAAATTTCAAAAAAGATTCGGACAAAATGTGTTTCGAGTTATTGAGTGGATGTAAAATCTTCAACTGTACTTTTATATTTGGGGCCCTCTTTTAGAATAATATTTACTTTTTGTGTTTTATATTTTTAGCTCGCCAGGACGAAGTCCAAGGAGAGCTATTGCCATGACCCCGGCGTCGTCGTCTGTAGACACCCAGGTTTTGCGTTTAAGTCTAAGATATCTATGCAACCACTCATTGGATGTGAATGAAACAACGCATGTGTGTTCACCATCATCAATTGAACACACACAGACAAAAAACATAACTCTGGATTGCATTTTGGCACTTAGACACCTAGGTGCGAGCTTTGTTGTCTTCTGACAACTCTTGTTTATTTTTTGGTCAGTCAACATCAATACAAAATATAAAACGTATGTTTAATGTTTAAATACATCTAGTTTTTAATTAGTTTTTCAACCAGATTTTTATTTGACCGAAATTGTCAAATTTCAAACATTTTTTTTTTTAGCTTTGCTTTGGATATTTTGAAAGAATCGGAATAGGCCAATTCATTGTATTCAATACAACATCCAGTCAAAAAAAGCACATTTTATTACCGTAATGGCCCTTAACCAGAGCTGCAATTTTGGTATGAAATGAAGAAAAAAAGGCAGTTTACTGCGCAACAACTCGCACTTTTCACAATTTACGAAAAAACTTTTAATTTAATTAATACAATGACAGGTTTATAAAATACTTTTGACATTTTAAACCAACCACACATAGTTCAAATAAATGTGTTTTCTTCCATACGCAATCAGTCGAACGACATGAATTAATTATCAGTAAACCACAAAACTGTTATACAATAACAACACAAGGCCATGCAGGGATATGGCATATCGAGCTACTGTATAGACCATGTAAACTCGTAATAATGCTTTCAGAAAATTCTTAACACTTCATAATTGAGTACATATACACCTGTCTTACCTGTATCGGTCAATTACATGTTTGTAACCGTTCTAAAGTAAGCAAAAAAGTATTGTAGTAGCTAATATGTATACACAGAAAAAAATAGCAATCTGACACTTGTTGATCAGCGTAATGTTAAAAACTATTGGGCTTGGTCTCTCATAATTCTGTCTAAAATTCCAATTTTCAATCACTAAATGATAACAAAATCGTTAATCGGTAAAAGGAAAATACGTTGGTAAAACACAACATCAACAAAATTAAATATTTGAACCTTCTATCAGCCTTTCTTTAATTCTAAAATGAAATTTAATTAACATGGTATTGCTGGGACGAACGATATCATTAATACCTCGTCAAAAACACGAATGAACTTTCAATTCAGATTGTATTCTTTGTCTAAGTCTCATCATGGTTAAAGCACATTATATATACAATAAAAAATATTACATTTAACAAATAAACATGCCATTCAATAAAGAATTATAGGATACTGTATTTAATTGTTTAAACAGAATTATCACACATTCACATCACATTACTTTTTATATATTTGCAGAATATTAAACATTAATCAGTGACGTAATAACATATTATTAAGTCACTGCATTAACTGCGTAACAATACAAATGTTAACGTCTATATTCACAGTGAAAATGAGTGACTGGTGCTAATCCTGACATATAGTCTAAAACGTTGTTAAGTATGATAGGATTGCGATGTAAGAGAAACGCAACTGATTGTCAAAGCTTAAAAATGTTTTAAAATATCGAATATCATTCTAGATCAGATCTAAAATGAACGGATTAGCACCGACATCTTATCACAGTAGTAAAATGAATTATATATCTAAACGAAATGTATTATTTATGTTATATATTATTACGTTTATATAATATATTAAAACAGGATTTGGCACAAACTGATTTCAAATTTGGAAAACATAAATGCCATTTTTTTCATTATTCGAAAATATACCCATAAATCGTTACACCATCTTATGGCTGTATCAGTTATTGTTTTACGTGTTTCAACAAAATGTCTACATTTCAATACTGCATGTACATGTAGTTCTGTTTCACTTTCACTTTTACAAAAAGGACATAAAGGTATTTCAGGAATATTTTCATATCGACCCGCATCTGAACTTTGCACATGCCGTTATATGTTTTAAGGGTATATAACTCGGCAACATTATCAGACTTGAAAAGTCAATACGTTCTAAGCTGATTTCGACCATTATTTCTTCGGCCACCCGCTAAATTCAGGCTGTTCCACGAGACTATGAATACTTAAAAATATGTGTGAATTAGTAGGTCGAAAGTGCCGTGGATAGAGTGTTTGCCGCTCATGCTGGCGGTTGCGGGTCCGATCTGTAATGTATCGGTTAACTTGAAACAGGCTGTAGACTAACCTCTAACCTGATGATGCTGTACACTTGTAAAATAAACCTTGATAGCTTAGATTCACATTTGTGACATCTAGTTAATGTCATTTGACTTATACCAATTATTCTAATAACAACAAGTTGGAGAACACAACACGATCCCCGGCTCCGCCCGATGACCTCTCACAGACAACATTCACTACCGGTTCTTCCCAGGTAGTGGACTCGAGAACGGTTCACATAACCTCTGAGCCTAGCAATCGAGTTAAAATGAATTAGTATAAAATATATGAACTGTTGTAACATAAGTTCGTACTTACCGCAAAATTTTAAAATTGGCTAAAAACATTTCCCCCCAATATGACACTTGGGCTATGCGACTAGGATAGACTAAAATAGATTTCCTGCTTAGAATTGCATCGTTTTTTTTTTTTTGCTTTTTGGTTCCAGTTTGATCCGTCATATAGGTTTATACGTTGTAAAATTGTTCGAATGACGAGGCGAATTCGTTAAGCAGTATTCAATTGCTGTCTATTTTTAGAATTGGGGATTTCTTTTCAAGTTTGCAACCATATTGAAATATCGATTTTGACACGTTTTTGGAATATTTGATATACCAAACCATTCGGATTTATTGATTTATGATAATGAGATGCTTTTTATCCATTTAAAAAATAATTTCATCTTTTAAGACATTCAACGCCTTTCCTTCTGATATGACCGCAGCGTGGTCTAGTGGTAGAGCGTCCGCCTCGCATGCGGAAGGTCGTGGGTTCGATCTCCGACCGGGTCATACCGAAGACTTTAAAAATGGTATTAGAAGCTTCCTCGCTTGACGCTCAGTATTTAGAGGATAGTTCTAGGTATGGTAGGCCCGGTGTCAGTATAATGTGACTGTGTGGGGTATCATACCATGTGTCTGCTGCATGATACTCCAGTGTGACAGCGCTCAATACACTATCTGAAATAGACACCGTCGCGATATCACTGAAATATTGTTGAAAGCAACGTTAAAAAACATACAACATCAACAACTCTTCCTAGCGTAGCGATTGGTGATATAAATGACCCGAGTCACGCCAGAGTGGCGATATGCATCAGATATTTACACAGACCACTCTGTGGTATGTGCACTGCGTATTTGTTAGGTTTGTCGCTTGGGTAAAGACAGTTTACCAGTTACTTGCGGAAGGCGGCAGGTTCTTCCAAGGTTCATTCCGATGTTTTCCCAGTAGTAAAACTGGAAATGGTTGTTTGTTTGACTATTTGGAGCGTTTTTATGCCATCGAGGGCTAACAGATGAATACACTTTTCTGTGATCTATTGAAGGTTAACCGGTACTCGAGTCCACACGCATCACCACAAGTAACTGATAACTTGATTCAGTGTTGAGAAGCAAATGCCAATGAGGGCGTGGGGTGGGGTGGGGTGGTGGTGGTGGTGGTGGTTCTGGGGGGGGGGGGGGGGGGGGGGGGATCCTAAAGTTTTTATCTCAAATTTCGATTCGAAACTGCTGCAAACTATTAACAAAAAGTTTACAGTTAATGGGCAACATTAAATTCGCGAAATATGGTTTACTAACCGATTTTCTATGGAAAAATAATTCATTTAGAAACTACCACTTAAACACAAATTATATGTAGCAATCTTAAATTACTTACATGCAGTATACGTGTGCATGACTAAATGATAGATAATATTGGTAATGATAATACATGTACTTGTAATAATAATAAAGACTTTAATTAACGAGATAACTCATTTGAATTAATTCAATCTTCCATGAGGCCCTCAACATATTTACAAAGTACAACATTATTTAACATATAAACAAAAGAAGTAAACAAGTATATACACATATGAGTAATCATGTATATCAATATCAATGAAGAGAGCTACCCGATTAATACGAGTTGCTAAGAAGTTTTACTCCATTGTAAAAATAAAGCGATACTCAATTATATTGCTATTGAAGTGCGTATGTCCATAGAGGTATTTGAAGTAAAAATGGACCTAACTGGCCACCGTAGATACATGTAAATATGTATCACTTCATATTATCCTCATTACACGTATAATAAAACAAGGACTTAAATAGCGAAGGATGGGTAACTTTGCATCTCCCGACTAAATACTGGTACGAGAAGGATTAATTATTTAGAAAATTAACAATCCAGATTAACATACAACGAGTTTCTTATACATAATTGTGCGTCATTTTAGCAATATAGCTTCGTAATGTTTTAATGATGCAAAATCATCTTGTATTTCAAACATTGCAGTTTGAGGTAAAATTTCAAGTAATTGTGCTCAATTTTAGTGGCAGTATACAGTTTTTATAATCACTGTCAACAATTATCCTAAAGATCCTAAAGTTTTTATCTCAAATTTCGATTCGAAACTGCTGCAAACTATTAACAAAAAGTTTACAGTTAATGGGCAACATTAAATTCGCGAAATATGGTTTACTAACCGATTTTCTATGGAAAAATAATTCATTTAGAAACTACCACTTAAACACAAATTATATGTAGCAATCTTAAATTACTTACATGCAGTATACGTGTGCATGACTAAATGATAGATAATATTGGTAATGATAATACATGTACTTGTAATAATAATAAAGACTTTAATTAACGAGATAACTCATTTGAATTAATTCAATCTTCCATGAGGCCCTCAACATATTTACAAAGTACAACATTATTTAACATATAAACAAAAGAAGTAAACAAGTATATACATATATGAGTAATCATGTATATCAATATCAATGAAGAGAGCTACCCGATTAATACGAGTTGCTAAGAAGTTTTACTCCATTGTAAAAATAAAGCGATACTCAATTATATTGCTATTGAAGTGCGTATGTCCATAGAGGTATTTGAAGTAAAAATGGACCTAACTGGCCACCGTAGATACATGTAAATATGTATCACTTCATATTATCCTCATTACACGTATAATAAAACAAGGACTTAAATAGCGAAGGATGGGTAACTTTGCATCTCCCGACTAAATACTGGTACGAGAAGGATTAATTATTTAGAAAATTAACAATCCAGATTAACATACAACGAGTTTCTTATACATAATTGTGCGTCATTTTAGCAATATAGCTTCGTAATGTTTTAATGATGCAAAATCATCTTGTATTTCAAACATTGCAGTTTGAGGTAAAATTTCAAGTAATTGTGCTCAATTTTAGTGGCAGTATACAGTTTTTATAATCACTGTCAACAATTATTGTAAACACAAATTGCTGAAAATGGTATCATTTTATCGAGATGTCATTTTGCAAAGTAAAACACATTGATTTGTATTACTCAGATGGATGAAAGTCAAGACAATTGAAAACGAGATTTCGCGACAGTATGCATGAAAGCGTGAGTGAGTTGCATGTCTTTCTCTGTATAGGTCCTTGAGTTAAAATCTATTTTTGTACTATTCCTTGTGACCGGACCATCGCTGGATTGTATTGTATCACATTTAGGTAATGGTTTGGGAGATTTCCAGGCGTACTGGTGCTAGTGCTTTATTATCATTTCTAATGTTATTTAATATTTCCTCCACAAATATAACCTGTGTTTTTATATCCTATTAAACTACTAATACATCACGATATACATGTAGGATAAACCTAATAACACCAGTGACCTATCCAGACTATTTTTGAGTCACTGATAATACACGTGTACAGTGAAAGGTCACGAGCAGTCGACCGTTCCGTCTATGAACGCCTGATTAAACCAAAGTTATCGGAAATATTATTGTAAATTCGTAAAAATAACAAAACCTTACCTTAAATGCAGTTATTAACTCTGGATTAGATTTCATTTATGTCCGGGTGGCCACATAGAATGTGAAAAATCTACAAAGGGACAACTTGCAGAGCATTTCTTTAATCTGAACATATCCTAATAGTCCATGTTTTATACGCCAAAAGTTATTACACGGTAATGGAGTCTTTTCTTTGGCTCTAATACAAATAACATTTGTATATATTATAACACTGTACCCCGTCGTAGTATATAATTATAACACTGTACCCGTCGTAGTATATAATTATAACACTGTACCCCGTCGTAGTTTATAATTATAACACTGTACCCCGTCGTAGTTTATAATTATAACACTGTACCCAGTCGTAGTATATAATTATAACACTGTACCCCGTCGTAGTATACCATCATAACACTGTACCCCGTCGTAGTATATCATTATAACACTGTACCCCGTCGTAGTATATAATTATAACACTGTACCCCGTCGTATTATATAATTGTAATACTATACCCCGTCGTAGTATATAATTATAACACTAAACCCCGTCGTAGTATATAATTATAATCACTGTACCCCGTCGTAGTTATAATCATAACACTGTATCCCGTCATAGTATATAATTATAACACTGTGGCCCGTCGAAGTATATAATTATAACACTATACCCTGTCGTAGTATATAATTATAACACTGTACCCCGTCATAGTATATAATTATAACACTGTACCCCGTCGTAGTATATAATAATAACACTAAACCCCGTCGTAGTATATAATTATAACACTGTACCCCGTCGTAGTTTATAATTATAACACTGTACCCAGTCGTAGTATATAATTATAACACTGTACCCCGTCGTAGTATACCATCATAACACTGTACCCCGTCGTAGTATATCATTATAACACTGTACCCCGTCGTAGTATATAATTATAACACTGTACCCCGTCGTATTATATAATTGTAATACTATACCCCGTCGTAGTATATAATTATAACACTAAACCCCGTCGTAGTATATAATCATAACACTGTACCCCGTCGTAGTCTATAATAATAACAATGTGGCCCGTCGTAGTATATGATTATAACACTGTACCCCGTCGTAGTATATAATTATAACACTGTACCTCGTCGTAGTATATCATTATAACACTGTGCCCCGTCGTAGTATATCATTATAACACTGTACCCCGTCGTAGTATATAATAATAACACTGTGGCCCGTCGTAGTATATAATTATAACACTGTACCTCGTCGTAGTATATCATTATAACACTGTACCCCGTCGTAGTATATAATAATACCACTGAGGCCCGTCGTGGTATATAATTATAACACTATACACCGTCGTAGTATATAATTATAACACTGTACCTCGTCGTAGTATATCATTATAACACTGTACCCCGTCGTAGTATATAAATATAACACTGTACCTCGTCGTAGTATATAATTATAACACTGTACCTCGTCGTAGTATATAATTATAACACTGTACCCATTCGTAGTATATAATTATAACACTGTGGCCCGTCGTAGTATATAATTATAACACTGTACCCCGTCGAAGTATATAATTATAATACTGTACCCCGTCGTAATATTTAATAATAACACTGTTGCCCGTCGTAGTATATCATTATAACACTGTACCTCGTCGTAGTATATAATTATAACACTGTACCCCGTCGTAGTATATCATTATAACACTGTACCCCGTCGTAGTATATAATTATAACACTTTACCCCGTCGTAGTATATAATTATAACACTGTACTTCGTCGTAGTATATAATTAAAACACTGTACCTCGTCGTTGTTTAGCATTATAACACTGTACCCCGTCGTAGTATATAATTTCAACACTGTGGCCCGTCGTAGTAAATCATTATAACACTGTACCCGGTCGAATAACACTGTACCCGTCGAAGTATATAATTATAATACTGACTGTACCCCGTCGTAGTATATAATTATAAGATTGTACCCCGTCGAATTTGATTTATCCAGGGCACTCTATTTACGAGCAATGTAAAAACAATGCTATTTTCCGCCTATTTCCGAGGCGATCTTTTTTAATACACAACCAGACGGGTGAGCGACTTATGCTTCTTGAATTGACTTCTTGTTTCCGTCTATTTCCGAGACTATCTTTTTTTAATACACAGCCAGAAGGTTGAGCAACTTATGCCTCTTGATTGACCCCTTATTTCTGCCTATTTCCAATGGGATTTTTTTTAATATACAGCCATGAGGGTGAGCAACTCATGCCTCTTGATTGACCTCTTTTTTTTTTGCCTATTCCCAAATCGATCATTTTAATATACAATCAGAAGGGTGAGTGACTTGTTTAATTAATACACAACCAATAGTAGATCTCTAAGACTGTTAGTATTTAAAATATATTAAAATAGTGAAGTATCAGTTGTTTAGTTACTAGTTAAATGCTTTTAATAAAAGAAAGCTGGAATTACAAAATATAACTCTATAAATGTAACTTAACGAATACTTATTTAAAGTTAATATATGTTTTCAATTTGTTTGTTCCATTCTACTTGGTTGTCGCTCCAATGTTTGTTTACAAAATGTATATGTGTATTGTATTTTGGGCCAGTGGCCTGTATTACTGAATAAACTATGTCTGTCTGCCGGTTTAAAAGTACAAACATACTATGAGTTTATTGCGAGATGTGTTCAATTCTGCTGATTCCAAAACTGAACTGTTCTGTGGTGGGCAATATAGGGATATCAGAGGCTAATGAATTCCAGTGAAAGACTGTTCATAGGCGTACATGTAGGAAACGCCCCACTCATAATAATTAAAACGCTCCTACACCCATGCTGTTCTTGGGGAAAACGAGAATTTGTAATAGTCAGTGATTGTGTCAATCAATTTGACAATCGTACATACTCGGCCAATTCCGTCATCCTTCGGTATTAGGATAATTGGCGAAGTGGTCCGAGTGTCAATTTGAACGCAAGTAAGTGTGGATGTTCGTCCTTGTCATGTAGTCTTCTAGGGGGATAGCTACGATGTCATCAGCAGTCGTGTAACAGGGAGAGTTGGCTGTCAATAGAAATACGCTGTACACGCTCCAAGACGGTGACGATATAGAAACACGGTAATTACAGAAATATGACCTTGCAAGGTAGGTGAATTTCTATAATTCGGAGTGGGGATATGTACCTATGGTGTAAATATCGTGGAATCAAATACATTATAATGAAGCATGTACTGTTAAAGTTTGATGTACCATCGGGCTGTTAGTTTAGTTGTCATTACAATTAGCATACCTGGAAAACGCTTAAGGTCACATATAGATTTATATAGTCATATTAAAAACTATATGTAAATTAAGTTATTTTGTGACAAGCCACTCAAAAATCATAATACGTTCGCGATACGTTGGTCTTAACTGTAAAACAGGAACACAGAAGAGAGCACGGTTGATAATGTATACAAGTGTACATTTATGGTTTTGTGTTCTTTGTGACGTGGACTTCTATATATAGATGGATAGGAAACTTGCATCTTCTGACTAAATTATGATAAAATAGTACACGCAGGATTAAATATTTGATAAATAATCAATCATAATTTACAGGCAACTGGTTTATTGTACATAAAATGCAAGTTGTATGTAACCTGAGATGATTTAAAAAGTGCCGATTACGAAAAATAATCTTGGATTAAATATATTAGGTTTGAAGTAAAATATCTCGTAATTTGTTTTATACAAATTTTTAAATCAGAAGTAATCTACTTCAACAATTTTAAACACAAATTACTGGGAATGGTATTTGATGAGAAGTTCATTCTGTTGTGTAAGAATTTTGATTTGTGTTCCTGAGATGAATGGAAGCTAATTTACTTCCTTAATTATGATATTTTGTGAGTAGCCTGGTATAACAAGCAGCAACGGACGTCTTGTCGCCGATTTTTAATGTTTATACTCATGATAATCTATATATTTTTGTTAATCTCGTACCACTTCTATATTATATACTAAAGCCTAACGTCTTTTTCAGGTGTATGAAGGTCGATAATACAAAACCTATCAATACACACCGTTGCGTTTTAAGTGTACATGTACACGAGCAATTCACTGAAAACCTAAAACTTAGCTTCGCGGGTAACGGTAATATACGACCCAGACGACATTTGTACATGTTGTAACACTAACAATGTACTCGATGTTCATGTGCAATTTGGTTGTCAATAATCCGATTATAATCGTGGTCACGCTTCACCTCAACCGTTCAATGCGTTTTGATAAAACGTAGGACGTACTTTCATAAAGTCTAGTTGTGCATATCGAGGGGTGAAAGCGAAAACTGTCTAAGTGCTTCTTTATTTAGATGCACTTAGGCCTTTTTCGCTTTCATCCCCCGATATGCAGTGGCTACAACTTTCTGGACCGCTGATTCTTAGGGCAATTTCGTCTCTTTTATTGAAGTAAACCGCAGTTATAGTCTAGAGGTAAAGCGTCCAAATCACATGTTGAAGGTCATGGGTTTGATCCCCGGTCGGGTTTTACAAAATACTTGAAAAATAGTCTGCGGCATATTACTTAAGTGTGGTAGCCATCGGATTACTGTCTCGAGCAGACACCGTCGCGATATGATTGAAAAAATGTTGAAAGCGACGCTGAACACCGTACAACTTGATTAAAGAAATACCTGTCCAACCCTAAACTGGGCAAAACAGAACAGTGGGGAGACATCTTCCACAAAAAAGAAAGTCGATTCAAATTTGAATGCAAATGGGATACGGTCACTGCATTTTGATATAAGTAAAGTAGGTAAATCGTGCATAGCGAACTTAGTATGCATCTAAACCTCCAAACCCCCAAATCAATAATAAGATACCTGTTTATGTTTACAACGTTCTCAGATAAAATCCCCTGTGTTTTTAGGTGTGTTGATAACTGCTGTTTGTTTATTCTTTACCTGTGCTTTATATCCGTTCATTTAGCTTGTGTCAGGGCCCTCCGTGGCTGTGTGGTCCAAGGCGCCGTCTCAGTTATTACTATAGCTGAGGTCGTAGGTTTGCCAGAGAAAATGTACCAGTTACTTGTGTAAGAACGGTGGTTTTACTCAGATTCATTTTGAGGTCCTCCTCATCCGATAAAAATTGATATGCCATATATGACCTGAAATGTGTTAAAATGACGTTAAACCCCATTCATTTTTTTTTTATCTCGCATGAAAGCTTTTCTTTATGAGCCAGTAATGATATAAACCAGGTTTACGGTTGCAACCATCAACGCCTTTCCCCACCCCTCACGGTAACACCCGTCCACGTCTTTCCCCACACTTCACGGTTACACCCATCCACGCCTCCCTCACCCCCACTGTCACATCATCATAAAACGAGACGGTGTAACATCCTGACAGACACCCAAACAGACTACAACTCGCCCAGACAGACTACATGTCGCCCAGACAGACTACGTGTCACCCAGACAGACTACAAGTCGCCCAGACAGACTACATGTTTCCAAGACAGACTACAAGTCGCCAAGACAGACTACATGTCACTCAGACAGACTACAAGTCGCCCAGACAGACTACAAGTCACCCAGACATACTACAAGTCACCCTGACAGACTACATGTCACCCAGACATACTACATGTCGTCCAGACAGACTACACGTCGCCAAGACAGACTACACGTCGCCAAGACAGACTACATGTCGCCTAGACAGACTACAAGTCGCCCGGATAGACTACAAGTCACCCGGACAGACTACAAGTCACCCGGACAGACTACAAGTCACCCGGACATACTACACGTCGCCAAGACAGACTGCATGTCGCCTAGACAGACTACAAGTCGCCTAGATAGACTACAAGTCGCCCAGACAGACTACAAGTCACCCAGACAGACTACATGTCACCCAGACATACTACATGTCGCCCAGACAGACTACACGTCGCCAAGACAGACTACATGTCACCCAGACAGACTACAAGTCGCCCAGATAGACTACAAGTCGCCCAGACAGACTACAAGTCGCCCAGACAGACTACAAGTCACCCGGACAGACTACATGTCACCCGGACAGACTACATGTCGCCCGGACAGACTACACGTCGCCAAGACAGACTACATGTCACCTAGACAGACTACAAGTCACCCAGATCGACTACAAGTCACCCGGACAGACTACATATACTTTGTATGGCACAAAAGCTGACAACTACTTACATAACACTTCGTATCGCAGACTCAGATGTTCACGATGGCATCGGCCCAGAAAACGAATGAGCTACCTTTTTTCACACCGTTTCGTTTTATGATATGACAACACAGAAAAGAGTGAGGCTGGACATCCGTCAATCAGATTTCAGCTCGAAAGTGTCCGTTTTGTCTAGTTATGTAACTACAGTAATTTTATCCATTGTTTATTTTTATTTTGGTGTATTATTTCGTCTCATGTCAGACGTAATATTTTGATATTTTTACATTTCAACTTATCTTGTTAAAGCACTTAAATTAGTGTTTAAAGATAGTAATACATAGTATAACACTCAATAAAAAACGTGTTACTGTTTGTGCTCCGTGGTGTGTTTCAATTGCCTTTAAATGTGTCTGCTTTTTAAAATCGCTTTCAGACGGGTTTGTTTCAAAATTAGACGAAAAATGGAAACAGAAGGCAAGAGATGAATTGAACGAAGATGAAAGAGAAACGATTGGAGCTGTCGACACACTTAGGTCTTGGGCATTACAGCAACATTGGTTAAAAACACCTACAGGTAATATAGTCAAACTTATAGGGGTAGTGCGTCCGCCTCGTATGCGGAAGGTCGTGGGATTCGATCCCCGTCCGGGTCATTCCAAAGACTTTGAAAATGGTACTAGATGTTTCCTCGCTTGGGGCTCAGCACTTAGAGGATAGTTATAGGTCTGGTTGACCCGGTGTCAGTATAAGTTAGCTGGGTGGGGTATCATACCATGTGCCTGTGGTATTATACTCCAGTGTGGCAGTGCTCAGAGTACGGCCTCAATCAGACAACGTGGCGATATGACTGAACAATTGTTGAAAGCGACGCTAAACATCATACAAACAAAATATACACAGACATGGTATACGCCACGTGATTAACTGTCTGAATTACAGAATGAAATTGTTACCAATCATGCTGCAGTCACCGTTACGTAAGATTTTATAAGAGGATATTTCTGACATGAACATTTCAACCCACCCATGTATGTAAAAAAATCGGCAAGGTTCCTTTGCCGTCTGCTGTGGATCACGTGACCTTGTTACTTTAGGCTTAATACCATCATCGCTTAATGGTGGTTATAAATAATCATAGTTGCTTCTTCTTTATAACTTCTTTGAACATTTTGAAAGCATTGCCATGTTTGAATTGTGAATTTAGAAAAAAAAATGCTTGGGATTTTTGGTATGACTACAGGATTCGGAAGTCTACTTTAACTTTGTACACATTGAACAGAAAAGAATATCTCTAATATGCTACACGACCCTTTCCTTTTTCTCATCATATATCGATAGGACAGAGGTTGACAAACAATAAAATGTACGTTTCCCTTCTCTCTATGAATGACAAGCACCCAAACTTGTTTTATTTACTAAAGAATAAAGAACAAAAAGCAATGGCAGGCTTACACCTTTATAGCTTCGGTAAACATGTTCGACTGGCTTGAGAGGTGAGTTTTTCATTTCATGGCTGAGTAAAAATCGTGGGGCAGACATGAGACCATCACTGGGGTGCGTCAAGTTCCGTAAATAATACATACCTTGGACCAACTTATTCGGTGTTTCTTTTATTCCTACAAAGTAATTATGAGTTTACCAAGACGCTGTTGACTGTAGTGTTGTTTTTTGGTGGTGCTTAGCGCTCTTTCCAAAACAGTTTAGGTTATTTATCACTTTCAGATTTATTGGTTGAGGAAGACCTTAAAACGCACCTGAGAAGCTAACACTTTGTTTTGCTTTAATTTTTTCAGACACGGGTTTTCTGTTGCGCTTTCTCCGAGTGCGGAAGTTTTCCCAGCTGGCTGCACGGGAAACATTGGTTAATTATTGGACAGCGCGAACAAAATACCCAGAATGGTTCAACTCTAGAGTCAGTCCGTCTGATCCAGCTATACTGGATGTTGTCAAATCAGGGTACGTGCTACCTTTTCGGTGCTGATTCTATAAAAAAAATGGATACCATGATTTGCCGTATAGCTTATGAAACGGTACCTATAATTTGGTCAGAGGTAGGTTTCACTAAACATCTCGAGCTGAGACTATTCTCAACTAAAATATCTAAATTTCCCTAAATGATTATTTGAAAGTCTGACTACAGAGTTGAATTTTGTTCATTATTCTATATAAAATAAGGTCTAGGATTTCCCTGGTAAAATAATAATTCCACATAGAAGTTGTTTTTTCATAGCAGGAATGTAAACCCACATAAAAATGCACAATAACTGGTAGGTTGACCAAGTTTGTTTTCTTTTAAAAGAGGGTGCAGTGACACCCTGAGATTTTTGGAAAAAAATGTCCTCAAATGCTCATAAATACATGTATATGTTGAAATCCTGTAAAAGTCACCTTTTTTAACACCAGTGATGTCTTATTGCAGTTTATGATATACCAACTTTTGCTGTACTCATCTGCAGCAAGAAATACAGCCACTATGAACCATCTTGAAAATATTTCAAAACCAAATGACATAGGCCTTGTTTTCATGTTATCGTGGGAAAAAAGGGCGTAACTGTGTAGTGAAACGTTGAACCACACAGAATTGAATATGTTTAGTAAAACTGGAGCCAGAAGTTTACTTATGGTCTTGTCAGACTACGTTTTGTGTCTGGGCTTGAACTATAGAAGTACCAAAGAAATATGGATTCATTTCTAAACAAAATATGTCCGGCGTCAAAAGTCAACAACTTCTGTCACGACTTATTTTTAGGTCTCCAAAATGAAATCACCAGGTTTGAGACAACGGCAGCAACAGCTGAAACTGAATTGCAGCAGCTGCACGATTAATGTAAAATGCAGGACACATTGCACACATAGACATCTTGAACGCACACTCTGGCTCCGAGCCACGCTATAAATTTAGGACAACCAGAGGGATTTATTTGATTACAGGTCCAATGCAAAACCGGAAACACAAATTCCGTAAACATTGTCATTTTTTCTTCATGCTGGGCCCGATTAGCTCAGTCGGTTACGCGTCTGACTATCAATCCAGGGGTCGTGAGTTCGAATCCCCTGCCCGGCAACAGTCTACGTGATGACTGATATACGACATTGTGTCTCATTATCATTCGTCTCTCATTACTGATTCAAGTGGGAAAGTTATCAGTTACTTGCGAAGATGGGATGTGCTCGAGTACTGGTTAATCCCAGGAAACAGTGGTTAGGTAAATTGATCGTCTGTTAGCCCTTGATGGCAAAAATTGACGCTAAATATTCAATCAATCAATCAACAATCAATCAATCAATCAATCAATCAATCAGTTCAATCAATTGTTTCTTAATGACGTTTGATATTTTAATGGGGGAATCGTATACATAACAAGCCATCTCAGTAGATGTATATCCGTTATTATACAGGTTCTATGTTTACACCCCGGGGGAAGATAGTCATGGAAGGCGTCTAGTTATTGAAAGGCCAGGTAAGACAGTTTCACATCTTTGCAACCTTCAATCAAACAGACAGCTTATAGGAATGGGGTTTAACGCCATTCCCAACACATTCCAGGTTATATATGGCATACCCAGTTTTATTGGTTGAGAAAGACCTCTGAATGAACCTGAGTAGAATCACCGTCCGTCCCTCTGCAAGTAACTGGCAAACTTTCTTACATAGAGTTTTTAGAGAGCGCGGGACTCGAGCCTACGACCTAAGCGGTGAGAGCAAGTGATCTTGAGACGGCGCCTTAGACCACACGACCAATGAGGACCCTGCCACTAATAGGACAAACGAGTATTAAGTAAAAGGTTCCGTTCTATTTAAATAAACTGTCACTGTAGTAGTTTATATATTAGGTTTATTTTCTGCTACTGTACAATATGTGTTCTGATTCGCTTATTGATGATCTCCAATTTGTCGGCATAGGCACGGTTTTGATAATTAGCATTACATTGTAAATAATCTCCACTATGGTTTTAAGTTGACGTTTTTGAAAACAGAATACAAGGCGATAATTTAAGTATACAAGACACCCTTTCTACATATTGTAAATAACTATATTATTCTTATTATCTTATTATGTTCATTTGTCGATGTAGATATTTTAAAAAAAATATTTTGAAACAGGTATATTTGATAGCTGGATAAAATCCAAGTATGAGAACTATTCGAATTTAAGACCGATCGGGATCGCATTGCGGCTTCATAATTTTAGGTTATACTACATTTATTAGCCGGGCCCGATTAGCTCAGTCGGTTACTCAATCCAGTCGTCGTGAGTTCGAATCCTCCGTCCGGCAACAGTCTCCGTGATAATTGATATACGACATTGTGTCTCATTATCATTCGTCTCTCATCACTGATTCAAGTAGGGAAGTTATCAGTTACTTGTGGAGATTGGGTGTGCTCGAGTATTGGTTAACCTTCCAGGATCCCAGGAAACAGTGATTAGGTTAATTGATCGACTGTTAGCCCCCGGTGGCATAACATGACGCTAAATATTCAATCTTTCAATCAATTATGTTAGTTTGATTGCGAAATAAGCTCAGAGCATATATGATTTGCTCTGGAGTCCGCTTCCTAGGTAGAACCAGTATTGAGTGTTGTTTTTTGGAAACCAAAAGTCCAGTTAGGGGATCGAACCCACAATTTCTAACATGAGTCGCCAACACCATATCCACTGTACTACTGCCCAGCTTCATACATTTGACATAGAATCAGCACAAACGTGCGGAATTTCAAAACATTTACGTGCTTACAATTTTTTTCAAAGAAATCCTTTCATGCATCCAATTTTTGGACACTGAATACATCGTTCTCCGCCAATACCAAGCTAGAAATAACTGGTACTAATGTTTGTCCAACGAATTTCAACGAATGACCCCTCAAGAAAGTAATTATATATCTCGGAAACAAAAAAAATGGGACTCTTCACATCTTACCAAAAGTTCATTTGGTTTTCTTATCTGTACAAAAGAACCCTGTAAGTATACAGAAATGCTGAACTTTCGACATCTACATCTGTTGCTAAAAACTTTTGTTTTTCATAAATACACAAAGGAGTTTTAAGAGTACGGGAAATGATGGACAAACACGGTGTGGATATAGTGTTTCAGACGATCATGTGCATCATAGACGTGCTCACGATGGATGAACGCATGCAAGTGAACGGCTTTGTAATGCTTCACGACGGATCTATGTCCAAAACTGATGACACAGACCTCGTGTACAACATCACAAACATGAGGAAGAGTATGCCCATTTATCAGGTACGTCCATTTATCAGGTATGCCTATTTATCAGGTATGTCCATTTATCAGATATGTCAATTTACCAGGTATATCCATTTATCAGGTATACCCATACATCAGGTATGAGCATTTATCAGGTATGCCCATTTATCAGGTAGGTTTAAACTGACATACATAACAAGATAAAACAGCTTTATATGTTATAGTCAGGTTAGTTTGTCATTTGTTTTTTATCCTCATTATTAGGCAATGTGGTTAGTGTTTAGAAAAACTATTTATCTTTTGTCACTATTGCTTGTGTTGAAATATATTTGGATACCATTGATAAGCACTGTGTTCTGGACCATGTTTTTATATTTTCAATTTCGTGTCTATTGGGGAAGTTATCTCATTACACATATAGTTTTTAATTGAAATCAAAGAACTTGGAACTTTGAAAATGATAAGGCAGTTCGTTCTTCAAATAAACCAGGTTCTGATATCAAAATAGTTATTTATCTATCCCTTTGATTTGTTTACGATATTCAGAGTCGCACTGGCTATGTTCACCGTTCTATCTTCTTTTGCGTTAGTGCCATTGGAAATAACGTTACCTCTTAAACTTAAAAGGCTAATATCGTTAATCAAAAATAAATTCATCAAAAGAAGCCTATTAAATTAAATATCGAGCATCGAACCCAAAATCGGAGGGTTGTGGGTTCGATCCTCCCCCAAGACTTTGTGTGGTGTCCGTGAGCAAGATACTCTTTCCGCATGTGCTTAGTACTTGTTCTACTCAGGAGGAAGGTCGTGGGTTCAATCCCCGGCCGGGTCATACCAAATACTTTAAAAATGGTACTAGAAGCTTCCCCTCTTAACGCTCAGCATTTAGAGGAGAGTTCTGGGTCTGGTCGGCCCGGTGTCAGTATAATATGACTGGGTGGGGTATCATACCATGTGTTGACGGCATGATACTCCAGTGTGACAGCGCTCAGAATACTGTCTCAAGTAGACACTGTCACGATATGACTGAAAAATTGTTGAAAGCGACGCTAAACACCATACAACAACAACAACTTCTCAGGAAGACTTGATTTGTATAAGTTGCAATGACTTGTAAAATGTATAAGTTTAAACTAAATTAAATGTATGTACGAAGCAAATGAGATAATAAAATAGTTTGAACATTTTAGATTTTGTAACCCCAAATGCTCTTTTTTACTGAGAATTTGCGAAACATTTATTTTCCAGAAAGCATATCCAAACAGAATCAAGAGTTTACATGCGTACAGATTATTTGCTGTTTATGAAATTCTGCTAAAGGTCGTCAAGTCATTGCTCAGTGATAAAATATCTAAACGGGTTTGTAGATTTTTTTTATAAATTAGACTTGGTTCAGTGATAGAAAAAGAGACATGGTAACTACGACATACCAGCAATGTCATTTGGATTAAAAGTACTGCTAAAAAACATTGGTCATTTTCTGATGAAACGTAATTAAATACATTTGTCTTTGTCCAAAAATCTTGAGGAATATATCCTGGACAAAATCAGGAAAATAAATTCATAAATACACACCTAAAGGAGGCGTACCATTAAATGTACCACAACAAAAGTTTGCTTTTATTGCAATCTTACCTTTGTCTATATTTGTTTATTCACAAATAAACTGTCATAGGATATCATCGAGGATGACAAATGACAAAATAAATAACATTTTTGTTATTGTATTGCAGTTGCACGTTCACAGTAAAAGTTTAGTGTCCGTTTATAAACATATAGACAAGAGTGTTCTCCCTAGAGAGTATCTGCCTGATGATTACGAGGGACCTTGTGCTGGGACGATGCAGGACGTCATTGGTAAGTTGGTAATGTGATTGACAATATATTTTCAATCTGTGTCAAAAACTGGTTCTCCGTGGTCATGTGGTCCTAGACGCCGTCGCAAGATCGCTTACCTGTCAAGGTTCAAGTCCAGCTCTCTCCAAAAGCTTTATGCAAGAAAATGTGCCAGGTACTTGCAGAAGAACGGTGACCTCTCAGATTCAGTCTAAGGTTTTCCTTCACCAACAAAACTGGATATGCTACATATTACATGAAATGTGTTGATGACTTTAAACCCAATTCTTGTACCAAATACTGGTCGTTTCTTTTTTTTAAACTTATGAAAACATATTTTATAAACCAATTTCAAGTTAGGTGTTGACTCTTATCCATGTAATGCATGTAGATATACTAGCATATGAATGAGTTTGGTTCCTCTTTCTGTTCACTTACCAATTTTATTTAGACAAGATGTATTTTAACCTGATTTGAAGCTTGAATTTCATATGATACGACAATATATTCAAATCTGTGACCGGGGTTTACTTTTTGTTTTCAGATAACATGGTATCGGAATTCACTGACCCTAAAGTTGTAGCACACATAAATATGTTGAACAGCGGAAACTATGGTGTAGATATGAGTCTAAAAGCGAAAACGGAAGTACCCGCAGAGTCATTCAGAAAACTTAATATATGACGTATATACACCTTAGATATCATGATAGTATTTAATGGCTGAAGCATTGAAGAACTATGGTAAAGAGAAAATATTAGAAAGTAATGACAGGACAGGATTGAAGTAAAGACGTGCCTGGGTCGTCTGCTGATGTTGTGTAAAAGAAAAAAAATGATTTCATAGAAGAATCATCTCGTATAAATAATAAATATTCAAACTTCGGTTTCATCAACATTTCTTAGTTTTTTACTTAAATTCCTAAATATTCAACTTAATTTTGACTGGTTATTAAATATTCTTTAATCAATATCAATGATACCAATTGTATTTTTTCAGAAGCCAGTCTAAAATCATTATCACATGGATGTTTTTCTTTGATTTTAGCGTTTAAGTGTTTAATAAGTATATGCTTGAATATGTTGGTGAGACAGGAGCCTGTTATACGAGAATAACGTACACACCGGACATAGATGATGTATATGTTGTATATTAGTATAAACATACACACCGGACATAAATGATGTACACGTATATGTTTACGACTCTATCTATGAACACATGATTTTTTTATTGTCTCAAACTAATATTAAAAAATTATTTACATAATATATAGACCAAATTTAGAAAAGTGAAATTCTGCATTTATTTCTGTAGTGTTAATGTTTTTTTTTTTTATAAAAGTGCTTTTTTCAGGACATTTTCTTTTGTCAGTTTAATGTGTACAATGTCGTGTCCGAATCCCCATTTCTTCTTATACCCAATCAAAAAATGATAATGACTTTATAATGCTAAAATACAATTCCATTCAAATGACAAGAAAGTGCATGTTTTAAATGAAAAAAAAAATCATTATTGACCGCCATTATGTGCCATGTTTATCCGATACAAGTTTATAGTTCAGGCCTTTGTAATGCTAGGTGTATGACAGGATAAATAATGTGTAACACGCCCGTTGGTAAGTGCTTCCGCGAAATAGTCCCGTAATGGTGATGATAAATAATCCTTCTTTTTTCTTATTAAAAAAAAACAGTTCCCTTATTCTTATGCACATTTTGTAATTTGAATGACAGTATTGATATATTTAAAACATTTTGTGAAGCAATGCCACGTTTGAATCGTGAATTTAAAAAAACTAATGACTTTTTTTTCAATAATGATGAACAGATTGACAGAACTGTTAATGAAATGCCTTTACATACATATTGTCAATCTAAACATCGCTTAGAACAGTGTGGTAATGTGGCTCTCTGAAATTCACCGGCGTTTCTTTATCCTTTCAGTATAACTTATTAGCATTGGTACGAATTTCGCCACACTTTGCATACAGATATGTTTATTTTGAAGGAAACAAACAATAAGAAAAACTGGAGAGTTTATTCTAAACAGAGCTTATCTTTGAAATTAACCTGGCATCTGCTTCACCATCGTATTATTTAAGTACTTAAACTACTTTTGACTGGTTATTTATATTCTTATAATCAATATAATTCAAAAACATTTAGTTTTACTGGAACCAGTCTAAAATCATGATCATCTGACTTCTTTTCTTAAGTATAAGTTTTTTAAGTATCTAAAGTATATGCTGGTGAATCAAGGAACACATTACAGTTAAAGCTTAGAAGAAAAGTCCAGTTAACCCTTTAATCAATAGATACGCGTTTTCCCGCACCAATCACAGAAGGCCTTTGAAAACAGTGCAGGAAAAGTTCAGATTGCTCGTTACGAGCAATCTGAACACATCCTGCACTGTTTTCTACTCTGCCAGTTAATATCAACATAATTCAACCAATAATTTGAAAGCCTTCGGTATTAGAGGTGTCCAAAGGCGTCTATATTAGAGGTGTCCAAAGACGTCTATATTAGGTGTCCAAAAGTGTCTATATTAGGTGTCCAAAGGCGTCTATGTAAAAGGTGTCCAAAGGCGTCTATATTAAATGTCCAAAGATGTCTATTTAAGGTGTTCAAAAGCGTCTATATTAGAGGTGTTCAAAGGCGTCTATATTAGGTGTCCAAAGGTGTCTCTATTAGGTGTCCAAAGGCGTATATATTAGAGAGACCCAAAGGTGTCTATATTAGGTGTCCAAAGGCGTCTATGTTAGAGGTGTCCAAAGGCATCTATATAAGGTGTCCAAAGGTGTCTATATTAGGTGTCCAAAGGCGTCTATATAAGAGGTGTCTAATATTGGGTGTCCAAAGGCGTCTATATTAGGTGCCCAAAGGCGTCTATATAAGGTGTCCAAAGGCATATATATTAGAGGGGTCCAAAAGTGTCTATATAAGGTGTCCAAAGGCGTCTATGTAAGAGGTGTCAAAAGGCGTCTATATTAAGGGGGACAAAAGGCGTCTAAATTAGGTGTCAAAATGCGTCTATATTAGATATCCAAAGGCGTTTATATTAGGTGTCAAAAGGTGTCTATATTAGGTGTCCAAAGGCGTCTATGTAAAAGGTGTCCAAAGGCGTCTATATTAAATGTCCAAAGATGTCTATTTAAGGTGTTCAAAAGCGTCTATATTAGAGGTGTTCAAAGGCGTCTATATTAGGTGTCCAAAGGTGTCTCTATTAGGTGTCCAAAGGCGTATATATTAGAGAGACCCAAAGGTGTCTATATTAGGTGTCCAAAGGCGTCTATGTTAGAGGTGTCCAAAGGCATCTATATAAGGTGTCCAAAGGTGTCTATATTAGGTGTCCAAAGGCGTCTATATAAGAGGTGTCTAATATTGGGTGTCCAAAGGCGTCTATATTAGGTGCCCAAAGGCGTCTATATAAGGTGTCCAAAGGCATATATATTAGAGGGGTCCAAAAGTGTCTATATAAGGTGTCCAAAGGCGTCTATGTAAGAGGTGTCAAAAGGCGTCTATATTAAGGGGGACAAAAGGCGTCTAAATTAGGTGTCAAAATGCGTCTATATTAGATATCCAAAGGCGTTTATATTAGGTGTCAAAAGGTGTCTATATTAGTGTCCAAATGCGTCTATATTAGAGGTGTCTATATTAGGTGTCAAAAGGCGTCTATATTAGAGGTGTCAAAAGGCGTATATATTAGGTGTCCAAAGGCGTTTATATAAGGTGTCCAAAGGCGTCTATATTAGGTGTCAAAAGGCATCTATATTAGAGATGTCAAAATGTGTCTATATTATGTGTCCTAAGGCGTCTATATTAGGTGACAAAAGGCGTCTATATTAAGTTTAAAAATGCATCTATATTAGAGATGTAAAAAGGCATCTATATTAGGTGTCCTAAGGCATCTATGTTAGGTGTCAAAAGGCGTCTATATAAGAGGTGTCAAAAGGTGTCTATATAAAGGTGTCCAAAGGCGTCTATATTAGGTGTCAAAATGCGTCTATATTAGGTGTCAAAAGGCGTCTATATATGTTGTCAAAAGGCGTCTATATTAGGTGTCCAAAGGCGTCTTTATTAGGTGTCAAAAGGCGTCTACATTAGGTGTCAAAAGGCGTCTATATTAGAGGTGTCAAAATGCGTCTATATAAGGTGTCCAAAGGCGTCTATATTAGGTGTTAAAAGGTGTCTATATAAGAGGTGTCAAAAGGTGTCTATATTAAAGGTGTCAAAAGGCGTCTATAT
Source organism: Panopea generosa (assembly GCA_029582155.1). Lineage (NCBI taxonomy): Eukaryota > Metazoa > Mollusca > Bivalvia > Adapedonta > Hiatellidae > Panopea > Panopea generosa. The sequence continues at coordinate 6,215,351 of CM055902.1, forward strand.
TAAGGGAGACAAAAGGCGTCTATATTAGGTGTCAAAAGGCGTCTATATAAGGTGTCAAAAGGCGTCTATATTAGAGGTGTCAAAATGCGTCTATAATAGGTGTCCAAATGCGTCTATATTAGGTGTCAAAGGCGTCTATATTAGACTTGTCAAAAGGCATCTATATTAGAAGTGTCAAAAAGCGTCTATATAAGGTGCCCAAATGCGTCTATATTAGCTGTCAAAAAGCGTCTATACTAGGTGTCAAAAGGCGTCTATATTAGGTGTCCAAAGGCGTCTATATTAAACGTGTCCAAATGTGTCTATATTAGGGTGTACAAAGCCTTTTATATTAGAGGTGTCCAAAGGCGTCCATATTAGAGGTGTCAAAAGGCGTCTATATTAGAGATGTCAAAAGGCGTCTATATTAGGTGTCCAAAGGCGTCTATATGAAAGGTGTCAAAAGTCGTCTATATTAGGTGTCCAAAGGCGTTTATATAAGGTGTCAAAAGGCGTCTATATTAGAGGTGTCAAAAGGTTCTATATTAGGTGTCAAAAGGCGTCTATATAAGGTGTCAAAAGATGTCTATTTTAGAGGTGTCAAAAGGCGTCTATATTAGAGGTGTCAAAAGACTTCTATATTAGGTGTCGAAAGGCGTCTATATTAGGTGTCCAATGGCGTCTATATTAGATGTGTCAAAAGGCGTCTTTATTTGAGATGTCAAAAAGTGTCTATATTAGGTGTCCAAAGGCGTCTATATTTGGTGTCCAAAGGCGTCTATGTAAGAGGTGTCCAAAGACGTCTATATAAGGTGTCCAAAGATGTCTATATTAGATGTCCAAAGGCGTCTATATTAACGGTGTTCAAAGGCGTCTATATTTGGTGTCCAAAGGTGTCTGTATTAGGTGTCCAAAGGCGTCTATATTAGAGGGGTCCAAAATTGTCTATATTAGGTGCCCAAAGGTGTCTATGTAAGAGGTATCTAAAGGCGTCTATATTTAGTGTTCAAAGGTGTCTGTATTAGGTGTCCAAAGGCTACTTTATTAGAGGTGTCCAAAGGCGTCTATATTAGGTGTCCAAAGGTGTCTATATAAGGTGTCCAAAAGCGTCTTTATTAGAAGTGTCCAAAGGCGTCTATATTAGGTGCCCAAAGGTGTCTATATTAGGTGTCCAAAGGTGTCTATATAAGAGGTGCCCAAAGGCGTCTATATTAGGTGTACAAAGGTGTCTATATTAGGTGTCCAAATGTGTCTGTATCGGGTGTCCAAAGGCGTCTATATTAGAGGTGTCTAACGGTGTCTATATAAGGTGTTCAAAGGCGTCTATATTAGAGGTGTCTAACGGTGTCTATATAAGGTGTTCAAAGGTGTCTATATAAGAGGTGTCAAAAGGTGTCTATATTAAAGGTGTCAAAAGGCGTCTATATTAAGGGAGACAAAAGGCGTCTATATTAGGTGTCAAAAGGCGTCTATATAAGGTGTCAAAAGGCGTCTATATTAGAGGTGTCAAAATGCGTCTATAATAGGTGTCCAAATGCGTCTATATTAGGTGTCAAAGGCGTCTATATTAGACTTGTCAAAAGGCATCTATATTAGAAGTGTCAAAAAGCGTCTATATAAGGTGCCCAAATGCGTCTATATTAGCTGTCAAAAAGCGTCTATACAAGGTGTCAAAAGGCGTCTATATTAGGTGTCCAAAGGCGTCTATATTAAACGTGTCCAAATGTGTCTATATTAGGGTGTACAAAGCCTTTTATATTAGAGGTGTCCAAAGGCGTCCATATTAGAGGTGTCAAAAGGCGTCTATATTAGAGATGTCAAAAGGCGTCTATATTAGGTGTCCAAAGGCGTCTATATGAAAGGTGTCAAAAGTCGTCTATATTAGGTGTCCAAAGGCGTTTATATAAGGTGTCAAAAGGCGTCTATATTAGAGGTGTCAAAAGGTTCTATATTAGGTGTCAAAAGGCGTCTATATAAGGTGTCAAAAGATGTCTATTTTAGAGGTGTCAAAAGGCGTCTATATTAGAGGTGTCAAAAGACTTCTATATTAGGTGTCGAAAGGCGTCTATATTAGGTGTCCAATGGCGTCTATATTAGATGTGTCAAAAGGCGTCTTTATTTGAGATGTCAAAAAGTGTCTATATTAGGTGTCCAAAGGCGTCTATATTTGGTGTCCAAAGGCGTCTATGTTAGAGGTGTCCAAAGGCGTCTATATAAGGTGTCCAAAGATGTCTATATTAGATGTCCAAAGGCGTCTATATTAACGGTGTTCAAAGGCGTCTATATTTGGTGTCCAAAGGTGTCTGTATTAGGTGTCCAAAGGCGTCTATATTAGAGGGGTCCAAAATTGTCTATATTAGGTGCCCAAAGGTGTCTATGTAAGAGGTATCTAAAGGCGTCTATATTTGGTGTTCAAAGGTGTCTGTATTAGGTGTCCAAAGGCTACTTTATTAGAGGTGTCCAAAGGCGTCTATATTAGGTGTCCAAAGGTGTCTATATAAGGTGTCCAAAAGCGTCTTTATTAGAAGTGTCCAAAGGCGTCTATATTAGGTGCCCAAAGGTGTCTATATTAGGTGTCCAAAGGTGTCTATATAAGAGGTGCCCAAAGGCGTCTATATTAGGTGTACAAAGGTGTCTATATTAGGTGTCCAAATGTGTCTGTATCGGGTGTCCAAAGGCGTCTATATTAGAGGTGTCTAACGGTGTCTATATAAGGTGTTCAAAGGCGTCTATATTAGAGGTGTCCAAAGGCGTCTATATTAGGTGTCCAAAGTTTTCTATATAAAGTGTCCAAAGGCGTCTTTATTAGGTGTCCAAAGGCGACTATATTAGAGGTGTCCAAAGGTGTCTATATTAGGGATCCAAAGGCATCTATATTAGAGGTGTCCAAAGACGTCTGTATTAGGTGTCAAAGGGCGTCTATATTAGAGGTGTCCAAAGGCGTCTATATAAGAGGTGTCCAAAGGCGTCTATATTAGGTGCCAAAAGGCGTCTATATAAAGTGTCCAAAGGCCTCTATATTAGAGGTGTCAAAAGGCGTCTTTATTAGAGGTGTCAATATTAGTCTGTACAAAGGCGTCAATATCAGGTGTCCAAAGGCGTCTATATTAGGTGTCAAAAGTCGTCTTTATTAGAGGTGTCAAAAGGTGTCTATATTAGGTGTCCAAAGGCGTTTATATTAGAGGTGTCCAAATGTGTCTATATTAGGTGTCAAAAGGCGTCTTTATTAGAGGTGTCAAAAAGCATCTATATTAGAGGTGTCAAAAGGCGTCTATATAAGGTGTCCAAATACGTCTATATTAGGTGTCCAAAAGCGTCTATATTAGGTGTCCAAAGGCGTCTATATAAGGTGTCAAAAGGCGTATATATAAGAGGTGTCAAAAGGCGTCTTTATTAGAGGTGTCAAAAAGCGTCTATATTAGAAGTGTCAAAAGGCGTCTATATAAGGTGTCCAAATACGTCTATATAAGGTGTCCATTGGCGTCTATATTAGAGGTGTTCACAGGCGTCTATATTAGGGTGTACAAAGCTTTCTATATAAGAGGTGTCCAAATGCGTCTATATTAGATGTGTCAAAAGGCGTCCAAAGTAAATGCTGAACATTAATATTGAGAAGTGGGGGGGGGGGGGGGGGGGGGGGGGGGCCTTGGCCCCGGCTTCTACGCCTATGAACTCTACATTATATTACATTGTAATTAACAAACAACGCCACGTGGTCAATGGGCGGAGCGATCGTCGCTCTCGCGTCAGGTCAATTCACGAGATGTCAGGGACTGGAATAGACTAAGATGAACCCGTGTCTGTGAGGAAGTTGTTAGTTATTGAATTTGGTAATTAAATAACATCACTGGTTGATTAAATGTATGTAATGGCACTGAATATACTGTCAGTCTGGCGTAATCAGAAATGTTACTGAACAAATGTTTTAATGAGATCATCAACGTTATCATATTTTATTCATGTTGGTTAATATTCGTAACGAGTTCGGTTTGAGTGGTAAAATATTCTCGCCTGTCTGCACGGTAGCATGTGTATGTAGTTTCAGGTTTCATGTGTTTACACGGGGAGAGGACAATCAAGGCAGACGTTTGATTATTGAGCGACCAAGTAATGGAATGTCACTTTTATGTGTCGCTGCATTATAAAACAAACACCTGAGTGAATATTAATCCTGCAAAAATTATATATCTGCGAGCTGCAATTTTTTTTTTTAAAATTCTATACCCAATATACTCCACTTACCGTGTGTCTCTCGGGTCATACACTGTTCACAGTGATTCTAATCTATATGTTTGCCAACACGCATGTCGAGCTTTTATCCGCATCATTTTTTGTTTAAACTGAACTCCGAGGTGATCAGATTGTAAGCGTTCAATTGCTTTGAATGAGGGACAGACTTTCCTGCTTTTTCACTGGGGGTTAATAGACCTGATTCAGGGGATATCGGTGAAACAAAAGTCTGGTTCCTTGGAATCATGGAGCTCCTCCGATGTTGCTAAAAATAGAAAACTACTCTCGCTGGTAGCCAATGACAATGACGAGTGTCATATTCGATTTCTTCTAAAGAGCAGACTCAAGAACGCCGAGTCTGTTATTTTCAGGATCTGGTTGCGCACTGTGCTTCCAGGAATCCTTTCATCAGACAGTATTCAATTAAACGTGGAAACCAATTATTCTAGCATGATGTGATAGACTTCGCCGTGCACTTCCGCGGAGGAAGCCATTTAAAATATATAGTATTAAATCAATGCGTCTTTCGATGTAATCAAAGATGCTGCAAATAGACGACGAACCAACAACAAAAATAGCCATTGGCAAAATGTAGACTGCCCACACACATAAAACTACTTTACATATAAATGTAGTAATGGGATTGAAATATCCACAAGAATCATTTGTTTAATAGTACACTCTGTAAAATTGTATCTACATATATGTATACTGAGGGGAAGAGGGTATCTACATATGTGTATACTGAGGGAAAGGGGGTATCTACATATGTGTATACTGAGGGAAAGGGGGTATCTACATATGTGTATACTGAGGTGAAGGGGGTATCTACATATGTGTATACTGAGGGGAAGGGGGTATCTACATATGTGTATACTGAGGGGAAGGGGGTATCTACATATGTGTATACTGAGGGGAAGGGGGTATCTACATATATGTATACTGAGGGAAAGGGGGTATCTACATATGTGTATACTGAGGGGAAAGGGGTATCTACATATGTGTATACTGAGGGGAAGGGGGTATCTACATATGTGTATACTGAGGGGAAGGGGGTATCTACATATGTGTATACTGAGGGAAAGGGGGTATCTACATATGTGTATACTGAGGGGAAGGGGGTATCTACATATGTGTATACTGAGGGGAAGGGGGTATCTACATATGTGTATACTGAGGTGAAGGGGGTATCTACATATGTGTATACTGAGGGGAAGGGGGTATCTACATATGTGTATACTGAGGGGAAGGGGGTATCTACATATGTGTATACTGAGGGGAAGGGGGGTATCTACATATGTGTATACTGAGAGGATAACACGGTCGAATTAATTGCAATGTCACATTTTCAAACTATTATAAGCGATATACAGTCAAACCTGTCTTAAGCAGCTAGTCAAGGGAAGGGGCAAAATTGGCCTTTTAAGACAAGTTGTTGCTTAATACAGGTAAATTTACGCTGAAAATATAGAAATGGGAAATAGCGAATGTGGCTGCTTAAGACAAGTGGCTGTTAAATAGAGGTGACAACTTATACAGGTTTGACTGTACAGTGTTAAAATATGCATGTAAAGGTATTTCATTACTGATGTTGTTAGTAATAGTTATATCACTAATGAAATACATTTACACACATATTCTAAAACTGCAAATATCTCTAACAATAGTTTGATAATGTGGCTCTGAAATTCACCCGGCTTTTCTTTATCCTTACAGTATGTATCAGGGCTAGCAAGGCTAGCAGGGCTAGAAGGGCGACTTTTATTTAATCCGTTTTATATTATGGCGACGTGGAGAAGAGAGAGACTGTATGCTCCCTTAAACCAGCAGGGAGTCATTTCATAAAACAACTTTCGATAAAAATAGGTCGTAAACGTAAAGTAAGTAATGTACATAATATTTTATATATTACTCCAAATGAAACCAAACTTGACTGAAAAAAAATCAGAAAATGGTAAATTTTCTGAAAACACAATCGTAAATTCATGTGGATGACAATGAAAAATATTATGCATATTTGTTTCTTAACGTTTACGACTGATTTTTATCGTATTTTTTTGTGTGAAATGCAACGCTGTTAATCTCTATTGGCAGTGTTCCCATAACCTACTTTTCTTCTGACGTTGCAAGGTGGGAACTCCTGTTTGCTCTCCTGTTTTTTTTGTATTCTCCTGACTATTACTATTCTATGCATCGTTTGTATTTGTTCTATTGTGGTGGTTGTGATCTCTAAATCCTACGTACTCTGTTGAACACTATGGTTTCTTACAATTGCTTTGTTGTCTGAAAATACATAAACATTTATTCAACGTCTGCTTTTTCCGTTTATATGTAATATCTGCTATTAATACCGACAATGTGCAATTTTACGACGTCACGTGTAAATATATGTTATATTTAGAGCAGAAAAAAATACATATTCTCATGGGGAATTCACTTGTTGTTTCATTTAAACGAAATATACGACATATTTCGAAAATACTTTAAAAGGTATATTCCTTCTTAATGTTTGATAATTTTTCTGTCAAAATGATGCAAATAATAAATGAAGATACCTTAAATTACCTGACGCAAGATTGACTATCGCTCCGCCCACTGGGAGACTATGAACGGGTGTCAAAATACGCGTACATTTTTTCACAGGTGCTAAATGGTGAACTGACTCTCCCCTCCAGTGTTAGAATCTGAACCTCCTCTCTGAGATTTCATGAATACTAAACTTGAAGGGATATACTTCCCTGGAATTTGCGCCCGAAGTAATGAAGAAAAACTATTTCAGAAATAAATAGTGAAACATGTACAAAGTCGTTCTATATCTTGAAAACGTCTGCATGCATGTTGGTTGTAGATAAGTAGGTAGATTTTATAGTTACAACCCCACACTCCTTCAAGAATTGAGAAATCTCCGAAATCCGAGTTTGTATTAGACTATGATCCGTCTATGTTTGAGGAAAATAGGAACATATGAAGATCTCGAACTAGAAACGCTTTTTTACATATGTAATATCATATATATATATATACATGCACAGCTTAAAAGAAAATATATGACTGAACAAGTTGATAACATAGTAAACATATGTATAATACTAATCTATAACACGTGTGTGTTATTGTCAAACTGTTTTTATGCATTTAAATTGGATCAATTTTTAATAAATACTTTTAGAAAAATATTTATTTTTTATTTTTTACTGCGGTTTGAACACACGACGTCTGGGTTGACAATTCAATGTTTAGACCACTGCGCTAAGCTGGTCCCACCTATATATACGCTTTTTTAACACCTTTAAAGGTGTTAGTTTGGAAAGGGGCGTCATTCTAGTTGACCGGAAATACAATTAATTTAAACGTTGTATATTCGTATATGCAAATGTTAGTGACCAACTAAATGTTTTTCATGGTGTAAATATAATATCTCGAAAAACAGTCAATTGTAACCTTGATTTTCATTAGGCAAATTGCTAATATAGCGAAGCGCCTAACTTTGACATCCTCATCAATGTAAGGTCAGCCCATCTCAGTTTGATGTGGCTGTCTGACTTTTCCCTACATCACCGGTCGTGGAGGATTAAGCACCTTTCTCTTACATCTTGCTATCTTTCCTAAAGCTACAAATGCTTGACAGTAATGCGTTTAGTGTTTCTTAAATGTGTCTCCTACTTGATCATGGACATTGATTAAGTGTATCTCTAAATGTAGATGTTAATACAAAGTGTCTAGCTTTCTGCTCTTCTCTCTATTCCATAACTCTTCCATACGTGGCTTTCAATTTCTTTCTTTTTTCGAACTGTTGATGTTTACATTTGCTAGTATGTAAATTTGCTATTACGCAGGACTGGATAATTGCCTCCTTTACTTAAGCCCGCTCACACGGATACTTCCTCTTTATCGTTGTTACTATTCATATTTGGTACCTGCGTATTCTGGCCATACGTTTTGGTGAAAAGGACACACAGTAGTGTTATGTTAATATTACTGCCATTGTTCCCACATCCATCTTTACGTTCGTGAAGGTATAACCATATGAAGATCTTAATATCCAGGTATCACTATCTCGAACTTCACATTTAAGAATGTTTTAACACTTTAACTAAAACTAGCAAAGACGGGCTAGTTTTGCAAATATGAGTACAAAATCTTCGAAACTAGAAATTGATATTTTCTCCATTTGTTTTTTTATAATACCGATAAAATCAGAAGAAAAGAAAATATGTGTAACATTTATTACACTTTTTTAGCTCGCCGGGACGAATGTCCAGGAGAGCTTTTGCCATGACCCCGGCGTCGGCGTCGTCGTCTGTAGACACCCAGGTTAAACTTTTGCGTTTAGTTGCGCTTAAGTTTTGGTGTTTGCCTCCAATCTCTATCTTTGTATGAGTGGTGAGTTTTATCCCATAGGCGACCTTTGTTGTCTTCTGAGAACTCTTGTTTCATTTAAAGTCATGGCTATGTGAAATATGATGGCCTTTCAATAATCTGCAATAGACTACAACATTTATGCCCATTTCCAAAATAAATACACATTTAAGGACCAGCACACATATTATGGTATTCTAACTTCATATTTGCATGATATTTAGATTATACTAATGTATCTTAGCTTGATTGAAAAGTTGCTCTCGGGTCAGTTTCCAATGTAGAACCAGTACTGAATGTTGTTTTGAGATGCCATCTAACCGAGGTGAGATCGAACCTACGACTAATGTCGTGAGCGGTCAATACTCTATCCACTGCGCAGCCCTCAGTGTAGATTTCAGAATTCGTAAGTTTCAGAATTCGTTTTAAGTGAACAGTTCTCAAAATTGCCGTGTGTCGTGTCTGACTAACATTGTGTGTTATATTATCAGTTTAAAATGAATATTCACAAATAAAGAAGAGATTGATTTATATGGAACGCCAAACACGTTTTCATTTTCATTCTGATGTGGTTGCTTGTCATTCGGCAGTAGTAACTGTCATTCAGCAGTGGTAACATGCCATTAGGCAGTGCAATTTGTCATCGGCAGAGGTTACTTATCTTCGATTTTTTTCCCACTTTACACTTATTTGTTAAATTTATATCAAGATGGTGCAAATAAAAAAATGAAGATACCGTAAATGACCTGACTGGGGAACGACTATCGCTCCGCACGCTGGCCACGCCAAATGACAATTAACCACTGCCGAATGACAATTAACCACTGCCGAATGACATATAACCACTGCCGATTGCTATGTAACCACTGCCGAATGACAATTAGCCACTGCCGAATGACATTAACCACTGCCGAATGCTATATAGCCACTGCCGAATGCTATGTAACCACTGCCGAATGACAATTTGCCGCTGCCGAATGACATTAGTCACTGCCGAATGCTATGTAACCACTGCCAAATGACAGTTAGCCACTGCCGAATGACATTAACCACTGCCGAATGCTATATAACCACTGCCGAATGCTATGTAGCCACTGCCGAATGACAATTTGCCGCTGCCGAATGACATTAGCCACTGGCGAATGCTATGTAACCACTGCCGAATGACAATTAGCCACTGGCGAATGACATCGAACCACTGCCGAATGCTATATAACCACTGCCGAATGCTATGTAGCCACTGCCGAATGACAATTTGCCGCTGCCGAATGACATTAGCCACTGGCGAATGCTATGTAACCACTGCCGAATGACAATTAGCCACTGGCGAATGACATCGAACCACTGCCGAATGGTGTGTAACCACTGCCGAATGACATGCAACCACTGCCGAATGACAATAAACCACTGCCGAATGACATGGAACCACTGCCGGATGACATGGGACCACTGCCAGTGGTGTGTAACCAATACCGAATGCTGTAGTACCACTGCCGAATGACAATTAGCCACTGTCGAATGACATGTAACCACTAGCGAATGACAAATGGTCTCTGCCGAACGACATGTTACTACTGCCGGAAGACAAGTTACCACTTCCGAATGATATGTAACCACTGCCGAATGACATGTAATCACTGCCGAATGACAAGTAACCACTGCCGAATGACAATTTACCAATGCCGAATGACAAGTAACAATATCAGAATGAAAATGTACCATGAAAGTCGTGTTTGGCGTTCCATATACCTAAGAAGCTATTCAAGTTGGTTACATTCACTACAGCTTATTTCTCCCCGTGTTTTACGAATGGAAAAGATAAAGAAGAAGTACAGGCTGGACACTGTGTTCCAAGCCATGATGTGTGTACTGGATGTATTGGGGCTAGATGAGCGTGTCCAAGTCAATAGGTTCATCTTGCTCCACGACGGCTCAATGTCAATTTCAGACACTGCACTAGCGTACAATATGTCAAACATGATGAAATGCCTGCCCATTTTTCAGGTATCGCGTTGCTTAATGCTATTAGTGTTTTTGCCTGTATCAATCACTCACCTAAATCAACGTTAGAGTACAGACAATGTATCCTGGGTGACCATTATCAAACTATTGTAAGCAATATCTGCAGTTTTAATAAATGTAAAAGTATTTCACTAATTATTTTTTCATTATTATGATCATTATTATTGACGAAATCATTAATGAAATACCTTTACATTCATATTCTAAAACTGTAAATATCGCTTACAATACTAGTAGTTTGATAATATGGCTCTACCTAATACTTTTGTATTCTCAATATCTGTGTCGATATATTGAGTAGTGTTATCACAATTTGTATACGACATCAACAGTATTGCTTTTTTTTTATTGTATATAGTCTTAATGTTCTTACGTACTCAAGTCCAAATTTCAAGGAAATTGCGTTAATATTTTTTTGAGAAAAATACATAAAATGTCAGGTACATAAAATGTCAGGTACAAAAAATGTCAAGTGGCGAGTTAGCTATTCCGCTCAGTATGTTGTATGCGCATATGCTACATGAAGTTTAGCCACTGTTAGTTATTGTCTATATTTCATCAATATCAATGCTGTTTTAAATTACTAATAAAAGTTGAACTGAGAAAAGAAATCTCATTATGTTGTTGTTGTTTGTTGCTGGAGAGTCTTCCGTGTGCGAGTAGTCTAAGGAGATGCCGTCAAACCATTACTTATCTCCCATCAACGAGGTTGTGTGTTTGAGCCCAACTCGGTCCGAAACCTTTGTTTGGAAAAATTTGACAGTCACTTGGCGATCCTATTCAGATGTTTAAGAGATTCCACTCCGCCAATAAATGTGGATCTGTTATTTATAGCATGCCGTGTGTTTAACATGGCGATACACCTAATTAAGTAATTGCTGCACGGAAACAACAGCATGTACTATCCATGACCATGCTCTCTATATAAAATGTTACCATTCAACACAATCTTGTTTCAGAAAGCGTATCCATTCAGAATAAAAGGTATTCATCCCTACCACATGCCGGTTATGTTCGAAGCCCTCCTCAGTATCGTCAAGACGATCCTTAGTGACAAGATATCAGATAGTGTTATCTGGTTAAACTCCATTGTTGCCAGTTATAAGTTGGCTTTATAGTCAGCTGGTAGTTTTCTCGCTTCCTCTGTTTTATATATAAGAAAAGCATACATAACCATGACCAATCGATTTGTTTTTGTTTGTTTGATTATTTGGCGACATTTTATGTTATCGAGTGGTAACAGACAATCAGTTAACCTTTTATTTGTAAACGTACCTTTGTACAAGTATACGTATATAAAAAGGTAGGGAATAATACAAGTAAATATGGAATGTTAAAAGTAAACTGTAAATTGAATGCTTAATAAACTAGATAGGGAATGCTTAATTTAAGCTTAGTATATACTACAAAGGAAATGAATGCTTAATCAATATGTGCATTTTTTAAAATTAAAATGCTTAATTTACTGGTAACTCATCTTTTTTTAAGATCACAAGAAAGGAGTTTTCTTAAAAATAGAAATGGAATTCATAGAACGTTGATTTTTTAAAACTAAGAAGCGAACTCTTAAATTATTCACTATCCAGTTCGGCTACTTTATGCAATCTATAATTAATACCACTACCGCCAAGACAGCAAGAATACCCGGCCATAGACCATAGCTGACTCACTCTTTTCTTTTGTTTCTAACTTTTAGACAATATGGTCACAGTAATGACATCTCCTGACGTAGATGCGCATGTCAAAAGTTTAAACAGCGACAACTTTGGTGTTGATTTGGATGCTAAAGCTAAAACAGACGTTCCTGCAGAGTCGTACAGAAAACTACACGTGGAATAATTTACACATACATTGGTTATACTTATAATTTGATGTTATTTTTATATTATAGTTTTGAAATAAAATTATCTTTCTTCTAAATCCTTTTCACTTGTTATTTAATGTGTATATTAAATGTATGACTACCATGTATATTGTGAATAAAATATTGTTTAAACTAAAACAATTATCAACAATGTGCGTATTTGTTTGCCGTATGTTATGTGTGTACATCACATGTAGTATACAACAAGATATATGAAAACGCAACAAATTTAGCTCTAGTGATATGATTTTTATTTCCAATATCAAATAGGCACGCAGGCCCATCTGGTACATAATGTATACACAAATATATGACAAGGCGGGGCGGTAGTCTAATGGATTGAGTGTTGGTCGCTCACGCCAGAGGTTGCGGGTTCGATCCCCAGCTTGGCCAGATGCCTCTCATAAAACAACACTCAGTACTGGTTCTTGCCCAGGAAGCGGTTCATATAAGAGCTGAGCTTTCATCGCAGTCGAGCTAAAACAAATAAGTATAAACAAAATATATGACAGACAGTGGTTTATTAATGACGATGAGCAGTTACAATGTTTTTTTCATGGTATAAATCATATTGAATAAATGTGAAATAAAGCAAGGGTGAAAGGGGAGAAGGTGGTATGCATAACAGTAATAATATTCAAAGTCATGTCAGAAAGCAAATAAAATGCAACATGATCTTACCTACCATAAATATTGTAATTAAATATATATGTGTATCATACATATGTGGCTATATTTTTTATTTGAAAAGCTTTTAGCATAAAAGTACTAATTTTTTTTTATTGTACTCATGTTTTCTGAATTTAACAAATTGACAAACTTAGGCATGTTGGGTCTTTCTCAATAATATTTATTTATATATACTTTTCTCAGATCGGAATATAGCACACTTTCAATCATAAAATGATATTCATCCTCTAACATACTCTGCACTAGTGTATATGTCAATATCCCACAGTAAGTATTGTCTGTTGGTGTTATTGCTTGTTTACTTGAGATGTTACTGAATAATTTTGTACCTCTTGCATAAGTAAAGTGGTTAGATTTAAAGACCATTTTATTATTTAGAAATAGTTTTTTGGTATTTCGGCAAGTTTCGTTAAACCATTTTTTTATTTCATGTTTTGAATATATTTTAAATGTTCTCCCATTTCTTTTAAAAGAAATATCATATAATATAAGATGAATTATTTACACATGTGTTTATAATTTTCGTTTTGTAATAATTTAAGACAAATGTCATCAAATAAATGTTTGTTTTTATGCAATGAATTATTAAAAGTAAATACTAAATAAAAGAAATATACTGAACGGAACAGCTTACCAGCCACCTGACATTTTATGTACCTGACATTTTATGCATTTTCTCAAAAAGTATCAAAGCATTTTTCTTGCAATTTGGACTTGAATAAAAACAAGCATTGCTATGTAAAACCGATTCATAATTCTCTGTTTATGTTGTCTTCAAATGTTTATAATGCTACTCAATATTTTGACGAAGATATTTGAAATATAAAAAATGGCGGGTTAGCTGTTCCGTTCAGTATATTTTAGCTCAACCTCCGAAGAAAAAGGAGCCGCCACACTCGCTTCGGCGTTGTTGCTTTTTTTCGTTAACGTCGTTTTTTTGCTTGTTATCTTAGTAATCAGTACCAATGCATCATTGCTTGCGTTTTTGCATAACCATAAACGAGACGTTAAAAAATATACACAGACAGTGGAATAGAGCGTTTTGGCAGCAAACTAATCTCTCGGTAACTACTAGCCATACATCAATGAAATGCGTCTGCATTGTCATTGAAGGGACTAAATTGGATAAATTGGATCTTTCTATTATAATTTTAGGTAGACTTGTAGTCCATTTTATACTTAGCATTTGATGGACAGTGCTGTGAAAAATGACAAATGATAATAAAAATGTGAAACAAATTGGATTTCTGACAGAGGTACATTAATGTATAGTATTGTATGTGATTGCTAATTATAATGTATACATGATCGATTTGTATTGAAAACATCGCTGAAATCGGTAAAAACAATAGTAATTTAAAAAAAGATGGGATGAAAATTTTTTATACATATTTGGAGATTCCTCCCTTTGTTTAATAGCCTAATTAAACTTTAGAAATGCACAAGTTTCGATAATAACAAAAATGTTTGTAATTAAATGTGATTATAATATTGCTAAGACCATTCCTATGAATATGTTAGTTACTGTTTTTAAAAACGAGTAAATAAATAACTGCGATACTAGAAAATTTAGTTTGTTTTTATATCATGCGTCCTCTGTGAGCTCTTTGTTTTATATTTATTTTTAATGGCATGTAATTTTATCAAATGGCAATCTGCCTTAAAAATAGATTGGTTATGGTTTATATAAGGCTTAACAAACATTGCTTCCATTTCATTTGTGAACGGGTTCGTCACGTGACTGTTCATGGTCAGCAGGTATTATACATGGATACTGTATACTAGTCATTAGTCAAACACTTATACAACTCAGATTATTTGTGTGGGGTCTTGTGACTTTTTACCGCAGTATTTCAGTTATATAATGGCAGCCAGTCGTTACATTATATAAAACTATACTGGCACAGTTGTGTAATGTAGAACGGTTTGCAATCAGATCGGTTCTCTTTTTAAAAGGGACTATACCGACATAGTCTAAAACAGCTATAGTTGTGTAAAGTAGAACGGTTTGCAATCAGATTGGTTTCCTTTTTAAAATGGACCCGACAGAGTCAATGTATCCATGTATGTATCTTATTTCTATCAATAACTTACTGAAAACTAAAGACTCAAATGAAAACAGCTTTTAGATGAATAACATAGCATGTGGTTGCCCAACATCAGCAGACGAAATGGCAGTTTTTCCATACATTTAGAACGGTTTGGGCAATATTCTGAATATGTACTACTCAAATTAAATGAATGAGCGCTATCTCAACACACCAAGACCGCTGCGTGGTCTAGTGGTTAAGCGTCCGCCTCGCATGCGGAAGGTCGTGGGTTCAATCCCCGGCCAGGTCATACCAAAGACTTTAAAAAATGGTACTAGAAGCTTCCTCGCTTGACGCTCAGCATTTAGAGGAGAGTTCTAGGTCTGGTCTGGCCCGGTGTCAGTATAATGTGACTGAGTATCATACCATGTGTCTGCGGCATGATACTCCAGTGTGGCAGCACTTAGAATACTGTCTCAAGTTGACACCATCGTGGTATGACTGAAAAATTGTTGAAAGCGACGCTAAACACCATACAACAACAACAACAACTATACACACCAATAGAGGGTCGTTGGACAATTGGAAACAATGACCTTGGCGTCTCTTGCTCAAGTGATAGGCCTCTCAATGAAAATATACAGGATTACTATAGCAAATTAAGAAACATTCATTCTTAGTAGTTTAGTCGACCGTGGTGTTCATAGAAAACGTTTAACGCATGCACGTGGCTTTATTTGAGCCCACTTATCGTCCATGTAGCAAATGTATTCAGTGCATACCGAAATTGACGAAAACTGACATTGCACTTAATTGAGTAGGAATAATATGATTGACAAACGTAAACTGTTGCTAATAGGACACTGGTGTAAACTCAGTCATGGGTATAAAAATCAAGCAGATAATTATTAAAGACTGGTTTTACTTATGAATAGTCCTAAACGAAGTAAAGGTTCCATGCTTTATATTTATATAATTGTAGGTAACTACCATCTAGGATATGTGTTGTACAAGAATATAGGCGACAGCGTATTTCCTGAAATTTCCCACTGGAAACGGATAGTGAAATGTGCTGTGCAGTAAAATATTGAACTGGAATGGAGAAACCGTCCACATGACGATACCTCGTTGAGCATTGTTTTATCAATACACAGAGAATATGAACCATGCAGGCTATAATATAATTCTTTATTGTTTTGCTATAGTAACGATAGTCGTCGGATAATGCTGTGGAGTAAAATGATTGAGATTCTCGGGGCTTCAAAATTTGCAGATTTTTACAAACGCGACCCTGATCAACCACTTATTGAAATATTCAGCGAACTCCCCAGCCTTGCAATAGAGTTAGTGTTTTTTTTTAGACTTTTCTTAGATATGTGGACGCCGTATATAGTAGTATGAGAATCACCAGTAAATAGTAATGGTTTAAATAATGCCATTGCATTAAAATAGTGTGATATATAGTACATCTTAGCTTTCCAGACAACCAGTCCATAGCTCTGGATCAGGCCCGATTAGCTCAGTCGTTAGAGCGTCTGACTATCAATACAGCGGTCGTAAGTTCGAATCCCCGCCCGGTCACAGTCTCCGTGATATACGACGTTACGTCTCATTATCATTCGTCTCTCATTGCTGATTCAAGTGGGAAAGTTATCAGTTACTTGCGGAGATGGGGTGTGCTCGAGTACTGGTTAATCTTCCAGGATCCCAGGAAACAGTGGTTAGGTAAACAGATCGCCTGTTAGCCCTCAATGGCATAAAAATGACGCTAAATATTCAATCAATCATTATTCTTGAAATCAACCATACCTCTGAGGCTTTCTTAATTAAATATGTGGACGTCGCATATCGTAGTATGTGAGACACTTTTAAATGATGATTAAAAAAACATACAATTAAAAAAGTTTAATAAAGTAGACTTAAAAACATATTTTTTTTTATATAATTCTTATTTTAACATTACATGCACGTACAGATCTTGTGTTTCGTTGTGTTTCGTTTCGACAATATATTCATATTTGCAAGACTCTTTCACTCTAAAATCTCTTAAACTAAACGTAATAGTACATGTAGTTTAAGGGCATCAACGAGTAACAGTATGCAATACAAATTTTGTTGTATGCAGTGTACATGATCTCATCCCTACAGATAGACATTGTAACATTGCATTTGTGTACATATATAACATGTGTTTGTATACACGTATTCGTCATTGTAATCATGTAGTCCCCTATATACTAGTACACTTAACCTCTTTAACCGAAATATATGAACGGAAAAATGATAGCAGATCTGGAATAAAACTATATTCAATATTAATAAAATTGCGTTTTTAAGGACGTTAAGTGTTGTAACTCATATGTTTGTAACTGTGCATACATGTACTCTTCTTCGAGAGAAAATACAAGTATATATTTATATCGACTGAGCTAGCGAGACAGAAATGAAGACCCGCACGCCAGTATATCTCAATTAAACACAGCTGAATTTTTATTTAATTCTCAACTGTTAAAATGGTAAGTTATATGCTTTATCAATGTACTGAAACACATGAATCCAAACCTAGTTCCCACTGTGTCAGCATTTTCAGATCCAATACAACGATTGATTACCTACTGTATACAGACTGAGGAAAATTGATGAATATCATTAGGCAGCTGAACCTACTCTATCATGTGTGTATGTAACTAGAAGAAAACAGAATGACTGCACTCGACAAAGACAATTTAAGATCAGTATTGGACGAAGGTTTCATGTTTTATTCAGCAACTTGGCCCATAAGGGCATATGCCGTATACAGTACCTGATTTATAAACATGAAATGAACTACAGTTACACATGTGCTAGCGATCACCTCTATTAAGCAACCACTTGTGTTAAACGACAATATTTTTCCTTTTACCATAATAGAAAGCTGCAATCAACCTGTATTAAGCAGCCACCCTGTGTTAATGTGTAATTTTTCTCTTCCCCTTGAGTGGCTGCTTAAGACAGGTTTGACAGTACATGTATACAATACAAGCAATGACAGAATTGACAAGTAATAAGAATTAGTATCAACTTAAGGAACGGACTCGTGTACATCGACTAGATATCAAACATTATACATATGAAGTTACATGTCACTAAATCTTATTTCAGCATGTTGTAATCAAAACACATACAGTATAATTTAATTATGTAGGGAAGGTGATCTTATTATCACCTAAAAAAAGTTTTTGTACAACAATTGCAATATTTATCAGAACGTCTGTATAACTACTTTGAAATACTTGTTTTTTTTTTGAAAGTTAACAATGTTCGGTCTAAACCAAGCCTTAGCAATGTATTTATTTCTATATGAGTTCAAGTGGACACAATTAAAATGTAATAGAATGCACCACATATGACATAAGTATTACATAAAGACATTACCTTCTATTTCTTTCAATACCATACAAAATATAACTTGCTATAGGTAATTTATCATAGCGACATTTAAAATGATAAAATATTATGACTAAATTAGCTGACAGCATTATAAACGGCTTTCCACAGCAGTTAAAGACTCACTGGTTAAAGAGGGATCTGAGTTGGTAGTGAAACACGTGACCGGGTAGTTACCTGTCTCTGTTCCTACTGCTTCTTACTGATAAACAAGGACATAAAGGTCTCCCTACACAGTTGAAATGTGTTCTTTGTTCAATATAACATTAAGTCAAGGATTTCCACTGTAAAAAATAAATTTCAACAGTAGAATATTTTTAAAGTATTTTTTCATAGCAGGAATGTATTCGCACACAAACATGCACATTAACTGGTAGATTGATCAGCTTGTTTGTTTTAAAGACAGTGCAGTGATACACTCAGAATTATTTTTAAAGAGAAGTCCTCAAATACATGCATCTGTTAAAATCCTAAAAAGTCATTTTAACACCAATAGTGTCTTATTGCAGTATTATATATGCTATTACAGTGTTTGTGCACAGTAAGATATCACAGACCTCAGGAACCATTTCAAAAATATTCCAAACAAAATTACGTATGATTTTATTTTAAGTTCAAGAATCATGTTGCTGTGGCAAAAAGGGCCGAAACTGTGTAAAATAGGCCTACAGCTTGTTTAATCAGGCTACCATAATGAGCAAACACTTTACTTTTTTGGAGTTACCTTACAGCAGTCACGATTCATGTAAACTGTCCGGGTTTATTCTCGATACTTGCAAACTATTTGTGTTTTGCTCTTGCAATTCAACTGGGAATTTGACATTAGTTTTACAAGGTAAACTATAATGGAAGCTAACTCTAGTGTATTTTATAATGATTTACATGCTGAACCCGACCTAGTTTTCCTCACATAGGATATACATTTATATCAGAAATACATTAGTGGTTTGTTTATTCATATGTTTTTTTACTCAGTCTATATTTGCTTTAACACACACCTTATTTGAAATATCATAAGAAACAGACATCACGTTCCGTCGGACTGTCCGTCCGCATGTGCCCAATGTATCTTTTTTTTTTGTTGTTGGAAATATGAGGTTTTAAATTATTTTAAAGGAATTGTAATAGTAAAACTGCTTGTAGGACCCTCTAGCGGGGTTAAAAACCTTCTTGGGTTATTTTACCGCATTTTTTTGTGTTTATTATCCATATTATTTGGGATGTTCATGGCTACACGTCTCCGTGTCCTAAGTGATAATTATCTTCTTTTATATCTATAAAATCGATGTTTCTTAACATAACCATTTATGTACCATCTCCGACCGCCAGTCCGTCCGTCCGTACGTCTGGAGCGGCAGTTGTGGGTTGCGTTGCCAGTACAGAATGGCACTGTGTTTTTTTTGTACTTGTGAATGGCATTGTGGGGTTAATTCCATTTTTTTTACATTTTTCTTCTTTTTTTTTTCACCTTTTTTCATTTTTTTTTTAGTGTCATTAGGGTTGGATCTCAAGGTTTGTGACATTAGGGTAAGAAAGAAAATAGGTTTTGTTTTGTTATATGAAAAAAAGATGTTTTATAACATATAAAAACCGCACCCCACAACAACACTTCCACCAGAACGTCCGTCCGTCCGTTCATTTAGCCTTATTGATACTGATGGTACAGTAACTACGCTATCAGCTTTAAATCAGAATTAGCTGATATTTTGTATTTTAATTTAAATAAAAAGTCAATAACCAAAAAGTTCTAAGTCGAACAAAATTATTTTTTGATCTATTTTAACCTTGTGACTTCAGTAGCATACATAATGTGTTCGTGTCACACCTCTGTATAAGATGAGATATGTCGGACAGCAAATCATTTTTAAGATGTTATACATATGTAGCGTTTATTTTTCAACATGATATCATGCAACTAACAATTTTTGATTTCTCTTTTCAATATATTCAGTAACCAATCATAATAAAATTAAAAAGATATATAATCTAGGAAATTAATCTTTAATAAAGGAAAACACCCATGCAGACAGATGGAGATAAAGGAATAGAGAAAAACAAACCCTGTATTCAACAATGAACTACTAATAGTTGCATATACAATAACAATAATTTGAAATATATTAAATAATATTATGTACAATATATATATATCGTGTAAGGTGCTTTGAGGGATGACCCACTGTGACCCTCTTGCACCTATTACAGAGTGGATAAATGGATCATCAGTTGGTGATATCATGCTATAAATGGGCCGTGAGTCGAATCCCGGCCGGTCACAGTCTCCGTGATAATTAATATACGACATTACACATCATTGCGATTTGTCTCTCACAGCTGATTCACGTGGGAAAGATATCAGTTATTGCGGATATGTGTGTGCTGGAGTACTGATTTGCCTTCCAGGATCACAGGAAAGAGTGGTTCGGTTAATCGATCGTCTGTTAGTCATCGATGGCATAAAATTACGCTAAATATTCAAACGTCAGGTAATTGCAGGTTCTTGTCTAAATATTAGGTGGCACATTTTGCCGTTTTCGAAATAATGGGCTTGGTTGCAGTTTTGTGTGGTAAACTTTTTCATTTTTAAGTTTTATTAAAGATGAATGTGTTTTACCAAGGAATTATATAGAGTCCTTATTTTTACGCTTGCAGTTTTTGTGTATGCTAATTTTCGCATTTTAGTCCTCTTTTTAAAGTATGAAACAAGAATAACTTCTTTAAACATCGATATAAACGTTTTGCTACATTTATTCATACTTCTACATAAAGTTTATATTTCTTTACTGTGCAGTTGAAATGCTTTTGTTAAAACATTTTTTTTTTAGATATTTTTTAGGAATATTTTATGAAGTAATTGTTCGCGTGGCAATGTCACAACAAGACATATCTGATACACACTACCAGTGACTCTCTGTTTATATGCCCTCTGACACAACATAGACAGATCCAGGATTTTTTTACCAGGGGTGGACATATTGTGTCAGACTCTACGAGTGTCAACGTAAATCTACTTTTTGGTCATTTATAAAAAAATGAGTGCATGGTTTTTAATTCAAAAGGCTCATGATCCCATTCGGACCACCTCGCCAATTATCCTAATTAATACCGAGTATGTACGATTGTCATGATCCTGTCCATCTCAAGAATCACCAGTCCATAACACAGACACGACAAGTCCTTTGCGATACTTCCTTTTCCATTTCGTCAGTTTCAACTCTTTCCGTATTATTGAAGTTATGTCCCTCATATTTGACAGACGGCGCTTCGATGTCTTCCATTGACGTCATTGATATTATAGATTTGCAATAGTGGCAGAAACCCTGGAAGTCTGCTACAACTAGCATTATCACTTGGTGAACAACAGGATTTACAATAGAGGTTGGTTCAGTGTTTCTTTAAACTAATAAATGAATGTATATTCCATTCATACGTTTAATTATGTAGATAATTGTGAGAATTGAACCAAAAACAACCGGCCTACGCGTGATGTCGGCATCTACTTTCCGCAAAAATCAATGTATTTTATTGACATATTGTACGAAGCATTGTTTGGAAATGCTTGTGTGATTCTCTTGTGGGTTTCGTTTTTTATGTCACATATATTTGCAATTATTATGTAAATCATTACTTAGTTTCAGTGATTCCAATTATCGCGTAGCTGTGTGATTCACGCTTCGCTGGTTTTCGTGTAAACAATCGCACATGTGGAAATTGTCTAATTGCCCAGGGCATGTCACATTTGGTCATTTACAAACGATATATATTCTTGATTAATGTGACTCCTTATGGTCCCAGGTGCATTTGCTGTTTAATTTTTATGATTGATGTCAATACTTTTTATGAAGCTACTTAGTGACAGTGTTTATTATTTTTATTTTTGAGTGGAATGGTGGGTGGGTCCCTTCAAATTCAACAATAGCAATTATATATTTTATACTTTGGATACCCAAATGCATACATTGTATGTATATCTTTGTACTGGTTATGTTTATTTATGACATATATTGAGAGTATACTCCCTTTTGACAGATAAACAAAAAAAAAATTGAAGGGGACTTTTTATTTACAAAAGAAATTTTTTGAACAATATACGTTTTGGCGCGTTACATGAGGGCAAATTTGGGCCCCATTAGCCCTGTCCCACCTTCCCCCCTCCCAAAGAAACCCTGATAACATTGTTTCAGAGTTATGTGCTGGTCAGTCAGTTGTATACCTTGACTACTGTGTAGACTCTTTATGTTATAATTTCAAGAAAGGAAACATTGCTATAAATTTTGGCACAAAGAAAGATCTATTCACTTTTCTATGACTATGTGGGGGATATTAATGGTTAAGGGCCCAACACTTTGGGAAACAAATGATTGGTGCATTATTTATGAGATATGTAACTGGTTTAAATGAAATTTTTTAGAATAAATTAATGAATTTATTTTTTGTTTAAAATATTAAAATTTTGTATTTTATATTTTTAGCAAGTTGATAGTTGCAGTATAATACTTTACTCAAGGGTCTAATTGTGTGTTAATACTATGACACTGGATTTTATTGCAGAAACATGTGGATTTCCATTTCATAAGATGGCTGTAGATACCTGCCACCAAGAAGAATTAGGGATATTTATTACTGGAACTAAAGTTTTACTAATGCCTGCAAGTATACCAGCTGGCTGATTGAAATTATTTTGGTTTTAGAGCCTTTTGTAGTTTATTTTGTTTCTTAGTGTTTTTTTTTCTGTTACATGACATTCAAGTTCAAATATGTCCGAATATCACAAAAAATATTTCTGCCCAAGGTTAATTGATTACATAGTAGTCACGGGTAGTCGCCACCCAAACAATAATAACAATGTGGCACAGACTCCAGAATTATTGCGGCGTTATCCGTTAGAAGACCATTCAGACTTCCCACTCCCCACAGATGTGATATTTTTCTGTCAACCTGAAGGTTGCATAAGTGTCGGGCCGAAACGAATGAGCCTAAGGGAGACAACTTCCTTTGTTTTTTCTCTCACAGAAAAGGATTCTGGGAAGGTTCGTTATGGAATATGTGTGAATTTTTTCCGCCCTATTGAAAAATACAAAAGTGACAGAAAATCAGAGAGACAGCAGAGTGGTAGCACTGACAGACAATATAGCACCGGTAGTTATGGAGGAGATGGAAATAGCAATATTTTGCATGTGCAACACAGTGATGTTGACAATAGGTCACCTAGGACTAGTAGGAGATTAAAGACTGCTTCTCGTGTTAGAAATAACACACTAACTTCGCTATGCATAGTAAGCCATCATCCCTTTTTTTCCACATTTCGTGAATGCTTGTTCATACTTCGGCGTTTCATAGATGCATGCCATGACAGAAGTTGTGTACGGAGAATAGGAGGCTCTCGTAGTATTTCCAGGTATGCTTAAATATAGTATCATGATCTGATTTTACCAATTGGCAATGTCTTAGTTGAAACAGATTTGTATCGTATATACATGTCTGGAAAATTCTACCTGCCATGACCAGTGAATATTTGGCCAGAATGAGTAAGATTTAAGAACCTTGCATATGTGTCATCAACATTTTACTTAAATACTTAAAAACATAACTAAATTTTGACTGGTTATTTAGGCTGTCCTTAGAAAATAAATTGTTTGCCGTGCTTCTACTTTCTCACTCAAAATTGCAGCAACCCAAACTTTTTTGTTGACTTTCAAACCATTTAAAATTTTTTTCATGACTTCTGTCATTTTTTCTTTAAAATGGTTATGCAAAATCAAAATTTGGCAGTAAAAAAAAAAAAGCTACCTACCTACCCACATGGAAAATACTGGGTTGAGCACAGCAAACAAATATCTTTTTAAGGATTGCCTTATTTATTATGCAATCAGTATCAATGAAACCATGTGCAGTTTTACTAGAACCAGTCTAAAATCATGTTCACCTGGCTGCTTTTCTTAGATTTAAGTTTATATTGGTAAAACAGGAGCCAGTTCTCACAACAGAATGATCAAACACCAACTTGTGGCTGAGAGTTTAGTCCAGTGGTAGAGCATTGAACCCGTGATCTGAAGGTCGTGGGTTTGATCCTCGTTTCACAGCTATCCTTGTGCGAGACACTTTTTCCGCATATATGCTTAGTACTGGATCAACACATTGGAGCATGATTTGTATAAGTTGTAATAAGTTGTTTCACAATTGAAGTAAAATAATTAAATATATTAAACTAAACACCAACTATTCTAGATTACATCGTATACATGAGGAAGTTGCGTGAGATGAACGCTATATTATCAGATGTTGGTTGAAACCAAATAATCAAGTGTAATTTAAATCTATACTATTATGTATTGTTAAAAACTGCCTGAGTGTAAGTTATTCAGTGTGGTTTTTATTTGATGATTTAGAAATAGATCTTAGCTTTCATATGATCTACAAAGTGGTTGGTATTTTACTCATCTTTTTTAATAGGCCAAGTAAAAACAAAACAGATGTTGTGTGACATGTTGTATAATATTAATGCTGATGACCAATCTCAAAATCAATATATATATATAGTAAGAAACCATTGTATTGTGTAGTATTTGCCTGCTATAAGTTATATGTTTTGATACACATCGTCACGCAAAATTTAAAGCCCAGGGCTACATTTGTATAAGTTAAGTGGGGCATAAAGACTTTCCCCCTAGATTTTGTATGAGATACTATTTACGGTCCAGTGAAAATATGTCTACATTAAATATGCCTTAGTCAGAACTAAGTGTCTGTCAGAAGATGGTATCTTTTACAAACAACAATTGTTTGTTTTTTCATCTATTACAATCATGTAAGAATAAATTCCCATAGATCTGAAATTTTTATGTTGTTGAATGCCAGTTTGATAACAGTTTAAGAGAATGTATTAGGATTTTTTTAAATTATAAAATTGGTTAAAAACATTTTTTTCTCCAATATAACATGCCTATATCATATACTCACTGACCCAGTAGTGCCAAAAGGTTGTTGTTGTTTGGTGTCAAGTGTCGCTTTCAACAACTATTCAGTCATATCGCGACAGTGTCTACTTGAGACAGTATTCTGAGCGCTATCACACTGGAGTATCATGCTGCAGACACATGGTATGATACTCCACCTGTCACATTATACTGACACCGGCCTGACCAGACCTAGAACTTTCCTGTTAATGCTGAGTGCTAAGCAAGGAAGCTTCTAATACTATTTTTCAAGTCTTCGGTATGACCCGGTTGTGATCAAACTAACCAACCTTCCGCATGCGAGGCGGAAACTCTACTGCTAGATCACACTGCGGTCTATTGCCAAAAGGATTATCCGATATATATCTATTTAAACATGCCAAAATTATATATCGAAAAAGGAGCTTCGTGTCTAGGTTAGACTAAAATTTATTTCCGGCTTAAAATTGCAACATATTTTGTAAGGTATTAAATGAGTCATGTGATTTCAATTTAATCAGTTATACAGATTTGCACGTAGTAAAAATGGTTTCATCCTAGAAAGAGTCCAAATGGCAATGCAAAGGTTGTCAAACAGTATTTAAGTGATGTCCAGTATAAGAACGGGGATTTCATTTCAAGTTAGTGGCAAGCCACTTAAATTTAATTATCAGTTTTGTCAAGTTTTGGTGGATTTTTTTTTATTTTATTTATTAATGATAATTAGCTTTTATATCATTTTAAAAATAGTTATCTTTAAACAGTTATCAATGTCATTTTCCCCCCTCATACACTCCCTTTTAAACAATTAAATACATGGTTTAAAATACATATTAATTACTTATAATTTGCATTGTTTTGAGTTTTAACCCATTTTCACTGATCCCTCTCCCCTATCCCCCTCCAAAAAAAAAAGAAAACTGCTGTTTTACAACAAAGATTTGATAAGGACCTTTAAATATGCACACTCTTATCTTCAGAAGTGCTTGAATTCCTTCTGAAAAACAATACCTTTTACGACTTACATTTAGAGTCCTACTTGTCTTTTCCAGTGGTTCATTCCACAAGACAATGGTCTTTCCTTTGCATAAGTACCCTGATGTCCCATCAATATTTACAGTGCACTTTAGGCCTTTCAACAGTTGTTACAATTCAGTGGTTTAATGTTCATGGTCGTACATGATACCTACATTGTGAGAGAGGGTCCTTGGATAAAACACCATTATTGTCACCTGAGGAGATAACATGAGCTTGTGTATATATATATATTAGGAAAACATATTCTTGTATTTTGTATATTGTTGTTGTTGTTGTATGGTGTTAAGCGTCGCTTTCAACAATTTTTCAGTCATATCGCGATGGTGTCTTCTTGAGACAGTATTCTGAGCGCTGTCACCCTGGAGTAACTGTATCATGCTGTAGACACATGGTATGATACCCCACCCAGTCACATTATACTGACACCGGGCCAACCAGACCTAGAACTCTCCTCTAAATGCTGAGCCTCAAGCGAGGAAGCTTCTAGTACCATTTTTAAAGTCTTTGGTATAACCCGGCTGGGGATTGAACCAACGACCTTCCGCATGTGAGGCGGACGCTCTACAACTAGACCACGCTGCGGTCTGCTTATTATAATTAACTGTCAGCTTTGGAAGGCCCAACTGCTCTGTCCTGTGCGTGGGAGTGCCTTTAAATGTCTTTTTTGCTGATCTCGGCAAAACTCACCAGGCCTGATAAGTTGAGTCGGTAGCACGTCTGACTATTAATCCAGAGGTCGTGAGTTTGAATCCCCACCCGACAACAGTGTCCTTAATGATTGATATACAGCATTACATATCATTATCATTCCTCTCTCACAGCTGATTCAAGCGGGAAAATTATCAGTTGTTTGCGGAGATGGGGTGTACTGGTTTACCTTCCAGGATCCAAGAAAGAAGTTGTTAGATTAACTGATTGTCTTCTAGCCCTCAATGGTATAAAAATTATGCTAAATAATCAATCAATCATTGACAAAAGTCAGGGTGAGCTTTCTCTGATTGCATTGTGTCTGACTTGTCCCAACTTTAATGTACACTCACATTTATTTTTCTCTTTACAAGCTTGACACAGGTATTATGATTGAATTTATAAATCTTACATGTTAGGCCTCCTGGCATGAGACAAACTCCTAGAATTTTTTCTAATTCACAAACCTTCCATAAAAAAACTTATTGATTAATTGAATATTAAGCGTCATTTTTATGCAATCGAGGGCTAACAGACAATCATTTAACCTAACCACTCTTTCCTGGGATCCTGAAAGGTTAACCAGTACTCGAGCACACCCAATCTCTGCAAGTAACTGTAACTTTCCCACTTGAATCAGTGGTGAGAGAGTATGGTTATAAGACAAAATGTCGTATATCAATCATCATGGAGATTGTTGTCGGGCGGAGTTTCAAACTCAAGACCACTGAATTGACAGTCAGATGCTTAACACACTAAGCTAATCAGGTCCGGCTTAAAACACTTCACATTAAATTATTGAATTCTGCTCCTAAACCTCACTTATTTTGGCTTTAATCTCCCTTTAAAATCACAAACTTCACTGATTATATATTAAATTTTACTGAATAAAGTGTTTTTAAATGGCAATACGATTTTCTCTCGTAATGATACCTCAATGTTCGTGTAGTTTTTGTATGGGTAAATTGTCTAAGGATATATAAATGTCAAGTTAACAGCTTGCATTTCAACAAAAGATTACAGATATAAATTAGTTAAAAAGTAGGTTGTTCTAACAAAAGCTTAGGTTCTAACAAATAAAACCTGTCTTGTCTCATACTTACATTAATTCTTGAAATGGGAATTTTTGGTAATCATCAGTCTAAATATGTGTTAGGGCAGACCAAAAAAAAATACCTGTATTTAGGGTTACCTGACGGACACTACAATTTAGTTCCTGCCCTAATGATTTTGTTTTCATCTTGAATTTTTTTTTTTAAAAATACAAAAAAATGCAGAATGAATCTGCTGAATGTGTCAAGAGAATTTCATTGGTACCTATTGTTCTAAATTGATTTACTAGTATCCTAATGATTTTTTTATAGAACAGAATTAAAGCAAGCAAAAATCAATTTGCTTATATTCATCCATTACTATGACAGTTTTTCCATGAAAGAAAAATTAGAGAAAAAAATTGGCAAAGAAAAAATCAAATACCAGTAACACTAAACACAGGTTGACCGCGGCGTGGTCTAGTGGTAGAGCGTCGCATGCGGAAGGTTCTGGGTTCAATCTCCAGCAGGGTCGTACTAAAGACTTTAAAAATGGTACTAGAAGCTTCCTCGCTTAATGCTCAGCATTTAGAGGAGAGTTCTAGGTCTGGTCGGCCCGGTGTCAGTATAATGTGACAGGATGGGGTATCATTCCATGTGTCTGCGGCATGACACGCCAGTGTGACAGCGCTTAGAATACTGTCTCAAGTAGACACCGTCACAATATGACTGAAAAATTGTTGAAAGCGACGCTAAACACCATACAACAACAACTAAACACAGGTGATATTTTTTGTGGCCTAACAAAACCAGCACTATCATGTACACACATGTATAAGTATGTATTGTAACAAGCTGATACATATATGTCTATCTATTGATACACTGGATTAGCTGTAACTTTAATGAAATTAATATTCCCAGTTTGTGCCACAGTAGATGGATGAAGGCAATATAAATATCACTTAAGTAAGTAGTCTCTGGAGTGTGCTTATTGATTTGATCAAAGTTTGCTATAATACAGTAACCTACCTTACAGTGAGATTATGATTATATTTACAATTGGTCTTCCAGTTGATGGTATCATACCAAGGGGATGTTATGCTATATAAATACTTAACAATGGCGGATCTACACTTTTGTGAAAAAAAGGCACATTCCCTCCACCCCTTAATTCCTGTATTTGATTCAAATCCACTATATTTCTACTTAAAAGATATGTGTCTATTCAGATTTTGTGTTGCAACCCCTAAGTGCCCCCAACCCCTATGAACAGAGATCATAGATCTGCCCCTGCTTGATACTAAATATAATGAAAGTATTATACTATATCCAATTATTTATATCTCTACTTGTTGTACATAGTATAAAAAAATAACTGTCAAAGTGTTTATGATACAATGAATTAATGGATGAATAAAATAGGATTTTACAGTGTATCAAAACAAAATAACAAAACGTTATAATACATGATGCACAGAGAATTCATTGAAATTTTAGCATCATATTTATGCCATCTAGGGCTAACAGACGATCAGTTAACCTAACCACTGTTTCCTGGGATCCTGAAAGGTTAACCATTACTCTAGCACACCCCATCTCTGCAAATAACTAATATCTTTCCCACTTGAATCAGATGTGAGAGATGAATGCTAGTGAAACACAATGTTGTATATCAATCATGGAGAAAGTTGTGGGTCATGGATTGGAACTCACAACCCCTGGATTGATAGTCAGATGCGTAACTGACAGCGCTAATCGGGGCCGACAATGCACAGAGAAAGAAAGATTCCAGGCTCACAATTCTATGCATACATATCATCCAAATGAACGTAGAACCTTGATACTTTTTAAACTGCAGATTTATCTTTTGTTACTGAGGTCCCATTCTTGGTGTCTCTCATGCAACATCCGGGAGCCATGTGGGGTTGATAATATAATCACAATGATGAAGTCACCTGACAAGATACCAAACTCATTTTGAGGATTCCTTCCCCTCTGTAGGGAGATGTACGGAGGGGTGATAGTGCCATGGATAAAACTGTTGGCTACTCATGTCAGAGGTTGTGGGTTCAAACCCACACCCGACCTGATGGTATTTCAAAAACAACACTCAGTACTGGAACTACTGGTTATACCTCGGAAACTGACTTAGGAATAATTCACATTAGCTCTGAGCTTTCTTCATTATCTGACAAAACAAACACACAATTCTTATAATTGGAATCATGCACATTCCAGACTGGTAAGAGAGGAACATTATTTCAAATGTCACAAACTGTTAAAACAAATTAGTGACACTTACTGGGCTCTGTATTTCCTTTTCCCATTATTAAATCAAAGATGTCCCACCCACTCCCACATCATACCATTATCAGACCTGATGATGGTTATCTAGATTAGTTTATACCGAATGTAACAAATATGGTTAAGTTTCTTCTTAAATTCCTGCAGTTCTAAAATGAAACAGTGTAATTACATTTAGGTATAACTGAAAATCATCATGGTATTCATTGATGTATCGTTTCATATTATACTAAGTTCTCTTAATACCGAATGAAAAATAACTGCCCTCAGCAAAAATGATAAGATCTATATAGAGCTATATTGATTAAATAAAGTCTGTATTTTTTGACATTTAGTGCTTGCTCTGTCTATTATTTCATAATCTTCATTATTTTATCAACCAATACTGTTTTACAAGATGGTATGGATCTGTTGAGGGAAATGAAATGGCGAAATGGGAAACTGGTTATAATAATTATTATAAAAGGAAGAGAAACCAATTACCGCTCATTTTGGTAATCACTTCACAGATAATTTGTAGATGTTTTCCCTCCTTGTGGCTGTTCCATACTTGTGGGTCTAAAAAAGGAGAGACTAATCTCCATTTCAGAATGTGTGGTGATGTAGTTTGTTACATGCAGAGGTAAGGTGTGTTTAGTACTCGTTATAACCACCCAGGAATTATGATTTGGTACACTGACCACTGTGAATGACTGAAATACTGTTGAAAAAAAGGCACAAAACAGAAAAAAACCTAGAAAAACAGTATTTTAAGTACAATGTGAGAAGTTACTCCATTGATTTTTTTAAGCAAATTATGTACAGATAATTATCCTTTTCATTGATGAAAAATTATAGTATTTTCATGCTTGAAGCTGACATAATTTACTTATATAAATGTGATTTTTCATGCTTGAAGCTGACATGTTTTACTTATAAAAATGTGATTTTAAGTAAACTTAAATAATTATGTTATATGTTACTTATTTGTAGACCATGCATTGAATTTACATGTAGGCATTAAAGTAATTACTGGTTAAGGACTTAAAATAGCTTCTGATTGAGTAGAACATTTTCAGTACTAATTAATAAAGCATGAAATAGGTAACTAATTGGTTAAACATGAAATTCGGTTCTTATTGGTGAAACATGAAATTAGTTACTAATTGGTTAAACATGAAATTCAGTTCTAATTGGTGAAACATGAAATAAGTTACTAATTGGTTAAACATGAAATACAGTATGCTACTGATTAGTAGGCATACATTTTGATGTGAAGTGATATTTTTGAATCACACTTTTTCCAGTACACCTTTTGTTGTGATTTGGTATATTTCCATTAATTTCCCACAAACACATTTCTTTGACTTTAGGAAGGCACGTCTCCGAGGAAGCAAACTTAGTGGCCCTTGTTTAATTAAAGTCTTATATGTGTAAAATCATGGTAAACAGTCAATAAGAAAAGGCAGTTTAGACTTCCTGGCTACTTCTCTCTGGGAAATGGAAATTTGACATTTAATATAGCTGTAAAACTCTCCATACAGACTTGAAAATTGATTTATCGTGAAGTACCAGTATTTAGGATCAATTTCTTGGTTTAATATCCTATATTTTGTGATACAACCCAAACATTCTCTTTTCTGTTAAAGTTGAATTAACAAACAAATAAAAATAAAAATGGTGCTGTGTTAGACGTGCAGATTGTAACTGTCAGATGGGAATGGTTGTTTGCTGTCACCATTATGAGGGTCTGCAAGAAATGGATTTCTAGAGTGGTTCTAAAATGTAGCTTTGAGATTTGAATATAGAAATAAATAACAATGATGATAGATGATTGACAGTAAGACACAGTGCCATATATGTCATACATCAGTCATCATAGAGACTGTGGTAGCCGGGTGTTGATTCGAACTCACGATGACCCCTGAATGGCGTATAGAGCAAACCGGGCCTGGCTCCGCCGCCCCCAATCCCCCCCCCCCCCCAATTGCCCCAAACAACTAAATATTGTATTGAATCAACTCGTTCACATGCAAACTTTCAACTTTTGTAATGGAGGAATTGCCACAATCTTTGTCCTTCAGTGTCATGTGAAGTTTCCTGATAAAATAGCTGATCATTCCTGGAAACTGCTTAATTGTTGTGGCAAGCATTATTAGCCCATATATAAATATACCCGTGGGAAGAAATGAAGAGTTGCACTGGTTGTGAGTGTTATAAAAAAGAAGTTTAAATGAAATATGATTGGCTGGGATGCACAACAATAATTTCATTAAAAAGTTGTTTTCCTTCTATTATATCACAAAAAATCACACTGAACTGCATTTGCAATTGTGTTAGTAGCGGCAGATTTATCAGAAGCTGGAGTGCATTTTGCCAGTCTGAAATTGCATGCTTTTCACATGATCGCTGTCAGAGAGACCTGTACCCTCTCCAATAGATACAAGAAAATGAGCACCATGTTATACAATCTTTTATAAGTCTATAAGATGAAAAAAATAAGATATTGAATAAGGATTTCTTTACTTTGGCTTTTTTATTCGCTCATATTAGACTCAAATATATTTCGTGATGTTTAAAATGAGACACGTGATTTCATTGTCATGTTGGTTTAAAATATATTTCGTGATGTTTAAAATGAGACACGTGATTTCATGTCATGTTGGTTTAAAATATATTTCGTGATGTTTAAAATGAGACACGTGATTTCATGTCATATTGGTTTACATGTTGTAAAATTTGTCTGATCTAAGAAGAGACTGGGAGGGTCCGAATGACGATGTGAAGGTCATCAAGCAGTATTTAGATGCTGTCTATTTTTAGAATGAGGGTTTTGTTGTAAGTTTATATATCGCTCTGATTGAATAACAATTTTGTCATGTTTTGATAATTTGATTTTGATATTTATTTCTGATAATGAGATGCTTAAATTTTTTTATCCATTTTTAAAAATAATTTTATTTCTTAAGACACTTACAGTGTTTTTTCCTGATATACTGTACCATTAAAAACTAAAATTAAAAACAAAAACAATTATTGGAAGAGCCATATTTTTCTTTCAAGGTCAAACAGCCGGTTTACTGTTCAGAAATAAACATTGAGCCTGTTGTAAACTGTTCATTGATTTTCCACCATTAAAGGTACTCTTATTGATCTAATCCTTGTCCAGAAACATGGTTGATTTACAGCTTGCATTGGAATGTGTTTGTCTGTGACTGAGTGGTCTATGGCAATGTGTCATACCACAAGATCACAACAGTGTTTTCCCTCACGCTTTGAAATTGGGGGTTACTTGCCAATGCTCAGGATGGTGAAACATTATAGATGAATTTGAGAGTTTTAATGGTCATATGGTTAAATAGTGTGACAAAAGCACAAAAGGGTCTAATTGTTGTTGTATGGTGTTTAGCGTCACTTTCAACAATTTTTCAGTCATATCGCGACGGTGTCTACTTGAGACAATATTCTAAGCGTTGTCACACTGGAGTATCATGCCGCAGACACATGGTATGATACCCCACCCAGTCACATTATACTGACACCGGGCCGACCAGACCTAGAACTGTCCTCTAAATGCTGAGCGTCAAGCGAGGAAGCTTCTAGTACCATTTTTAAAGTCTTTGGTATGACCCACCCGGGGATTGAACCCATGACCTTCCGCATGCGAGGCAGATGCTCTACCACTAGACCACGCTGCGGTCTGATTTCTTTGGTTAAAAAACCCCCCAACATCTGGTTGTGCATACCGGTAGTCAATTACCAAGCAGATTTTCAATGAAACAATTATGTCAGTATTGAAAATTTATGAAAAGCAAAAATGCAAAAAAACTTTGTTTAGTAATTGAGACTTTATATTCATTGATGGAATCTTTTCCAAGGTTGTGGAAAATATGCATGCCCACAGTTTATGTTAGAAAAAACAAGAACAAAATTTAATACCATTTCATATACTATAGAACTTGCATAATTACATTGAGAAAAAACAGAAGATACCAGCATGTAGTATTAAGCATTCTAAAACAATAGTAATTTAGTTATGGGTGATAATTAAATGCTTTATATTAATTTTAAACTTAATATTATACAATTTTAAGCCTATTTATTTTACTCCGATTGTGGAAACAAGTTATTGCAACTTAGACAGATCATGCCTGAAGACTTCCTGCATGGAACCATTACTTAAAGCATAATTATGTTGGTAACATGTCATGCTTAAAGACACTATACATGTAGTTCTCCAGATAAGCACTATGTGGGGGTATTTAAGCATTGAAATTTCTGAATAAATCATTTAAATTTAGGGGTAAAATGAGCATTTGTTATTATCAATTTCAGTGATATTTGGTTTGTTTTAAATGGCAATTTGATAAGAATGTTCATTATTACCTTTAACATTTTGAAAATAAGCATTGCTGCTTATTTAAGGAGGGGTAAAATACTCATTTGAAGAAAAGCTTATCTGGAGCACTGTAACATGACCTTGGCAGAGGATCATACCCCGACCCTGCGATCCTGATACCAATCACACTCAAAGTCTTCCTGGGTAGAACCAGTACTAAGCATATGTGGAAAAAGTGTCTTGCTCAAGGACACCACAGAAAGACATGACAGAAGGATCAAACCCACAACCGTCCAGTCCAGGGTCCAATGCTGTACCACCGGACCACATTTGATATATGTTTAGACATTTATAGTGATTTCCATACACACTGCATTTAATGGTGATAACCAGGCATACAGCATGTGTACAGGACGAATGAGGAATGTTTGATGTTTCCCTGAAGCTCGGCTGCAGTGAATGAGTATGTGAAATCCATGATCTGTTGATCTTGGCCACATTACTGTCTTGGATTGGAAATCATTTGTGAGATATTGATGAAAAAATAGTGAAAGGCCACCATTGAGGCTGGTCTCCTCTCTTGACTGAGCAACAATGGCACAAATTATTAAAAATCAATAGAGAAACTGTGCTATTGGAAATGTGGATATATGGGACAGTGAACATGCGGTGTGGAGAAAGGTTGTGGAAATATTCCACTCTACGGTGGCAGATGTAACCAGCTATACATATCTGGTAATGGAGAATGCCATTACATTATTATAGCTGGGTGCAGTTAGTAACATGTCTGACTATCGATCCAGGGGTCGTGAGATTGAATCCCTGCCCAGCCAAAGTATCTGTGATGATTGATATATGACATTGTGTCTCATTGTTTTTCGTCTTTCACTGCTGATTCGAGAGGGAATATTATCAGTAGCTTTAGGAAATGGGTGTGCTAGAGTACTGGTTAACATTCCAAGATGATTAGATCCCCAGGAAAGAGTGGTTAGGTTAACGGATCATCTGTTAGTCAACGATGGCATAAACATGAAGCTAAATATACATTATTATAGATTATTATAGAAGTATGCAATTGCAATGATTTGAAAATTGGTATGTCAGTACAATTGATTGCTTTGATCAGTTTGAATAAAGCATATATATCAGTTTACATGTATGTTCACTTTCTACTAGACATAATTGTTATGTAAATGTGAACTATTAACCAATCAGTTTTGAATAATTAATGGTTGTGTCTAAGAGTATGTGTTCTACATAAGGTGTTTCCGCAGCAGATAAATTATGTTCAACTGCCTCTCCTCCACCAAACTAACATTCAGGAACCGGAATTACATTATAAGTTTAATTTAAACAATATTTTATTCACATAAATTGTACATTTAATATGACAACATTTATAATATAAAATAGATTAATGCTATCATGATAAAATGTATATATATGATATAATTTAGGGGTGGGTTCCTACGGTAGGGGAATATAGAGTCGAAATGATGAAAATGTGTATTTAAAACAGTTTGCAGTCAACATCCATGTTTTTCATTGTTTTGAACCATTAAAGTTGGGTTGTACACCACTAAAACATGTTTATAGTGTAGTGGTGGATTCAAATGAGCTACAGACTGTGATCAGGCTGCAGGTTACAGTCGGTGACCAGACTGATATTGGGAATTTATATATCCCCAAAAACTCTTTTTCCTTCTCTTTTAATTTACGATACTAAATGTTTATAATTCTATGACGTCAAAATTTATTGATAAAGACAAACCTCAAACTTTTATATGACACAAGGTTACAAGCTTCTGGTCAACTTTTTTCCGCGAATATTAGGGCTTAGTTAATAGCACTTTGGTTAACTACCTTAATTCTTCTTTCATCAATTTTTCAATCTCATAAAAGCTTGTATACCAATTTTTTGACATTTGTATACCTTCTAGCCAAAGAGAGGTTCTATAACCAACTTACAATGATGCTTGTTACTGTTTCTGGGCTAGCCTGATTAAATATTGCATGGATGGACAGCTTGTTTTCATTAATTGAATATTTGATGTGCTGTCCATTAGCTGTTCTTGCACTGGACCAATTTCTGTCCATAGCTGTCCAGTAGGTAAAATTGGCTTTCGAGGTTGGACATCACGCTCGAGAGACGTAAGATCAGAAATTATCAAAAGGATCTTTAGAGATGTGCACTATGTCACAGATGTGCACTATGTCACTGATGTGCACTATGTCACAGATGTGCACTATGTCACAGATGTGCACTTTGTCACAGATGTGCACTATGTCACAGATGTGCACTATGTCACACAAGTTTCTAAGCTATCTCAGACAATTTTATACCATCATAGTTTCTTCTGTCTTGTAAATTCTTCTCGGAATCTTCTCCAAAATGCTTACAGCAAGCTACATTAGGTCTGTAAAAGCATTAATGGCAATTTATGGGAAGCTGTACGATTCAAGGAGAGGCAATTTGGGATATGTCTGATGCAATTTTTTGTTTTACTTAAATCTGTCAGTCAAGAACTGTTACAAGTAAATGAGCCTTATTTATTTATTGATTCGTTGAATAAAACTGTCGTAGATTCCCGTCTTCTGAGAGTTGTTTGGGTTGCGGATGGTTTAAATCACAACACATTGTCAGGTGGTTTTGTCTGATAATGTCACTTGTTTTGGAAGTGTTATTCTTGAAGTCATTATTTTATTTTTGATTTAATGTCTGTTTTAAGCACATTTGTCACAGCCCATCTGTTATAAATGTCAAAAACAGAAACAATTTGCTATTGTTATCAGTATGAATTACATTTTCTTTGAAAATGCTGAACCACATTTTGGTCACAAATTTACATGTAAAAGAATACTATGACAGTTTTATTAAGCAAATTATATTTCATTTTAGGCCTTGTAAACTGTAATAAATGTTACAATATTTGAATTCAGATATACTTTTATAATGTATGTTTTTATGGGTGTTTAATATAAATAAACTCTTCATTCATCAAACGTTTTACACTGTACATTTGTGACTACTTTGGACATTTTCATTCACAGGGACACAGTTTGGGGTGTGTTGACGGGGCAAGGGAGCGACAATGTATCCAGTCTTGTCGTTCATGAAATACGAGAGATAGAGACATGGATTCTACGACTTCTCAGTGCACCTGTACCTGTACCAGGAAAAACGAGGGTAGAGGTATGTGTTTACTTCCTGTGTAAGCGGCCACCTCTGTTAAGCAGCCACTTGACTTAAGCAGTCACATTTGCTATTTCCCATTCCTATGCTTTCATAGGAAATTTACCTGTATTAAGGAACAACCTGTCTTAAAAGTCAGTTTTGCTCCTTCTCTTCACTGGCTGGCTGTGTTTAGATTTGAACCTATATAAAATTTTGTCTCATTTTTCCCTGCATGCTAACCCATGTACTGTCATCCTTAGCTTTTGCTGTTCCGTTCATCATCTTTATCTTGAGGGATATAACAGTTGCTGAATATATGTATAGGTGTTAGATAATTGTTAAAGATGACATGGTGGTGGTAATAAGAGCACTAATAACATAAATATAAGAAATGATATCATTCTTGAAAGTTCATGAGATATGGACTTACATGTAACTAGTTCATGAGATATGACCTTACCTATAACTAGTTTATAAGATATGAATGCACCTGTAACTAGTTTATGAGATATGAACTTACATGTAACTATTCATGAGATATGAACTTACCTATACATAGTTTATAAGATATGAATGCACCTGTAACTAGTTCATGAGATATGAACTTACCTATAACTAGTTCATGAGATATTAGCTTACCTGTAACTAGTTCATGAGAAATGAACTTACCTGTAACTAGTTCATGAGATATGAACTTGAGATATGAACTTGCATGTAACTAGTTCATGAGATATGAACTGACCTATAACTAGTTAATGAAATATGAACTTACCTGTAACTAGCAAAGTTTACAAAAGAACTTTTTGCAAAATTCTAACAAAAGAATATTCTGAAACCACTGGGCCAATTTTGATATAACTTTACAGAAATGTTCCTCGGGTGACCCTCTAACAAGTTTGTTCAAGCAATCTTGATTTGTCAAAAAACATGGCCACCAGGGGGTGGGGCAAGTTTACTTAGTAAAAACTTAAAAAATCTTCTTGTCAGAAACTACTGGCTCGATTTCAAAATAATTTCACAGAAATGTTCCTTGGATGACTCTCTACCAAGTTTGTTCAAGCCATCTTGATTCATCAAAAAACATGGCAGCCAGGGGGTGGGGTTAGTTTTATGTCAAATTATTTCCCTTGTTTTATAGCATAAATGTCTGTACACTCGGGTCCCGTTATAACGCGGATCTTGGGGTCCACAAAACGAAACCGCGTTATAAGCGGACCGCGTTATAGCGATAATTACCTCGAAAAAAATCGATGTTGGTTTTTCACACCTATCGTGCTGTCCTACTGTGAATGGTATTGTTTGCATTGTAATATGATACAACGCGTATTTAGTTACAACAGATACACTTAGATATGTATGAAATTAATACAAAAAAAGAAAAGAAAGAAAAACGTTTTCGTGTTTTGATTATACTAAAATTGGCAGCCATTTCCGTTTAACCCGGAAGGAGAAAAAACGGTGTCTATATAAAAAATCGCGCTTCAATTTAAACTCAACGCTATAAGTATAAAAATATTAAAAATATAAATCTGAAGTATTAACAACAATTAAATAATAAAAATAAGTTTGTGTTTACGATCCGATAAGATACCCGCGATATATCAATACCTGTCAACCGCTTCGTTGCTTGATCACGTGATCACTCGATAATAACAAAGTTTGCATATGGCTTCCGTGTTTGGCGCGTGTCAGCATTTATTGAAGCACTCGGGATTATTACAAACTGTTAATTGTCAATGCTGGCATGAAGCAATCCCTTAAACAATCCTTTAAACCACCATGAGGTAATGGTTATAACAGTTTGTTATAATCAAGGCTAATTTGTGAGTAGAAGATGAGCGATTATCAAATCAAAACATGGCGACGATCTATTGTTTGGTTGTCATTTGGTCATTCGCGCATATTTTCAAGT
Source organism: Panopea generosa (assembly GCA_029582155.1). Lineage (NCBI taxonomy): Eukaryota > Metazoa > Mollusca > Bivalvia > Adapedonta > Hiatellidae > Panopea > Panopea generosa. Next base: position 6,255,354 of record CM055902.1, read on the forward strand.
TTTGTATCACGACCTTTACCCCCCGCCGAAAAATTGGGAGCCAAGCAAAAACCGCGTTATAACGGAATTCGCGTTATATCGGACCGCGTTATAACGGGACCGCAGTGTATATAGCATTTATTATAAGAAGAGGTAATAAACTCTTTAAATAAACTTTTTTTTTTGCTATTATTATACAATATTATACCAGATATAAGTTTTAAAAGATAATTCATCATAAAAAAATGAATGATACAATTATAATCAATGGTTATAATATTCATATATCATGAAACATTTTAAAATAGGTGTTTTTCTGAATATAAAAGTCAGAGTTTTTATGGTTCAGACAGAGATGGTTTACTGCTTCACGATAAAGCAATACCATATTTTTAGCTAGTTTCTTCACAGCAAGAAGTCTGCTTGAGATTTTCAGTGTCATCTTTGAGGAGGAGCTTAATTGTTTTTGGGGGAGAGTGCACTGCGACAAAGATTTTTTCAAGCGATAGGCTTTGGGAAGGCTTGTGTTTGAAACTCATAAGAATATTTAATGTGCTGGAACTGTGGATTGTTTCATGCACAATAGTTTAGTCTGATGTTTTAGTTTGAAACAGTTCTCAAACATAACAGGTTAGTTTTGTGCTGGAACTGGATTTTTATCTTAGTTCAAAGACTTAGGTTTGGAACAGTTGGCTGCTATAGTAAAAACTTCAAAAGCCTTCTTGTCAGAATCTACTGACCTGGATGTAATTTGACTGACATTTACCACAGGTGAACCTCTACCAAGTTTGAACTCTTCTACACATCTGTAACATCCTCAAAACAAATCAAAATTCTAACTATTGCCCATCTCGTCTTTCTGTAATTTGGAGTGTACATGTTTTATATAATCTACTTATGTTTGGTGACTCAAGGTCAGTCAGGTGAGCGATATAGAGCCATCTTGGCCCTCTTGTTTTGTTTTTACTATTTTTGGATTCAAAGTTCATTCCCCTCGCCTAAAAACATGTCACCTGCACACACCAATGTTTACAAGAATTTTTTTAAATATTATAACTGTTTAATACCAATCAAACATAGGGATGTTGACCTGTAAACTATACCCTCCCCCCCCCCCCCCCCCCCCCCACAAAAAAAACAAAAAAACAACACACTTAATTATGATTATATGCCAGCCAAACACATCAAGGCAACAGAAATGTTGAAATCTGTTTTACTCATGTTCACACATGATATCAAATCCATATAACAATAATAACTTCCAAATAGAATCTATTGATATTTGAATCTTTATATTTGGTTCATATTATATATTTTTTTGCGAATTTGCATTAATGCATGCATTAGTCTGTGACATCGAGATTGCTTATTATATATGTCTATAACGCCGACACAATTTATTTTTGATCTTGTGCCAATGTGCGATGTTGTCACTGACAGTTTCTTGCGTAATTTTATGTAGCATTCTATTTCACTGAGTGGAAAAGTATCGATGTAACGTACATGATTTTCTAAAAATTGCGTGATCACTTTTTATAATTGTCCATCATATAACAGTACAGCGACTTAAAGTCGGTGTTTAGATAAAAAGATGAGTTAATTGGAGAGTTGTGTAAGCAGGCCAAGCGTCACCTTATTGTTTTATCACACATTTACAAGCAAAGGAACGATGCCCTAGGCAATGTTTTTCATGGATAATTCGGGATTAAAACTTATAATAACAAAGAACTAAATTAAAGTTACAGGTATGGCAATTTGTAGACATTAAATAACAAATAGAGCAATCATTATTTTACCTAATCTTTTAAAATATACATGGGAAATTATCGGAAATAGAAAATTACTATGTTCAGACAATGTTTTTCATGGATATTTTGGGATTAAAACTTACAAAATTTATATGCAAAATTATCGGAAGGTTGGTCACTTTTATGTGTGAACAATTCCTTTAAGGACTCATTTACATTTGATGAAGTACTTGTTGGGAGAACAACGAGATTTCAAAATTATGATGCGCTCTATACACATATATAGGAGAATTGTATTTATTTTCTTGGTTCTTGGTCTTAAGACATGGATGTGCAATATACACGAATGCGTCTAATACGTGAGTAGAAACGGTAATTTGACTTACAACTACTGTAATGTACCTTGTTTAGTGTTCCTTTTCAGTATTTGGGAATGCAGTCACATCTTGTGGAATTAGGAATTTTAGTGTCGTGAATCTGCACAATACTGTATTCCCCGTATGAACACTGACCCCCCCCCCCAATAAACACACCCCACACACACCACCATCAACAGTTTTTGTCTTTACAGTGTATTTTGCTGTTAAAGCCATTCTCAAACACCGACAGTGCGGGTGTCTATTAGGGGGGAATATGGTAAAATATAAGTTTGTAATTATATCTGTTACAGATACAGGTGCTTCCAAAAGATATCCAACCACCACTGCTGTTTGCCCTGCCAGATCACACACGTTTCTCATTGATAGACTTCCCACTTCATCTGCCCCTGGAGTTACTGGGTGTGGACACTTGCCTGAAGGTTCTCACAGCCATAATGTTGGAGTTCAAGGTAAGGTCACAATGTTTCAACCAATCCTGCAGTGTGTGAGATAGTTGGCGTTACAACACAGTAGAAAAGTACAGACCATTCTGGTTGTCTGGGACACAGTGATTAGATTTATTTAGTAAAGTATAGTCGATAGATTATTGGCCACTTACGCCAGAGGTTGTGGTTTTGATCCTCAGCTCGATGATGTCTCGTAAAGAAACAGCACTCATTACTGGCTCCAGAGCTTTCACCACAGTCGAGATCAGATAAATTAGTATAAACGAATTTAGTAATTAACCTTTTAGATGGCAGAACTTGGTCAAACGTTACCATTTATTTTCTTTGTGTGCAGCTAAAGTAATTATATTTTTACATGGTTCAAATTATCACTTGGTTGAGCCTAGCTCAGTTGAGTAACTAGCCAAAGTTGAGTTAAGTATTTAAGTTATATACTGGTGGAACAGAATCCAGAAGCATTAAATAGTAAGGTACCAGAAATATTGAATACGGCTAATTGTCTAGTAGTACTCGGATAGAGGGTTTAGACCCAGATCAACTAACAAGTGTTATTTTCCATGGGCTAGGCATTTTTTCGGCATTTGTTTAATACACTGCAATCTAGATATAGCCTGGTCCATTATAATGTCAAACTTGCTAAAACACGTATTTTCAATGGTTCCCAAATTTAAAATTGACATTTTCAATCAAAAGATTGCGTTATAAAAATTGATGAATTGATTGAAAAATCTATTTTAGATTACTAAGTTACATTATTTCCAACTGTGACCTCATCTTAATTGTGCCTCAATTACACCTAATTAATCCAGACAGACATGATGATATCTACTTCTGATTATAAACACACCACTTTTTATTGATGATGGTCTATTTTTTTTTTATCACACATTAATTGTCATCATCATCACAGTTTTTTTTTAGTGAAGCCAATGTTTACATTTTGCTGAATATCTACTTTTGCCAAGTGTCAATCGTGAGCTAAATATAGACTTCTTTCTTGTCGGCTTACTGGGTAGAGTCATGTGTCAATCATGTGATGAAAAGCGTGTAAAGATGGCCGACAATATATACACTATACATTGTATATTGAAAGAAATGGAAAGAAAGACATTTGCATCTGTTCCACAGATTATGTCTCATTTTGCATGTGGGACTTTCCATAACCATAGATGTTTATAATGCGTTTTTTCAATATATCGCGGTCGGATGTTTAGCTGCTGGGAACCGCGTTATTTCAGGAACCGAGTTTGCAAAGGAAGCATGCTTACTATAATTTGCTGAGACTTGTGTGCATGAACAAATTTAGACAATTAAATAAATTTAGAGTTTAAATGAGAAGGATATCAATTTTAGATTTTGTGTATAACTATTATCTCCTAATTGAAGACTGCATTTAGACTACCTTGGAATTTAAAAGTTTAGCTTTTAATACAAATTGACTTTAGATTGTAATTGTTGGGTAAATTTAGTTTTGAGAGCTGCTGCCTAGCAACACAGAAAGGTAATTAAGGTTGTAAAGTGGTTATGTGTTAAGATATTATTACTGGTACTAATGGGACTAATGGCAAATTATAGGCCTGTGATTAATGTGGATGAGAAATGATTAAGAAAGGGGTGTGCAACTCTGCATTATGCTTTGATTTTAAAGTTGTAGAGAATTTATAGATTTTACTGAAATAGTTCACCTAGGGATCTGCGAGTCTTGAGTTGGAATCTCTGCCCAGTCTTAGCCACATTCTCCATGATGATTGGTATACAGCATTACGTATCATTGTCATTTGTCTCTCATCACTGATTCAAGTGGGAAAGTTATCAGCTACTTGCCGGGTTGCTCTTAAAATTGTATTTTAAATTGAAATTTCTTCCGATTCATATGATCCGATTTCCCACTACCTAACACATAATTAATTACCATGTCCTTGAAAATATTTTTGAGAGTTGAATACAAAATGCTGTATCTACACTAAAAGCAAGAACGAGATTAGTGCCATTTTCAACACATTTCAGGTTATATATGGCATATCCGGTTTTATTGGTGAAGGAAAACCTCAGAAAATGAAACTGAGTAGAACTACCGTCCTTCAGCAAGTAACTGGCAAATCAGGAAGGAGAAACAATAGTTTGCATTAAAAGTTAAACATTTTCTCTTTAGTTTTACCTATTTACTTTTCATTATTTGTAGGTAGTTATGCAATCCCGAGACTACAATGCCCTGACCATGAGTGTGATGGCATTTGTGTCCATGCTGTACCCCCTAGAGTACATGTTTCCTGTGATACCATTGTTGCCAACCTGTATGTCCTCTGCGGAACAGGTAAGTCATTTAATTTGCGTCCATCTGTACTCACCAGAGTGCAGTTTCTATTACCTGTGATACAGTTAGTGGGAAAACAAAGCAGATCAAAGGAATTACTATATTTCAGGTTATTAGGAAATTTCATTTTTTTATATCAGCAAAAAATAGCAGTTGTGGCAGCAGGGTGTTTATTTTGTTGAAACCTTAGCCTGTTGCAAATACAGCAGTTGTGTGCAGCAAGGTGTCTTTATTGTAGAAGCCTTGAACTGGTTACAAATATAGAAGTTGTGTGTTACAGGGTGTAGTCTGTTGCAAATATAAAAGTTATGTGTTACAGGGTGTAGTCTGTTGCATATATAAAAATTATGTGTAACAGGGTGTAGCCTGTTGCAAATATAAAAGTTATGTGTTACAGGGTGTAGTCTGTTACAAAAATTGCAAATGTGTGTAACATGGTGTAGTCTGTTGCAAATATAGAAGTTGTGTGTTGCAGAGTAGTCTGTTGCAAATATAGAAGTTATGTGTTACAGGGTGTAGTCCGTTGCAGATATAGAAGATGTGTGTTACAGGGTGTAGTTTGTTGCAAATATAGAAGTTATGTGTTACAGGGTGTAGTCTGTTGCAGATATAGAAGTTGTGTGTTACAGGGTGTAGTCTGTTACAAAAATTGCAAATGTGTGTTACATGGTGTAGTCTGTTGCAAATATAGAAGTTATGTGTTGCAGAGTGTAGTCTGTTGCAAATATAGAAGTTATGTGTTACAGGGTGTAGTCCGTTGCAGATATAGAAGATGTGTGTTACAGGGTGTAGTTTGTTGCAAATATAGAAGTTATGTGTTACAGGGTGTAGTCTGTTGCAGATATAGAAGATGTGTGTTACAGGGTGTAGTCTGTTGCAGATATAGAAGTTATGTGTTGCAAAGTGTAGTCTGTTGCAAATATAGAAGTTATGTGTAACAGGATGTAGTCTGTTGCAAATATAGAAGTTGTGTGTTACAGGGTGTAGTCTGTTGCAAATATAGAAGTTATGTGTTACAGGGTGTAGTCTGTTACAAATATAGAAGTTGTGTGTTACAGGGTGTAGTCTGTTACAAATATAGAAGTTGTATGTTACAGGGTGTAGTCTGTTACAAATATAGAAGTTATGTGTTACAGGTTGTAGTCTGTTACAAATATAGAAGTTGTATGTTACAGGGAAGTTATGTGTTACAGGGTGTAGTCTGTTGCAGATATAGAAGTTATGTGTTACAGGGTGTAGTCTGTTGCAGATATAGAAGTTATGTGTTACAGGGTGTAGTCTGTTGCAAATATAGAAGTTATGTGTAACAGGATGTAGTCTGTTGCAAATATAGAAGTTGTGTGTTACAGGGTGTAGTCTGTTGCAAATATAGAAGTTATGTGTTACAGGGTGTAGTCTGTTGCAAATATAGAAGTTATGTGTAACAGGATGTAGTCTGTTGCAAATATAGAAGTTGTGTGTTACAGGGTGTAGTCTGTTGCAAATATAGAAGTTATGTGTTACAGGGTGTAGTCCGTTGCAGATATAGAAGATGTGTGTTACAGGGTGTAGTTTGTTGCAAATATAGAAGTTGTGTGTTACAGGGTGTAGTCTGTTGCAGATATAGAAGATGTGTGTTACAGGGTGTAGTCTGTTGCAGATATAGAAGTTATGTGTTGCAAAGTGTAGTCTGTTGCAAATATAGAAGTTATGTGTAACAGGATGTAGTCTGTTGCAAATATAGAAGTTGTGTGTTACAGGGTGTAGTCTGTTGCAAATATAGAAGTTATGTGTTACAGGGTGTAGTCTGTTGCAAATATAGAAGTTGTGTGTTACAGGGTGTAGTCTGTTACAAATATAGAAGTTGTATGTTACAGGGTGTAGTCTGTTACAAATATAGAAGTTATGTGTTACAGGTTGTAGTCTGTTACAAATATAGAAGTTGTATGTTACAGGGAAGTTATGTGTTACAGGGTGTAGTCTGTTGCAGATATAGAAGTTATGTGTTACAGGGTGTAGTCTGTTGCAAATATAGAAGTTATGTGTTACAGGGTGTAGTCTGTTGCAAATATAGAAGTTATGTGTAACAGGATGTAGTCTGTTGCAAATATAGAAGTTGTGTGTTACAGGGTGTAGTCTGTTGCAAATATAGAAGTTATGTGTTACAGGGTGTAGTCTGTTGCAAATATAGAAGTTATGTGTAACAGGATGTAGTCTGTTGCAAATATAGAAGTTGTGTGTTACAGGGTGTAGTCTGTTGCAAATATAGAAGTTATGTGTTACAGGGTGTAGTCTGTTGCAAATATAGAAGTTATGTATTACAGGGTGTAGTCTGTTGCAAATATAGAAGTTGTGTGTTACAGGGTGTAGTCTGTTACAAATATAGAAGTTGTATGTTACAGGGTGTAGTCTGTTGCAGATATAGAAGTTATGTGTTACAGGGTGTATTCTGTTGCAAATATAGAAGTTGTGTGTTACAGGGTGTAGTCTGTTACAAATATGGAAGTTATGTGTTACAGGGTGTAGTCTGTTACAAATATAGAAGTTGTGTGTTACAGGGTGTAGTCTGTTACAAATATAGAAGTTGTGTGTTACAGGGTGTAGTCTGTTACAAATATAGGAGTTAAATGTTACAGGGTGTAGTCTGTTGCAAATATAGAAGTTATGTGTTACAGAGTGTAGTCTGTTGCAAATATAGAAGTTGTGTGTTACAGGGTGTAGTCTGTTACAAATATTGAAGTTATGTGTTACAGGGTGTAGTCTGTTACAAATATAGAAGTTATGTGTTACAGGGTGTAGTCTGTTGCAAATATAGAAGTTGTGTGTTACAGGGTGTAGTCTGTTACAAATATAGAAGTTATGTGTTACAGGGTGTAGTCTGTTGAAAATATAGAAGTTATGTGTTACAGGGTGTTGTCTGTTGCAAATATAGAAGTTATGTGTAACAGGATGTAGTCTGTTGCAAATATAGAAGTTATGTGTTACAGGGTGTAGTCTGTTGCAAATATAGAAGTTGTGTGTTACAGGGTGTAGTCTGTTGCAAATATAGAACTTGTGTGTTACAGAGTGTAGTCTGTTGCAAATATAGAAGTTATGTGCAGCAGGGTGGCTATATTGTAGAAGCATAGAGCCTATTACAAAAATTGCAGATGTGTGTTGCAGGACTTCTGTATTGTAGAAGCATGAAGCCTATTGCAAAAATTGCAAATGTGTGTGGCAGGACTTCTGTTTTATAGAATCTTGAATCCTATTGCAAAAATTGCAAATGTTTGTTGCAGGACTTGTATATTGAACCCATACTAAATAGTGATTGTGTGTTGCATGGCAACTATATTGTATACATAGTTCCTTGTTTTATGTTTTAGCCGAAGGCTCACAGGTGAGCTTTTGTGATCGCCTGGTGTCTGTTGTCTGTTGTCCGTCGTTAACTTTTAGCTTTTAACAACTTCTCCTCTGAAACCACTGGGCATATTTTGATATAATTTCACAGAAATGTTCCTTGGTGACCCTCTACCAAATTTGTTCTTTATTCGTCAAAATACATTGCGGCCAAGTGGTGGGGTTAGTTTACTATATAAGCTATAGTAAAAACTTAAAAAATCTTCTTGTCAGAAACCAATGGCTTGATTTTAAAATAATTTCACAGAAATGTTTCTTGGGCGACCCTCTACCAAGTTTGTTCAAGTCATCTTGATTCGTCATAAAACATGGCAGCCAGGGGATGGGGTTAGCTTTATGTCAAATTACTTCCCCTGTTTTATATCATAAATGTCTGTATATAGCATTTATTATAAGAAGAGGTAATAAAATCTTTAAATAAACTTTTTTTTTGCTATTATTATACAATATTATACCAGATATAAGTTTTAAAAGATAATTTATCATAAAAAGATGAATGATACAATTATAATCAATGATTGATATATTATTCATATATCATGAAACATTTTAAAATAGGTGTTTATCTGAATGTTTTAGTCAGAGTTTTTATGGTTCAGGCAGGGATGGTTTACTGCTTCATAATAAAGCAATACCATATTTTTAGCTAGTTTCATAACAGCAAGAAGTCTGCTTGAGATTTTCAGTGTCAAAGTGTACTTGAAATCTTGGAGGAGGAGCTTAATTGTTTTTGAGGGAGAGTGCACTGCGACAAAGATTCTTTCAAGCGATATACTTTGAGAAGGCTTGTGTTTGAAACTCATAGTAATATTTATTGTGCTGGAACTGTGGATTGTTTCATGCACAATAGTTTAGTCTGATGCTTTAGTTTTAAACCGTTCTCAAACATAACAGGTTAGTTTTGTGCTGGAACTGGATTTTTATCTTAGTTTGAAGACTTGGCATCTATAGTAAAAACTTCAAAAGCTTTCTTGTCAAAATCTACTGACCTGATTTTGATGTAATAGTATGACATTTACCATGGGTGAACCTCTACCAAGTTTGAACTCTTCTACGCATCTGTTACATCTTCAAAACAAATCAAAATTCTAACTACTTGCCCATCTCGTCTTTCTGGAATTTTGAGCGTACATGTATTATATAATCTACTTATGTTGGGTGACTCAAGGTCAGTCAGGTGAGCGATATAGGGCCATCTTGGCCCTCTTGTTAAAGATTGGTAACAAAATAAATTGGAAAACAAAACATTGTGACAACTGTACACAAAAATAACACCCGAAAGCTTAACTACATTGTAACAACTGTACACAAAAATAACAGGAGAAGGAGTAACTACATTGTAACAACTGTACACAAAAATAACAATAGAAGGCTTAACTGATGTTACAGCTATATTTCATATGCATTTTCAAAGGGGAGGTAGTTGGGTCGAACATTTATTTTTGTTGCTGTATGGGGGTTAGCGCCACTTTTAATAATTTTTCCGTCTTACCACAACGGTGTCTACTTTACAGTTTTCTAAGCGCTGCCACAATGGAGTATCATGCTGCAGACACATTATATTGACACTAGGCAGATCAGACCTGGGACTATACTTTAAATGCTGAATGCCAAGCGCGGAAACTTCTAGTAATATTTTCAAAGTTTTTGGTATGACCTGGCCGGGATCAAACCTATGACCTTCCACATGCGAGGCAGACACTACATGCACTGCTGTGTTTTTTGTTGAAGAAGTTCTAATTCATAACTATTAACCACTTCAAATCCTAATAAACCCAAACACTGATCATCTTTATTTCAGCTCCTGTTGGCACCTACTCCTTACCTGATAGTTGTTCCTGCCAGCTTTTATAAACCCAAACACTGATCATCTTTATTTCAGCTCCTGTTGGCACCTACTCCTTACCTGATAGGTGTTCCTGCCAGCTTTTATAAACCCAAACATGGATCATCTTTATTTCAGCTCCTGTTGGCACCTACTCCTTACCTGATAGGTGTTCCTGCCAGCTTTTATAAACCCAAACATGGATCATCTTTATTTCAGCTCCTGTTGGCACCTACTCCTTACCTGATAGGTGTTCCTGCCAGCTTTTATAAACCCAAACACGGATCATCTTTATTTCAGCTCCTGTTGGCACCTACTCCTTACCTGATAGGTGTTCCTGCCAGCTTTTATAAACCCAAACACCAATCATCTTTATTTCAGCTCCTGTTGGCACCTACTCCTTACCTGATAGGTGTTCCTGCCAGCTTTTTCCTGTACAAAAAAGATTTCGGCTTACCTGATGATGTGTGGCTGGTGGACTTAGACTCAAATAAGGTAAAGGTCAAATAAAGGTCATATAAAGGTCATAATTATGTGTACAGATAAACCTTATCCCCCATAATAATTTGGGAGTGGGGATGGTTTAACACCATTGTTCTTTTTCAACACATTTCGGGTTACGTGTGGCATATCAAGCTTCATTGGTGGAGGAAGACCTCAGAATGAATCTTAAAGAACCACTGTCCTTTATCAAGTCATATTCAAACTTTCTCATATAAAGTTTTTGAAGTGAGCAGACTTGAATCTACAACCTTAGTGGTGAGATGTTAAGTGATCTTGAGATGGAACCTTAGACCTCTCGATATTTATTTGGTTAAAAAAATGTTTTTTTAAATTTTTGGACAACAATGGTCGGGGGCATTTATTAAAGGGGAGCATTTATACAGAGGATGTGTTATAATTTTGTGATATTCAGACAATTTAATATGTTGAAATACTATATATGTAATTTTCAGAAATTTTGTGATAAATTAGTACCCTGCATGATATTAAGAAATTTTATGATACATTTATATTACATAATTTTCTTCTTATGGCTATATACTAGACATATTTATAACAAATTTCATTGATAATGTGACAATAGCTCTGCTTGGCTGTCCTTGGGCAGCTCTCACAGTTGTATGGATATTCTATTTTACAGTTTTTCTGCATGAATCTGGTAAACATCGATGTAAAATTTAATCTTGAAATCTCTAATCAATCCCTGTCACCAGTGGTTTTAATGGTCTCTCCCTGGAAACAGCATTGAGTGTCATTTAATTGTTTACATAAATTTATGTTGTTTAATTAAATGTTTAAAAACCTTGGCTTTGACTCTAATTGGATTTATTACTGTCATTCTAATTAACATAATTAAGTTGGCTTTTCATTTATCTTTTTTTCTTCTACCTTCTTCAAGAAGATGAAGGCACAATTGTTTCCTTTTAGAAAATTGTGTTAATTTAATTGTTCTGTTCAAGCAGTTGCAGTTGAGGTTTTATGAAATTGAAAATGAATGAAACCTTGAATTACTCGCACAGGACATTTTAATGTCTAAGAAACTAAATTTAGTTCACTTATGGCAGAATCCAATTCTGATTAAACAGGATTTACCTTGAAAGTTCCATTTTAAAGTTTGAAATATTCCCTCTTAGTTAACAAGATTTGTCTTGAAATCTGTTATTAGAGCATTCAGTACTGCTAATGATTGGAGACTAGTCGGTGATGGAAGAGACTTAGCGGACTTCACTTCTCATTTATGTGTAGTTTAAGACAGGCAATAATGGGTGCAGTTCTCATCAACAAATTCTTTCTCCCTTGTTTTTTTCTTTATATTTTAGTTAAATTCATTTTGCTAGTTGAGTGTTAAATACCATGCAAGTTTGAAGTAGATTGATGGAGATGAGATCCTGGTCTAAAATTGTTCTGCTGACGGTTGCAAGACAATATGTTTGCTTAATGATGATGATAATTTAATTTATCGTTGCAATCAGTTTCCCATACGGGCAATGCCTCCAGAAGAGTACTAGTAATTTTAGGTTTTTTGAGGATAGTGCATAAATACAGACGACCTTTTTGTAGCGTCTCTGGTTCTTTGACATGCCTAGTGTAAAGCACCGATGCATGGTACCTCAATTTTGGTTAAAGTACCATCCGAAAGACTGATAATTGTTTTTAGTTGGATGAGCGGGGAATGGAACCTGTGACCCCTGGGTTTGCAGTCCAAGGCCTTACCAATGGACCACTAATCTACTCACAAAGTGTTCTGCTAAAGGCTGCAGGACAATGTGTTAGCTTAAGTACTGTATACCACCTTATAAACTCCCCCAGGGGGCAAGGCATTTTGCAAATATCACTTTGCTATCTGGACTAGTAGGAAAAAAACAAAATATATATTAAATTAAAGATATCTGGTTGCAGAATTATGGTCAGCTCCCCATACTCTGCTTATTGAATTCGCGATCTTAGAAGTTGTACAATTTTCCCTGACATTGTAGAATAATGAAATCATCATCGTTGTATTTCCCAGTTGGGAGTTTCTTTTAGCTGAAAATGTATCATAATTGTAATATTTTCAACATTTCAAAAAAATTCTATAATGAATATTATTGCTTTGATTTTATGCATGGGAACAATTTAAATGAATATTGATCACGAAGTTCTAAAAGCATTACTTTCATTATGTAATTGATGTAACATTCTTTCATTAAGTTGAAAAAATAAATTATGAGGGTGGTGGAGGGGTGGGGGATATTTAAGACAGTCATATCTCTTTGATTTTAGAAAATAAACATTCTCTTTGCAACTGCTTATTTTATAAGAGAGTAAGTAGTACAGTGGGAGAGATATACATTTTCTTCAAAAATAATTTCTAGTTTATATTTATTTCATTGACAGCAAACTAAAAACAATTAATAATTTAAGACAGAACTTTTATTACAATTTCACATTTATATCTGCTGCTCATAAAGGCAGTGTTTTCAACTGCAAGTAATTATGCCATGCTATCACTCATGAATATCCCTTGTTTCTAGAACATAGGCATTTCATATTTTATTACTGTGCTGAAACTTGTTTTTTTTTAAACAATTAACCTGTATATTTATTTAACCGGAATCTGGTAAAATTATTTGTAAAGGTAAATAATATGAAATTTGTTTCAATTTAGGTTTCGATTCAGAGGTATCTCATGATATCTAAACTGAAGTTTAAAAATGATTTTGTATAAAGTAAAGTAAATTATAATATAAAGTACACTCAGGTCCCGTTATATTATGGTCCGATATAACGTGAAACTTGTTATAACGAGGTTTTACTGTGGCACCCAAATTTAAAAATTTAAAACTCACAGTATATTGTATATTAATTGATGAATTAATCGAAAACTCAACTAAATCGCTTAGTGTTTGCGAGCTTGTTACGTTTTTCTAAACTGTTACAATGTATTTGTGCATCAATTACACCTTGATAATTCAGACTGACATGATAACAAATTCTTATTGTTATAAACAACATCGCTTTTAATTGATTTATGCTAACAAACAATGGTCTGTTATATTTATCACACATTGTCATGTTTTTATTATAATACGATGCTTCAACTGGATAAGGTAGTGCCAAATAATGTAGTGCAGTGCAGTGGGTATTTATAATGCAGTTCCATGTATATCACGGTTTTATTCCATGGATCCCGGTAACCGCTTTATAACGGGACTCGAGTGTATAATTATTTATTAACATTTAGTATTTCATGTGTTTCCTTTCATGTAAATTTCATGGCATTTGTTTGGGAGAGAGTTATTTTTATTGTTCAATGCTACAATTAAAAACATACTAACAGAACATTACAATTTAAACACAAAAAGGTATTATATGACACCCGCAGGAAGGAAAATTGTAGGCTTAAGACAACAAATTTACAGATTGATAAAACAACACATCATGAAATAAATCTGTAAATTAAAGTTTTGAACCTTGAACTGTAGTAGAATATATGTCTAGAAGTCTCGCTTTACAGTTGAATTTTACTTTTTGTTCTATACAAAATAAGGTCTAAAATTACAACAGTACAAAAACATCCCCATAACAGGAATGTATCGCTCATAAAAATGCACAATAAATGACGGGTTAACCGCCCAGACAGATTTTTTATGCTCCCCCAAAGGGGGAAGCATATAGTTGCTGCTTCGTCCAAGGGTGCATCCCCAAGTTCTTGTCTGCGCTATTTCTCTACAACCTCTGGTTGGAATTTTATGAAACTTGTTTAGATGCATCATTACCAAGTGCAGATGTGCATATTGTCTTTGTGTTCTGGTTCGATGATTTTTCACGGAGTTACGGCCCTTTGATTCTGTCTGTGACCAAATTCTTGTCCGCGCTATTTCTCTACAACCCTACGTTGGAATTTTAGGAAACTTGCTAGGATGCATCACTACCAAGTGGAGATGAGCATATTGTCTTTGTGTTCCGGTTTGATGATTTTTCATGGAGTTATTGCCCTTTCATTGAGTCTGTGACCAAATTCTTGTCCGCGCTTTTTCTCTACAGCCTCAGTTTGGAATTTTAGGAAACTTGCTAGGGTGCATCATTACCAAGTGCAGATGCGCATATTGTCTTTGTGTTCTGGTTCGATGATTTTTCATGGAGTTATGGCCCTTTGATTCTGTCTGTGACCAAATTCTTGTCCGCGCTATTTTTCTACAACCCCATGTTGGAATTTTATGAAACTTGCTAGAAGCATCATAAAGATCTTTTTCAAAGTATGTTGTACAATGTATTATATCATGAAATAAAAAATAATGTATTGACTTCTCTTTAGAACTCTCACAGTTACTTCCCCCGTTTAATATCATTACCATAATTATGGTACAGAGTCAAACACTCACTTTGGGGAGCATCCATCAGTTCCACTGATATTTTCTTGTTTTAAAAAGATGTCCACAAATGCTCTAATATATATTAATATATTTAAATCCAATAAAAATATTTTTTTAACACCAGTGTCAACATCTTATTGTAGTATATGCTATGCCTGCTTTTGCTCTCTTCACCTACAGTAAGAATCACAGCTGCTATGAAGATATTTTTAACCAAATAACATGACATTTTTCTACATTTTTATTCTAATCCAGTTTTTCTCATTATGATTTGCTAGAGCCACATTGCTCCTATTCTTGCCACTACTCACGTAGCACCTTGAAATGTTTGTTGTTTAATCAAAATAATGAACATGACAAAAATAAATACAGACATAACATACATAGTAATCAGCTGGCTGCAAGGAAGTCACATAACCCTTTACTTCATATAGATGCCTTTGGACACCTCCAATATAGACACTTTTGGACACCTAATATAGAAGGCTTTTGAATTATTAGGTGAGTTATGTTTATATTAACAGACAGAGTGAAAAACAGTGAAGGAAGTGTTTTCAAAGGCCTTCTGTGATTGGTGCTGGAAAACGCGTATCTATGGAGTAAAGGGTTAAATAACGCTAGAACGTCCGCCGAACCAGTAGAACATGTACTTGACATGGCAGAGGATGGAACCCACATGCTCCACACATTTATTTTTGAATGCCCTATTTAAATATAAACGTTAGATTATCTATATTCTTTTTATTGTCCTCACTCTACACCAAGAATAACATAATGGACTCTTTTATTTCTAGAAGTTCTTGTAGAATAGTTATTAAAACATCAAAATTGTATTCAGGGATCAAATTTAACTCTTTTTAGCTCGCCGGGATGAAATCCACGGAGAGCTATTGCCATGACCCCAGTGTTGTCATCAGTGTCGTCATCTGTAGACACCCAGGTTAAACTTTTGCGTTTAAGTTTAAGATATATATGCAACCACTCATTGGATGTGAATGAAACTTTGCATATGTGTTCACCATCACCAGTGAAACACACACAGACAAGAACCATAACTCTGGATTGCATTTTGACACAGTTATGGACCTTTTTGGACTTAAACACCCAGAGGCGAGCGTTGTTGTCTTCTGACACTCTTGTTTTTAGCAAGTGCCAATTGACTGGCTACATCTGTACTTGCGTTTTTGTATTTGGAAAGGATAATTTTCGTATATGCATCGGAGTGAATTTCTTTGGTATTGGGCTGACAAATTCTCCACTGTAGTGGAGTGTATTGTGACAGTTTGTGTGTAGATGATTTTGTTTACTCTCTTCATCATGTTCATTGGAAGTCTGGAAATTTATAATTAATTATCTGAGAAAAAACATGGGTTTAGCTGGCAATGACGTTGTTAATGTTTTCAGGAGACTAAAAAGAAAATGTTTTTGACAGAGATGAGAGTTAATGACGTTGTTATACCTTATTTGGTGTGTCTGACAAGTTTGTGTATGGTTAAACATAAAAAAAAAGGCAAACCGATAGTTATTCTATTTTCTACCAGAACAACAACAGCAATATGTTGTGATAATATATTACCGACGTGATTACGCTGATATGCAGGCTTTGGTACAGTAAAACCTGTGTAAGTGGTCACCTCTATTGAGCAGCCACTTGTCTGAAAAGCCACATTTGCTTTTTTCCATTTCTATGCTTTCAAAGCAAATAAACCTGTATTAAGCAACATCCTGTTTTAAAAGGCCATTTATGCTTGTTACCTTGACAGGTTTGGCTGTATATGGTTTTATGTTGGTTAGATTGATCGATTGATTGATTGAATATTTAGCAACTTTTTTATGCCATCAAGGGCTTACAAATGATCAGTTAATATAGCCACTGGAAGGTTAACCAGTATTTGAGCACAACCCATGTGCAAAAGTAACTGATGATTCTCCCACTCGAGTCAACGGTGAGAGACGAATGATAATGAGACTCAATGTCGTAAATCAATAATTATGGAAATGCTGGGTGGGAAATCAAACTCATGACCCTGGATTGATAGCCAGAAGCATTACCGACTGAGCTATTGGGTCTGTGTGTTAGAAATAAGCTGTATGACAGCTCTGTGTTATTAAAGCTGCGTATTAAATAGAGTGTGTGACATCTAATGGTTAGGTATCAGACTCCGGTTGTGTTTCCCAGTCACAGTCATGTGTGGTGTCATTAAGCAAGACACTTAATCTGTGTCTTTTATAGCCTTGGTTCTACCCAGGAAGACATCAAGCTTGTCTACACTATCTAGATTAAGAGGTTTAAGTACTGGGTCTACCAAGACTTCCAGCATGATTTGTCCAAGCTGTAACTGGTTTCATAATCAAGGAATTTTCCATGTAACTTTAAACTGGCTAAGACTGGTGTTGATTTTACTTTCTTATGCCTGGAGCAATATCATTGGCTTAGGAAATAATTCAACATCTACTGACTGTCTTGACATTCTATGTAAAACTTATTGTTCTATTTTGAAAAATCTGAGCAATTTTATTGACTGGAAAAGTAGGGTAACAACTGATGTTAAAGAAATAAGTTAATTATCATTATCTCTACCATTCAATTACATGTAGTTATGTGGGCACCTCTTTCAGATCAGAATTAATTCAGAATTGCAAAATGTCAATATTCGGTGATCAGCAGCGAGGTGAGGAAAGCAGATATAAATAATAGAAGGAAGTATGGATAAACTATTAATTTTATTTCACAATTAACTGATGTGTGAGAGATAGCAGGCACGAGTTTTGCTAATTGATAAATGTCAGCCTGTGACACATAAATCTGATCAAGCCTGGATAAGTCAATAGCTTACCAGTATGTGCCTATTTGATTAGAATGGCAGGGCTGGTTCTGGCTCAAAATTTCTTTGCGCCATATATTTTTCTGCAAAAATTAGCAGAGTTATAGTCCTTGTTTCAATGTACGCTCATGCATCTTTCCCTTTGACTTTAACTTAATCTGATTCTTAGTCTTTTTTTTTACACATATATATGATATTATATATTTCCAACCAAATTGAATGATTGTAGAGCAATAACATATGCTATCATATAGGGCCTCTTGTAATCCTATGTCTAAAAGTACACAGGTCTTGTAGCAGGAAAGGTGTGTTTTCTCGTGACATGCATAACAAATCAAATTTTTAGACAAACCAATAACACCCAAATTCGAGTTAATATATTCCAATGTAGTCACAGTCTCACAGACCCTATCTAACTATAGCTTTGGGATAGTGATGTGTAGTAAATGATGGATTATTTACTATAATATATCTGTCCAGAGGCTATAGTTAAATAGGGCCTGTGATTGTATTCACATTACCCCACCCACTTCTGTGTTCTGAAGTCTGCCGGAGATTTATCAATGTTTTAACCTGTGACAAACAATATATTTACTACATGTAAGTATCAAGCAGTACTAATACCCTATAGAAAGTGTGTATTGACGTGTGTGCTTTTTTCCACTTAAAAGGTGCAAGTTTCAGAAACACTTGCTTGAGACACCATATTGAAATCATATGCATTTTGGATTTAAACACAAACATAGTCAAATGGGAAATAAACTTGGTAATACACATAAAGTGCTTATCTATTTTTAAACATTTGGTTACCGGCTTTTCTCAGTTAACATGACAAATAAAGCTGAACATGTTTGCTCTCTTTGGAGTTTTCCAATTCTTGTATGCAAGTCACGTGACCAAGCACCTGTTAAGGAAAATTGTTACTATATTAAGTGCATATTGCTGATCTGAGATTTGTTTGTGTTGGTAAGCTGCCCTGAAGGGAAAACACAGCTGGGTGCCAATTAACTAGTTAATTACTTTGTTATTTGGAAAAAGGACAGTGACACTGATTGGCAAAGATATTTAAGCTGTTCAAGCATATTAAAGGAAGCAGAATATATGGAGAATTTAAGGAGAAGATTGTCAATGTTTTATGACTTTCGCCAAATGGAATTTTTTGCGCCATTGGCGCAAATGGCAAAGCCCAGCGCCAGCCCTGAGTGGTGTAGGAAAACAGAGCTTAAACTATTGATAACTATACTATACTAGCGACTGATCTTTAACCTTTTCTTTTTTCGCCGGGTGAGCCTTTGTGATCGCTCTTTGTTGTCAGTCATCAACGTTAGCTTCAGATGACTTTAAAGGGGCTGGCAAAACCACTCGTCCGCTTGTCCTTACGAGTGTTTTTTTTCTGCGGACGAGTGGTTTTGCCGGTAACTAGTCCATTGGATAAGTAAACATTTTAGCCGAGATTGAAAAATAAACAATCTGAAAACTGTAAAAAAGAAATTATCCAAAGTCGTTACGGTATTTGTTCTTTCTATATTTCATTGCTGAAAATATCATTTGTAAATTTGTCATTTAAAATTCATCAACGATATCTTTATCATGCAATTTCTTGTCGAGTATCCAAGGAGACTTTTCATTATAAAGCATGTGGCATCCATTTTAATTAGGTATTGAGACGCGCATGGCAGCTTTTTAATGTCTGTTTAAAAATCGGTCTGTTTAGGTCTTCGAAATATTTCCGGGTCTTTTTGCCTTTTTCATGTGACGGAGACTCTAATGCATTACCTTTTTATGTTTACCCCAAGCAGCTTGTATTTGGAACAAAACATATAAACATCAACAAAATCAATGTTTATTGTATGATCACAGCGTTTAAAGCTAGTGGTGTACTGTAAATGAAGAAATAGAATTATTTAAAGTAAGATAAGGTAATCACAATATGCTTCTGAATAGACAACATTTTAGTATAGAATTTTTGGACAAGTGAATTTTCCATCCGGACGAGTATTTTTTATGAGTCCACTTGCCCGACAGACGAGTGCTTTTAAAAGTTTTTCCCGACCCCTGCTTTTTTTCTGAAACAACTTGACTTATTTTTTGCTAACTTTTGTGTGAGCATTCTTATATGAAGTTCTCTCAAGTTTGGTGAAATCATGACCCTAGGGTAAATATTGGACCTGTCACAGTGGCTTATTTTTTTTTTTCTTTCAAAATTTCAAAACCTTCTGAAAGTGCAATTATGCCTTGAGCTTTAATATTTTGCATGCAGTATTAACCATTGATTTTTTAAGTTTCATTCATGCCATGGCCTTAGAGTCAACATTGTAGTGGTACAGAAAATCAGAGCCCAGTCTGGCTAGCTGAGTTGGTAGTGAATCTTAGTATCAATCTAGGGGATGTTAGTTTGAATCCCAATCCATGATGACACAACATTCCTTCTCATTGTGATTCGTCTCTCATTGCTAATTCTAGCTGGAAAGTTATCAGTTACATGCAGAGATGTGTGTTTGTAAGTTCTGGTTAACCTTCCAGGATCCAGGAAAGAGTGAGAAATCATTGTCTGTCAGCCTCGAAAGCATATTATTTAAATATGCAAATCAAATTAAATGTCCTAGCACATAACTAAGAACATTAATAAATCATACAATTGCAAATGAGCAGATCAGCAGACTGGTTTCTGTATATAATCCATGGACTTTATCTCTTGACTAATGACAATATGACAATATGACAATATGTAATGAGCTGGACGCTGGTTCTCACCAATCCATACCCTGATGACACAATTAGATAAGAATCAATCAATAGCAACTGTCATATGAAATATATATTAATCAGGGAAATACTCAAGGGAATGTTGAGGTAACTATTGAATATTTAATATATCACAGATATACAAAACTAGTTATGGCCGTATTTATTCACTACTGTCAGTGGAGTTGACAGCTCAATGCTGGGGATGTCAACATTAATGTATGGATTAATTAATTTTAGAAGAGAGATTGCAGTCTCTCTCTCTCTAAAAAAAAAAAAAAAAAATTAAAAACGCAAAGATTGCACATCCATGCACAAAACATCGACAAATTGATATGCAGAATGAACCTAAAACCTTGATACCGCAGACTTGCAGACTTTCAGACTTTCAACGTATTATACATCAAACTATGTCCATGAGCTACAGTGGTCCCATTTCTTGTATTTCTTGCCATTACACATGTGGCACCATGATTACTGCCCACCCACACGGGTAAATAATTTGACCACAAGAATGGAAACTATACCGTGAACACTCATCTTTGGAGAGGAAGGTGGTGTGTAGGGGAGTGGGGGTGTTTTACCCCTCTGAAGAGGTCAACAAGATCAACAGTGACCTCTAGATAGTGACCGTTGACTATTCTTTATGGGATTGTTGTGACAATTCTAATGTATGTGATTTATACATGTTAAATGGGATGGATATATACAAACTGTTGTTTTATTTATCTTCAATAAATTATACATTTAGAAAATTGATTTGAATTGTTCACTACTGCAAACCATAATTATGAACTTTTGTTTGCAGATTTGTTTTCATTTACCAAGTGATGTAAAATGTTGGAGTTTGTGGTCTCTGTGTACTCATGTGTGCGAGTTGATGATATCTGTGTACTCGTGTCACGAGTTTGTGATATCTGTGTACTATTGTCAGGAGTTAATGATCTCTGTGCACTCATGTCATGAGTTGATGATCTCTGTGTACCCATGTCATGAGTTGATGATTTCTCAGTACTCATGTCACGAGTTGATGATTTCTGTATACCCATGTCACGAGTTGATGATCTCTGTGTACTCATGTCACAAGTTGATGATCTCTGTGTACTCATATGTGTGAGTTGATTATCTCTGTGTACTCATGTCACAAGTTGATGATCTCTGTGTACTCATGTCATGGGTGGATGATCTCTGTGTACTCATGTCATGGGTAAAACTTTCTGGAAAACCTGTAAGGTGCAACAGTAATGAGGAAACGCTCCAAGGTAGGCTGCATACTCAGTAAACAAGAATAACAAAAAGAAGATGAAGGATATTTTGAAACATTTTTTCTGACACTAATTCATGCTATATTAAACATTCTTTTAATATGTCTTGGATCGGTCTTGGGATTGTGCGTTCGAATCCCTTGCAGGCTACAGTCTCTGTGATGATTGACATACTACATTGTGTCTCGATGACATTTCTCTCTCACCACTAATTCAAGTTATCAGTAACTTGCAGAGATAGTTTTGCTAGGGTATTGTTTAACCTTTGATAATCCCAGGAAAGAGTGTATAGATAATCTGTTATCGCTCTATATTGACATTAAATATGATGCTAAATATTCAAGTAAAAAAGATGCTTAATATTCAATCAAACGGACATTATCTTGTCTCAGTTAATTTCAAAATCATTATTGACTGTCATATCAAAATGCTAAAGCATTCAGTTCTTTCGCTCCCATTATTTTAAAAACACAAGGTTACATTTGTAGGAAGAGTTCAGATCTAATCTTGCAATCTCCTGTCAGAAACTTTGGCAGACTCCATGAATAAATAAAGCATAATAAGGCAATGTAAGATTTAAATGATGCAATCATAATTTTTAAAGAGACAAATCAATTTTACATATAGCGGGCTTAGTGCACTATTAGCCTATCTGCCTTCTTTGTCTATAAAGCACTAAGCTCTTGATGTATTTTTTTATCAATTTAGTGTTTAAACCAAGGGTTCTCTGTGGCCGTCTCAAGATCACTTACCTCTCACTGTTAAGGGGATTTTGATAGTTGTATAGTAATATAGAAATACTATGGGAAAACAGGAAATTATATGTTTTTAGCTCTACTGGCCAAAGGCCAGAAGTGCTTATGCGATGGCGTGTTGTCTGTCGTCCATCGTCTGTCGTCTGACGTCTGTTGTCTGTTAGCAGCACTTTCTCTAAAACCACTAGGCCAATTAAACTGAAACTTCACATGGGTGTTTCTATTGCATAGGAGACTATACAGAAGGTTTTTTTTTTTCGATCTGAAATTCAAGATGGCCGCCATTACTAAAAATAGTCAAAAACTTAAAAAATCTTCTTCTCATGAACAGCCCAACAGATTTTCAAAATGTTTATGTTGTAATGATGACCAACTATAGTTTTGTTAGATTTGTTCAAATGGTCTCCCTAGGGTTAAATATGACCCCGTCCTGAGGGTTCAATGAGGGGACACATGTCATTATAATATTTTTTTATTTTTTTTTTTAAAATGGAAATGATTTTGCCTATATCTTCACAGAAGCATTGTTTGGTGAAGGAGGTTCAGATTTGTAAAAATGTCTGGGTTCCACTGTCTTAAGGGGTCAGGAGGGGCCCCAAAAGGGTACAAATTGGGAATTACTAAATTCGTTTTCTTAAGAACCGGTATGTCAGATTTGTTCATAGTTTGCATAAATTATCCCTATGTGTAGGGGTTTGATTGCAGATAAGAATTTAGAGGCTTAAATTTATAGGGGCCCTGTAAGGGGACTTAGAATTTTACATAGGGATACTGTGGGAAAACAGAAAATTACCTTTTTCCTTCATCTGTTCCGAAACCACTAGGCCAGTTAAACTGGGTGTTTCTATTGCATATGAGACTATACCGAAGATTTTTTTTTCTCGATCTGATATTCAAGATGGCCGGCCGTTACTAAAAATAGTCCAAAACTTAAAAAATCTTCTTCTCATGAACGGCCCAACAAATTTTCAAAATGTTTATGTAGTAATGATAATCAACTATAGTTCTGTTAGATTTGTTCAAATGGTCTCCCTAGGGTTAAAAATGACCCTGCCCCGAGAGTTCAATTAGGGGACACATGTCAATATAATATTTTTTTTATTTATTTTATTAAATGGAAATGATTTGGCCTATATTTTCACTAAAGCATTGTTAGGTGAAGGAGGTTAAGATTTGTAAAAATGATTGGGTTCCTATGTCTTATGGGGTCAGGAGGGGCCCCAAAAGGGTACAAATTGGGAATAAGTAAAATTGTTTTCTTAAGAACCGGTATGTCAGATTTGTACATATTTGTTATAAATTATCCCTAAGTGTAGGGGTTTGATTGCAGATATAATTTAGGGGCTAAAATATATAGGGGCCCTGTAAGGGGACTTAGAATTTTACATAGGGATACTGTGGGAAAACAGATAATTCTCTTTTTTTTTCATTTATTCTGAAACCACTCGGCCAATTAAACTGAAACTTCACATGGATGTTTCTGTTGCATAGGAGACTATACAAAAGATTTATTTTTTTCATCTAAAATTCAAGATGGCCGATGTTTCTATTGCATAGTAGAATTTTAAAACGTGCTATGGCCACTATGAGTCAGTAGAGCGTCCTCAGGCCCTCTTGGGCCTCTTGTTTTATTTATTTTAGATATTATTTCAAACATGTTGGTGTGTTGAGTGTTATTTGGTCATTTAATACACATAAGGGTCAGCACTACACCTCCGACGAGTCCAAGTCCCCAAAACAGATAAAATTGTGAATTTCTAAAAATCTTTTTCTTAGGAACAAATCAGCCAACTTTGTTCATATTTAGTATAAATGGGCCCTATGAGTAGGGTTTTAAAGTTTGTTCAAATAAAGAAGGTAATGTTCATTGGGACCCAGTAAGGGTAAGTTAATTTGAAAAGAAGTGACAATGAAATCAAGAGAGCTACTGCCTATTTGGGCCTCTTGTTCAATTTTTCAGTCTACTCTGAAAGTTATAAATTACAAAATGTGCATGTTATGTATACGTGACTTGTAATTCTTGCTTTCGTACAATTCATTTATTCTTATATAAAATTAATGTTTTAGGAAACTCAGACATTAGAACCATTTCTTGAAAATAACAAAAACAATCTTGATGATTTACTTTAATCCTGTGTATGGGAAAATTTATTGCATTATATCGTGTATCTTGCCAATGCATGTTTGGAGATTTAGTTCAATACGCGGATGGAAGATTGGTGACGAGATTTCCATGAAAAATGAGACAGCATTAGTTACTTGAGACGTCTTCATTTTGGAGTTTTATCCTAAGATATTAGCACAGTTGACTTGCCATCCAGAAAGAACGAAATCAAAACTCATTGGTTCCTGGTATAAACTATTCAACAAATGTGATGGGCTTTTTCTACATCACATGTACTTGACACACATTTACTCCATATTTTCAATATTTATACTATAAAGTTGCCTTTGTACGGTGTGACAGGGAGACAGAGGGTGGTCTTCCTCGACCCTAGTCTACCTTAAGATGAGGAGAATAAATGCAAAAAAAAAGTATATATAATAGGCTAAGCTTACTAGATCATACAGGGAGGGAAAACGTTACATAACTGTATTAATATCACTGTTTTAAAAATATTTTTTTTTTTTTTTTTTTCACAATTTTTGACATTATTTTGTTACTTTAACCTACCTGCATGAAAAATACTCGGTCAGAGCACAGCAAACAAACATTTTTTTAAGGACAGCCTTATTGATCAGTGTAAGATGATGGTTATTCATGCTCGGCCAGATGTCTTGCAGTGGTTGTCCGTCTAATTACCAGTCATTCATGGCTGCTTTCTGCAGTTTTGAGGGCTTAGTGCAAGACTAATCTATATCCTTCTTGAAACATATTGAGGTAACAAGTTTTGCATTATGGGCCCTTGGATGTTGTCATTTGTAATAAATACAGGTTAGTTGTCATTTACTAAGATATTTTAATAGCTTGGAGTGATAATTTTATAACGAAATCCTCATTCTAAAAATAGACAGCACTTAAATACTGCCAGTTTCTTTCTTAGATGAAATAAGTTTTACTAGATGTAAACGTTTTAACAGATCAAACTCGAAATCAAATTGAAATTATGTACCTCATTTAATATATTGCAAAATATGTTTTAATTTTAAGTGGGAAATCTTTTTAAATATAACCTAGGAGTTAGGAAATCCCTTTTTAGCTTGCCGGAATGAAGTCTAAGGAGAACTATTGTCATGACCCTGGCATTGTCGGCGTCGGCGGTGTCGTTGTCTGTAGACACCCAGGTTAAACTTTTGCGTTTAAGTTCAAGATATCTATGCAACCACTCATTGGATGTGAATGAAACTTTGCATGTGTGTTCACCATCATCAATGGAACACACAGAGACAAGAACCATTACTCTGGATTGCATTTTCGCACAGTTATGGCTTTTTTTGGACTTAGACACCCAGAGGCGAGCTTTGTTGCCTTCTGACAACTCTTGTTTTTAGCACTTAGTGCCAATTGACTGGCTTCACTTGTACTTGTGTTTTTGTATTTAGAGAGGATAATTTTATAATATTTAGAGAGGTATAATATATATAACATATATTCCTGATATATTCCCGTTTAAAAGACTTCAGCTGGTAGATACACACTTGTGTTTTCTCCAAATGATGGGGTCCTCCATGGCCGAGTGGTCTAAGGCGCAGTCTCAAGATCACTTACCTCTCACCACTAAGGTCATAGGTTCGAGGCCCGTTCGCTCCAAAAACTTTATGTGAGAAAGTTTCCAGTAACTTGCGGAAGGATGGTGGTTCTACTCAGTCTGAGGTCTTCCTCCACCAGTAAAACTGGATATGCCAAATATAACCTGAAATGTGTTGAACATGGCATTAAACCCCATTCTCCAAAAAGGTGTGTTCACAAAACAAAGAAAAACAACATTTGGCTGAAATATGTTTGCCAGACTGACACACACGTGGCGTCAGTATTTTATGATGTGTGATGGCATTGATACTTCAATCCAGATGACTCTCATAAAACACTCTCTTCATGTGTCTTGTACTTTTATGTAACAGACATAACACCATTTCATACAATGCACACACTTTCAGCCATTATTGTCTCGTGGCGACGAAGGAGTGAAAGAGAGATTAAGGTGTTGCTTTTCTGCCGACGGCGGTGGCGTCAAACATTTATATTTAGCTCCAACGTTAAGTTTTCGTGTTTTTTTCTCTCCCATGTGTGTATTAACAGTCAAAGTGTACACAGCCAGACATATCATTCTGCATAATTCTTGTATTAACTAATTGCTAGATTTTCATACACATTTAGCTGTTCCAAAATAGAGGTGTGGGATTGCAATTTTATTTTTCCGATATTAAGATGAAAGTGTCACAATAGGCAGGAAATGAAAGAAAATTGATTAAATGATCAAAAGGTTTTAAACACTGCGCTGTTTTAGCAAATTACGATTCCGTTGTCATAAAGTGACAATTTATAAAATGGGTCACTGCAGGGAAAAAAACGTATTGGGATGAGACTGAAAATCTAGGAATTCATTTATTTATGGTCTTATAGCCTGTCCTATAGTTAGAATATTCCACCAAAGTCAATATGGTGATTTCTGAACGTGTTTCAAGTACATTAATTAAACACAGTTTCTCAAGTCTGTAAGGATGCCACTTTTAAGTGACAGTGAAAATAGATTGATAAAGTGTCAAAGTGAAAAATGTCAGGTCTTCTTTACTAATTGTTGACCTGAGAAGAAATCGTAGTTGCAAAAGTAGTTGCCTGACATTTATACACATGTGTCAGCTGACAGGGATGTAAAGTAGTGGAAATCTGGTCAAACAGATAAATACAGACACTTGCTGTAGAGTGCACATTATGTTTAAAATTGTTTGTACATAATGAAGGTCTTGTGTGGATTCCGTAACTTCAGTAAAGTTTACCCGTGGTTCTTTTCCAAGAATCAGTTATATATGTCACCAAAACTATGACATGTGCTATGACTTGTGAAAGACAACCACCCCACTTAATGTTTTTGCCTTTATTAGTCCCCTACCAGTTTTATCTGAGGGGACTACCTATTAGGTTTACCCTCCATCTGGCACCCGCCTGTCGTCTGTCAGACATCCATCTATCGGGAATGATTACTCAAAAAGTATCCTAGCTAGGTTCATGAAACTTTACATGTTTGTAGAAGGTAATAAGGAGATGATGTAGGTAATTTTACTTTTCAGTAGGAAAAAAATGTCCAGAAATATTACTTTAAAGTATCAAAGCTAGATTTGTGGTAGAGGGCAATAAGGAGATAATGCAGGTCAGGGTCGCTATGGCAACAAAATGAATTGAATAGGATCCTGTGATAACACAAAAAGTATCAAATTTATATTTGTGAAACGTTGCATGTGGATAGAGGGACATAAGGACATCATGTAGATCCTTTAATTATTTTATCACAACAAAAAATTGTGGTTGCTATGGCAACAACCACATTATTCTCATGGAACTGCAAACCGTATGTCACCATTTACAGAAACAAGTTCTTCAAAACACTATGTGTATGTTAACAAATTCTACCTGTAGGGGATTTATTGCTTGGAAAACTCCACTGGCATGTTATTCTTTGCTCAATTTAAAAATGGTACTAGAAGCTTCCTCGCTTGACACTCAGCATTTAGAGAAGAGTTCTAGGTCTGGTCGGCACGGTGTCAGTATAATGTGACTGGGTGGGGTATCATTACCATGTGTCTGCGGCATGATACTCCAGTGTGACAGCGCTCAGAATACTGGTTAAAGTAGACATCATAGCTGTATGACTGAAAAATTGTTTGTAAGTTAATTGGTATGAACCCCCCCCCTCTCCCCAATTCTAAATGTATAAATAATATTGGAATGGTTCACTTCCAATGAACGGAAAGCGTGCTATTACCAGTATAGAATGTCAGCAATTAAAAAGATTAAGACATTAGCAAATTCTTCAGTCCATCAGCATCCAATAGCAAGGGAAGTAGTTGCATCTAATAATAAAGATTGTCACCAATCGATCCTATTGGTTTTATTTTATAAGACTGTATTTGTATTTGCATAGACTGGTTTTGTTGCCCCCTAAGTTGCCACAAATGTCTCTGGTACTGTCAATTACTCTGCTCTGGCAGATGATGTATTGTATTTTTATTTAATGTTTTTGCATCGTATTCAAACTTTTACTGCCGTCTTGAGATAAGGTTTCTGAAAATAATGTCTCGTAGAAATTGTCGTTTTGTGGCAGTGGTGGTTGCTATATGACTTGTCTGCAACTGGAGATGTTTATCTGTTAGGTTCTGTGCTCAAAGACTTAAAACAGTTTGGGCTGTGTGTATAATTGTTTGAAATGTTAATATTATTTTATCCTTGTTACTTTCTGAATTTCTATAATTTATCCTTTCATCCCTAAAGCAGGGTTGTAGTGTAGTGGTTAGAGTGTTTGCTGCTCATGCCAGAAGTTGTGGATTTGATCCCCAGCTTGACCTGATAGTAGTGTAGTGGATAGAGTGTTAAGGCTGCTCATGCCAGAAGTTGTGGATTTGATCCCCAGCTTGACCTGATATTAGTGTAGTGGATAGAGTGTTCAGGCTGCTCATGCCAGAAGTTGTGGATTTGATCCCCAGCTTGACCTGATATTAGTGTAGTGGATAGAGTGTTCAGGCTGCTCATGCCAGAAGTTGTGGATTCGATCCCCAGCTTGACCTGATAGTAGTGTAGTGGTTAGAGTGTTCAGGCTGCTCATGCCAGAAGTTGTGGATTTGATCCCCAGCTTGACCTGATATTAGTGTAGTGGATAGAGTGTTGGCTGCTTGTGCCAGAAGTTGTGGATTTGATCCCCAGCTTGACCTGATAGTAGTGTAGTGGATAGAGTGTTCAGGCTGCTCATGCCAGAAGTTGTGGATTCGATCCCCAGCTTGACCTGATATTAGTGTAGTGGATAGAGTGTTCAGGCTGCTCATGCCAGAAGTTGTGGATTTGATCCCCAGCTTGACCTGATATTAGTGTAGTGGATAGAGTGTTGGCTGCTTGTGCCAGAAGTTGTGGATTTGATCCCCAGCTTGACCTGATAATAGTGTAGTGGATAGAGTGTTCAGGCTGCTCATGCCAGAAGTTGTGGATTCGATCCCCAGCTTGACCTGATATTAGTGTAGTGGATAGAGTGTTCAGGCTGCTCATGCCAGAAGTTGTGGATTTGATCCCCAGCTTGACCTGATAGTAGTGTAGTGGATAGAGTGTTCAGGCTGCTCATGCCAGAAGTTGTGGATTCGATCCCCAGCTTGACCTGATAGTAGTGTAGTGGATAGAGTGTTCAGGCTGCTCATGCCAGAGGTTGTGGATTTGATTCCCAGCTTGACCTGATATTAGTGTAGTGGATAGAATGTTCAGGCTGCTCATGGCTGAAGTTGTGGATTCGATTCCCAGCTTGACCTAATAGTAGTGTAGTGGATAGAGTGATGGCAGAAGTTGTGGACTCAATCCCCAGCTTAACCTGATAGTAGTGTAGTGGATAGAGTGATGGCAGAAGTTGTGGATTCGGTCCCCAGCTTAACTTGATAGTAGTGTAGTGGATAGAGTGATGGCAGAAGTTGTGGATTCGGTCCCCAGCTTAACCTGATACTAGTGTAGTTGATAGAGTGTTCAGGCTGCTCATGCCAGAGGTTGTGGATTTGATTCCCAGCTTGACCTGATATTAGTGTAGTGGATAGAATGTTCAAGCTGCTCATGGCTGAAGTTGTGGATTTGATTCCCAGCTTGACCTGATAGTAGTGTAGTGGATAGAGTGTTCAGGCTGCTCTTGCCAGAGGTTGTGGATTCGATTCCCAGCTCAACCCAATTCCTCTAGAAAAACAACATGAAATCTTTCCTGTATCCGTTGTTGATAATATTATCCAGTTTTAATATTGATAATGATTTTTTTTTATAGCAAAATCATTGACAGGATCTGTTTATTTCCAATTTTGCTTTCACTATTTAACTCTTAGTTCGCAGTTAATGCTTATGAGACTGTTTGTGAATAGCAAACAATGTAAACCCAATTTGGTTTTATTTGCTCTTAATCCATAAATTCTCAGTAGTTTCATTAAGTAGCACGCTATGTTGTGTTTACATGGTTTCATGTTTCATTGATCTGTTGTCACTCTCTCTCAAGAGATATGAAAATACAACACATGAATAGTTATGAAAACATAAAATATTTAGCACAACTCTAGTGTATAATGATATATCCAATTATCCTTCAGTAATTATTATATGTTTATGTTTTAGACTTTTTACCCCTTTACTCCATAGATATGTGTTTTCCCATCCGCACCAATTACAGAAGGTCTTTGAAAACAGTGCAGTAAGAGTTCAGATTGCTCGTAACGAGCAATCTGAACACTTCCTGCACTGTTTTCCACTCTGTCAGTTAATATAAACATAATTCACCCAATAATTCAAAAGCCTTCTATATTAGAGGTGTCAAAAGGCATCTAAATTAGGGGTGTCAAAAGGTGTCTATATGAAGTAAAGAGTTAAAATTAAAATAGACAGAGAAGTTTTAACCAGCCAAGAACATTTCCAGCCTAGTTGTGTTATTTTACAATTATGCCAGCAAGATTTAAAGTCTTTGTTGTAGTTAATATACTTAATGTCGTTAAACATGCAAGTATGGGTATTTTATGACATGAATGAAAAAAACTCGTTTCAATTTCGTCACTTTAAACTACAAATTTAACAAAATTATTTGATTATTTAACACTATATGATCCTATAAGAATGATAGTAAATCTGGGATAAAAATATTCTCAGTATTGAAAAACTTGCAATTTTAAAGGCGTTATAAATATATCTGCAGTTACTGGCTGTCCCTGGCTATGGACAGCTGTATATGTATATTGCTATAAGAGTACATTATTAGTTTGACAGGCTGTAATTATGGATAACTGGTATGCCAATAATCATTAAATCAGTGTGGTAAAAGTGACAGAGAAGTGTAAAAGTACAATGAAATAAGGCTATAAAAGATAAAAAAAATATTATTGGTTTGCGAACGGTTACCTATTAGGCTATACCGGTCTAAAAAGAATTACTCTAAATACCTTTTCCAAATTTACTTCATATTTCCCTTCTTTTATTTCATAAAAATGTCGATATTCTTGAGGAAAAAAAAAAATGTTACGTACATGTCTATATAATACACCCAGTTTTGAGTCCAGTGTAGGTGTCTTTTGTGGCCAGCTGCCTCAAGATCACTTAACTCTAACAGTTAAGACTATAAGTTTGAGTTTGCTTGCACCAAAACGTTATGTGAGAAAGTCTGCCAGTTACTTGTGGTCAGGATGGTGGTTCTACTCAGATTCATCTGAGGTCGTCCTCCACCAATAAAACTGGATATGCCATATATAGCCTGAAGTATGTTGAAAATTGCGTTAAACCACATTCAAAAAATAAAAAAGACTCCAGTGCAGAACTTGTAGCCTGGTATTTGTATGAAGCATAAGGTATCTTACCAATGTTGTAAATTTTGTGAGCATGCAGGTTATGAATTACTACAGTCTACAGTCGAGCACTATTTGGGGGTCACATTTTAGCATTGGAATTTCTGAATAAAGCATTGAAATTTGAATTAAGGGATAAAATAAGCATTTGTTATTCCCAATTTCTGTATTGATTACATGTACACTTAGGTCCCATTATAACGTGGTCTGATATAATGCAAAACTCGTTATAATGTGGTTTATCTATGGCTCCAAAATTTAAAATTGATATTTTCAACCAGATTCATTAAAAAAACGCGGTAAAATAATTGATAAATTGATCGAAAACCTCAACTAAATCGCTAAGTGTTCGCGAGCTCATTACTTTTTTTCAAACTGTTACTGTGTATTTGTGCATCAGTTACACCTTGATAATTCAGACTGACATAATAACAACTTTTTATTGTTATAAACAACATCGCTTTTAATTGATTTACTTTAATTGATTTACGCTGACAAACAATGGTCTGTCATATTTATTCTGTCATGTTTATCACACATTGTCTTGTGTTTGTTTAAAGTACTTCAACCAGAACTAGTATTGATAAAATAGTGTAGCGCAGTGCACCATGGGATATTTATAACGTGGTTCCACATATATTGCGGTTTCATTCCATGGATCCCGGCAACCATGTATAGTGGGACCTGAGTGTAGTTAGCTTTAAATTGCAAATTTTACCCGTAATATTTTGAAATTATGCATTTTATGCTAATTTAATACTGATTTAAGAAAGTTTATCTCAAGCACTGTTAGCACCACCAAAAAGGCAAGTCTTTCATATACATGTATATTTCAATTCCCACATAAAGAGTTGGACATTTCCATCCTGAGGACTTTTTTCTACCATATCGATAAAAACTGGTGAAATTTTTGTTACACTTTTTATTGCATAATGGACTGTTTTTCTACCTTATCGATAAAAACTGATGAAATTTTTGTTACACTTTTTATCGCATAATGGACTGTTTTTTACCATATCACTTTTTATCGCATAATGGACTGTTTTCTACCATATCAATAAAAACTTATGAAATTTTGTCACACTTTTTATCGCATATCACCAGGCATAGTTAAAATATGATGCACTGCAGCTATTTATAACAGTTATGCCCCTTTATATAACAAAAAAAACAATGAAATTAAGGGCCCACTGCACACATACTGGCTTATTCTAACTTCATAGTTGCATCATGTAGATAAAATTATGTAATTTTGAGAAATCTTTTTAAGTAAAAATTTACCAAAATTGCTTCTTTTAATGTTTCTGCCAGCAAGACGCAAACACATTTTCTTCGACACTAGCCTTTGTTGTGTAATATATCTCTGGATATTGGCTGTCCCTGACTTGGACAGTTTTATTTCCACACGAGAAATATGATTTCATTGTTATTTCCACATCATTTAGACAGATGCTTCTGGGTCATCTGCGATGAAAGAGGCTGTAATTGGAGTGGTTATAATTAATAGATATTTTTGTTATGTGATCATTTCTGGATTTATCTAATTGCCTGCTCATTGTTTATCATAAGCTATTTATGGATCAGTAGTCAATAAGTAATTTACAGGCCAGTGACCATTGAAAGATGATAAAGCAGCCTTCAGGTCATAAACATGACAAAATGCTGAGACCAAAATGAGAAATACATTTGTTTAGGGATGGCCGAATGTTCAGCAACACCTTCCCCTCCGGCTAATTACTGTCTTAGTCCCAAGAGAAATAACTGGCTTGCTGCTTCCTACCCTTGGGAAGAAAAAAACAATTGGAAACAAGAAATTACTGATAATTATGTCATAAAATCATATTAGGGTGAATTACATGTATGCCAGTGTCTTGCTATAATAACCCATACATAAACTTGTGTATTCTATAATATAAAGTAGCATGTCTGACTATCAATCTGGGTGGGAATTTGAACTCACAACCCCTGGATTGAAAGTCAGACGTGCTGACAACTGAGCTAATCAGGCCCAGAAGTAGCATAGTTATGCACGCATGAACATACCAGTTTTAGTGATCACTATTTAAATTTAAAAGGCTATCTCACTGAAACCAACACTTTTTATCTTTATTTTATGATTTAAAGCCTGTGGCCCAATAAAGTCACCAATTATAATTTCACTATTTTAACCAGTAAAACTGCCAAAACTAACTAACTAAAAATCTCCATGATTCATAAAAAAGCATAGAATAAGATTTCCTCATTATTATATATGAACTGGACTAGACTTTGTAACATTGAGGCATCTATGAGAGCTAATGGTTGAGATCCAAATCGGGCTAACATGAATAATTGTGTTCATACATAGTCTAGACAATCTTAATTGATGCAAGTACTATAATATAAAAGATTAAATGCAATTGTTGTAGAATAAACGCATTTCAGCCAGAGTCTTCTATAGCTGAGTGGTTTAAGGCCATGTCTTGGCTAAAAATACTTAACTCTCTCTGCTATTTGTTGGAAGATTTCATGTGATAAAAAATTGCCAGTTACTTGCAAGAAAATATGGTTCTTTGATAATAACTTGCAAAAGGAGGTATTTTGTTGCCAGTTATTTGCAAAAGGGGGTGGGTGAGGGGGTTCTTTGCCAGTTACTTGCAAAAGGAGGTATTTTGTTGCAAGTCATTTGCCAAAGGGGGGTGATTCTTTGCCAGTTACTTGCAAAAGGAGGTGTTTTGTTGTAAGTTATATGCAAAGGGGGTAGTTCTTTGCCAGTTACTTGCAAAAGGTGGTATTTTGTTGCAAGTAATTTGCAAAAGGGGGGTGGCGAGTTCTTTGCCAATTACTTGCAAAAGTAGGTATTTGTTGCAAGTAATTTGCAAAAGGGGGGTGGTTGATTCTTTGCCAGTTACTTGCAAAAGGAGGTGTTTGTTGCAAGTAATTTTCAAAAGGGGGGTGGTTCTTCGCCAGTTACTTTCATAAGGAGGTGTTTTGTTGCAAGTAATTTGCCAAAAGGGGGGGGTTCTTTGCCAGTTACTTGCAAAAGGAGGTATTTTGTTGCAAGTAATTTGCAAAAGGGGGGTGGGTTTTTGCCAGTTACTTGCAAAAGGAGGTGTTTTGTTGCTAGTAATTTGCAAAAGGGGGGGGGGTTCTTTGCCAGTTACTTGCAAAAGGAGGTATTTTGCAAAAGGGGGGAGGTTCTTTGCCAGTTATTTGCAAAAGGAGGTGTTTTGTTGCAAGTAATTTGCAAAAGGGGGGTCTTTGCCAGTTACTTGCAAAAGGAAGTGTTTTGTTGCAAGTAATTTGCCAAAGGGGGGATGGTTCTTTGCCAGTTACTTGCAAAAAAAAACAGTGGTTCTTTGCCAGTTACTTGCAAAAGGAGGTAGTACTTAGCTATTTACTTGCAAAATGGCTGATTCTTTGCTAGTGGCTTGCAAAATAGGGTGGTTCTAGAATCAAATTCACTTTCAGGTATTCCTCCATCAATAAAATTTGACACCATCTATTCAATCTGTAATGAGTCGAATGTGGCAACAAACCTCCTTCATTCATTCATCTGAATTTTACTTTTAAGTCAGAGAATCGAAAAAGAGTGTTTTTCTCACCTATGTGCTTTTTCTTCATTTCAGATAACCCCAGCAACAGGTGCAGGCAACAATGAGTTACCTACCTTGGCAGAGCCAGGGGGAACAATCCTGAAAAATCATTTGAAACAGGTAACCACAGTACATAATTTATATGGGTACAAGATTTGAAGTTTATTTATACTGAACAGAACAGCAATCTGCCACTTTTTTATTATCCAACAGGACAGGACGATGTGTCAAAGCTCAAGGTCAAGAGTTTGGAGATCCAATGTATACACTGTATTTCCTCTTGTCTGGACCGTATCTTCTTTAGTTGTGATTGGAATTTTAAGTAACTTGGCACAAATGTTCAATAGGACAATATGATGTGTCATGCGAATGACTTCTGTCTGTTTGTCAAAGGTCAAGGTCACAGCTCTATCTGTCCATCCGCTGCTGTCCTGACATTATCTTCTTTAGTTGTGATTGAATTTTTGAATAACTCGGCACAAATGTTTAACTAGGACAAGATAATGTGCCATGCAAATGACTTGGGTCTGTTATTCAAAGGTCAAGGTCACAGCTCCGTCCGTCTGTCTGTCCGTTGCTATTCCACTCATATCAACTTTAGTTGTGATTGGATTTTTAAATAAATTGGCACAAATGCTAACCAGCCCAAGTCGATGTGCCATGCAAATGAGTTGGGTCTGTTCGTCAAAGATAATTTTTATATATATAACTTACATATTTAGAGTTTAAAAAGTTTAAACTTATTTATTTTACTTTGATTGTGAAACAAGTTCTTAAATCACGCTCGAAGTCTGCCTGGTTAGAACCAGTACAAAGCATATGCATAACTTACATGTAATTGTATATGACGATTTTGTAGGCATGTTTAGTGCCCATTGCAAAAACATAATCTTTTGTAAGAAGTTTGTATAATTTCATACCATGTGATTTATTGTGTTATCGACATTTAGCTAGCAAGGGTTTTAAAAGATATTTAATGATATGTGTATGCTTGGTGGAGTGCGTAGTCCAGTGGTGGAGTGCGTAGAGCAGACTTAGATCAGATGGTGGTGAGTTAATCATCCACCACCACTACGTGTGGTGTCCTTGAGCAAGACACTTTATCCGCATATGCTAAGTACTATTTTTAACCTGAAAAAGACCTTGAGTGTGATTTGTCTAAAGTTGTAATACCTTTATTATCAATTGAGGTAAAATATATATATATAAAATAAGATATTCGTAATAAAATAATGATATATAAGGCCATTATAAATTAATTTCTACATTATCATCTAAATTTTTCTTAAAAACCAGGATGGCGGGAGGATTTTATTTATTATTTTAATTTTAAAATTTTTTTAAATTTTTTTTTTATGAAAATAAAAAGGGTTGGGGCAGCATGAAAATTACTGAGTGAGTGGGTATGACAATCTAGTAATTAATTTTTTACGGCCTAAATTTGAATTCTGATTTTATTAAATTTTTTAGAACTACCGTTATTTTATTTAAATGAATGCTTTTCTACTGTATATATTCTGTCATTTGTTACTGTAGGCACTGACTAGCATGAGTATGACTCCACAACCCATCAAAAATCTTGACGCTCTTGCTCAAAACCCCGATATGTGGAAACGAAGGGAGAGTTTCTCCTCGCAGACCACTAGCTTTAATCCTCTTATATACGGCAATGACGTCGATTCAGTGGATGTTGCCACAAGGGTTGCGATGGTAACCACATTTTTCATATTACTTTATCACCATGTTAAAAATGAATGTAATCTGTATAATTATGAATAAATAGATTAATAACAAATACATGTTGATGAATTTTGAATGGATTTTGAATTTAAATATTTAGCATCATTGTTATCCCAACAAGGGTTAACAGATGACCTGTTAACCTACCGTGTCCACTATTTTCTGGGATCTTGGAAGGTGAACCAGAACTCGAGCACACATCTCAACAAGTAACTTTGATAACTTTTTTCAATTGAATCAACAGATGAGAGATGAATGACAATGAAATGCAATGTTGTATCATGGAGACTGGGGGGGATTCAAACTCGTAACCCCTGGATTGATAATCAGACAAGCTAACTGGGTCCATCTAATATTGAAGGACACATTTCAGATAAAATGATTTATAAAACATTCTAAATGTATCTACCTATACAAGTATATCTCTATATATATGTAGCTATTCATGCCTAAAGTTGTCTGAAAATAAGAGTACATTGTGGTTCTATTTGTGATGATGAGGCAATTGGCAAGAACATAAACAGAAATAAAAAATATAAAATAAAGAAAAAATCGGAAAAGTAAGATTTTCAGGCTATAACTTTTATCTTAAATTGAAATAATTGCTAACTGTCATCTCCTAAACTGATATTGATTCAGTAGTAATAGAATTATTGTCATCTCCAAAACTCCATTGCTAAACCTCTCAGGATTGTGTGAAATATGCAAATCAACATCTCCGTTACACAGCTACATGTACAAACTGTCTATGATAGTCAAATTATTCATATTTTGTACATAAGGCCAAATAAAATAATGGTGATGTTGAATGTTTCTTGCCTGATCATTGAAACTCCTCTGACTCGATGGATTTTATTGCTTGGGGATAAAATGATGATGAAATTGTATAATTGGGTGTTTGTAGATTTTACGATGTACCGAATGTTCTTGACTGGACACAGCTCATTTTATATTCTGTAAAGCGTCTATTGCATTTTCATAGGTGCCTGGGACTCACAACATGGTGACATGAAGCATATTTTCATACTTACTGTGCAGTGTGTTGGCATGATCATTTAAAAATTCACATGAATACCAAAAACCAGATCTTGTCTGTTAAACTGTTAAAAAAATTAAATAAAAAGCTGGCTGACCTACCCTTTTTAGTTCAGTTGGGGGTTGGGAATGTGTTTGGTGGGAGCAAAACAATAAACAGCTATTATTTCATTTGGCCTAAAAAATTATTAACACTTGTGGTTAGATGCATATGTTTACCATATTGCAGTTTGACATAATATGATATTTACAGTGTTCACATATATGGACAAGTAATAGGGTTGGATATACATGCCAGCTCTGTTAGGATTTGGAACATGTATAGAAGGTATTAGGATTGGAAACTGATTGATTGATTGAATGTTTAGCTTCATTTTATGCCAACTAGGGGCTTACAGACGATTAGTTAACCTAACCACTGTTTCCTGGGATTAACCAGTACTCAAGCGCACCCCATTGGACACATACATGTATATCAACATTTTTATACCTTGCAACCTTATTTTGTTTGGGATAACAAATAAGGCATCGTCCATGTGTCCATCGGTGCATCTGATTGTGTTTCCGGAGCATAGCACAAATACTGTTCAAGATAACGACTTGAAACTTTCTACTCATGTCAATTTATTGGTCAAGAGACTGCTATGAGAGAGTATTATTTTCAGTATTTTTCTGTTGCCATGAAATCAAATAGTCAAAATCGTTTGTCATCTAATGACAATTAAGAAAAAAACAGAAACAAAAAAAAAAAGACAATATAAATATATAAATGAATTATTCATCTAATATTTTATTTGCATTGCAGGTACGCTTTTTCAACTCTTCAAACACGTTGGGCAACTTCTCAGAACACACAAGAACTTTACGCCTGTATCCCAGGGCTGTTGTAGCATTCCAATTGTACAGCTTCCTTAAATCTCGACCAGTCAAAACTCATTTTACACATAGACTTGCTAGAACACAGGTAGGCAGTACAACTTTTGTATATTCATGGTCAGTAATGCAACAAGAAACTATAGCAGAGATTTTATTTATTGTGAATTAAATTGTCACCGTAAATGAAGCAAATGAAACAATTTTAATTTATTCAAACTTTTTTACATCGATTGTGAAACAAGTTCTTACAATTTAGACAAATCATGCTTGAAATCTTCCTAGGTAAAACCAGTACTAAACACATGCGGATAAAGTGTCTTGCTCAAGGACACCACACATAGTAATTGCCAATGTACTAGTTGCTCAATAGTTATTGTCGCTTGTCACTTTCCAGATAGGGCGAGAGGGTCAATTCTCTCTAGTAGCAAAATGTAAAAGTTGTATAAAATATCAAGTGATCTTTTGGTCATCTAGTTTTGCATTTTGAAATAGTTTGTGCTGTCAAATATAGGCATCATTTTTAATAAACATATGTGTACATACATTTAATAATTATATGCCGGGCTGTTCTTAACAAAAAAAGATATTGCTGTGCTCCTACTTACTGACTCAAAATTGCAGCTACCCAAACTTTTTATTGACTTTCAAAGCATTGATATATTGTCTCATGAATTCTGTCAATTTTTGTTTAAAATGAAAATACAAAATAAAAAACTGGCAAAAATACAACATTAGTTACATACTTACCCATATGAAAAATACTGGGTGAGAGCACAGTAAACAAACATATTTTTTTAAGGATGGCCTCAACAGTATTAATAACAAACAGAATTTATAGCAAGGCATAAGTAAGCCACTAAAAATGATTAAACAGGGTAAACTAACTCTGATGTGAAGTTAATGTCAGAGAAATGACGTTGATAATTGACTAAATCATTTACTCGCATACAAATGGTTGAGTTTAACTTCCAACTCTGCATTTATATTGCTTCAATCAATTTGCGCTTTGGTTTTTGTTTGTATCTCTGCAATCTTGATGGCTGTGTCAGTCTGTATCCGATGCTGTTTTATTGTCGTTACAGTTTGAAGACCACAGCTCATTATGGCTTCGGAGCTGATGAGATGTTTTTATTGCTTTAAAGGACATTGTGATTTTACTGAGAAATGCAGACACTATTTTTTTTTAAACCAATTTGTAATCATTAGTGATCAGTGTATAATTTTTGTTGTGGTTGCCATGACAGCATGTCTGGTACATCATGTGATCAGGTTGGTAAAGAAAAGACAATATTGCTGCCAGGGTCATTTGGGATAAATTTCACTCTAATTCAGTCTTAAAGTTGTATGTTATGGACAGTCAAACCTGTCTTAAGCAGCCACTCAACGGAAAGAGCAAAAAATTACCCCTCATGGCAGATGGTTGCTTGATATAGGTTGAATAAAACTAAACATGTAGTTACAAAAATTGTAAAATAGAAAATATGTCTGTAAGATGAGCGGTTGCTTAATAGAGGTGACGACTAACACAGATTATGTACATTTACAAGATGCATCCTAGAGCTTCATTATTTGATACCCAAGTTTTTCAAATATTTCAGGCTGTGGAGTTTTTCGCCGAGTGGTCACTGTGTCCTCAGAATGTGGCATTCCTGCGGGTGCAGACTTCCGTATTTGATCCTCTGCTGATTGGCGACAAGGCCAAATGGTTTGCTCACCAGCTTCAGCCGATTGTGTTCAAGGTTTATGACGAGAACTCATCTCTCGGTGCAGCCCTCAGCTCTGCCTCGGAGATCGTCAGCGATGATTATCCAACTGGTAGGACATGATTTTTGTCTTAGATAGGACACTCGTAGCTACATTGATTATTTATATATATCATATAATATATAGTGCAGGAGTGTATAAACCCATGACATATTTTTTATGTTAACCTAGTGTTATATCACTTTTGATGGATTATTCGGTGTTTTCTGCGTAACGTAAAATGCTGAACTACTTTCCGACTTGCTCGAATGTATAAATGACATTGATTTGTCATGTTAAAATGACATTAATTTGAGATGTTACATCATGCAATGACTGATAGAAACTAATATGGCCGATTTATTTTTGTCCCTTATAGAGGTAATCTGTTGAATTGATATGATAAAAAGAATCTTGCATTTGTGCTCATTTATTATTTAATTTATTAAACTCATTGGCAAAAATTGATATAATGCTCGACAGAGTCTCACATATTATATTCAATAATAATTAAGCACTCATTTAGGATTCGCTTTATATTTTACATATACAATAATTGCTTAGACTTGTTTTAAAGGCCATTTCATTTTTATCGTCATTGAGTTTGAACAGTGGTGTAGTTGATAGGGTGTTTACCCCTCATGCCAGCGGATGCAGATTCAATACCAGGCTTTACCTTATATCCTCTCATAAACATCATTTGGTACTGTTTCTACCCAGGAACGGGCTGGAGAGCGATTACAAAGGCTGAGCTTAATTCACAATCTAAGGCCATAATAAATTAATTGCTAGATTATCATCCAAATTTTTCTTTAAAACGGGGAGAGCGGGAGTATTTTATTTTCTATTTTTCATTTTAAAAATTTTTGATTGTTTTGTTTTAAGATTTTTTTATATTTTTTTATATTTTTTTTATGAAAATAAAAAGAATCGGGGTGGCATGAACATTAGACGGCAGGCGGGGATGATAATCTAGCAATTAATTTATTATGGCGATGAATTGGTATAAAGAAAAGAAAAGGCATTAAAATGAGTTATATTGCTGTCTATATATCTTTCTTTTTCAATCATGGACACATTAATGTTTTGAATACCTGTCCAAGGTAGATTGAGAATCAAATTTGGTGGACATGATGTATAGCAAAAACAGGATGCATTTTTTCAAAGTGGGGACAGGGTAAAAAATATTTGTGTCAAACATTTATTTTTGTTGTATGGTGTTTAGCGTAATTTGCAACAGTGTCTGACTGAGACTGTATTGTAAGCACTGCCATACTGGAGTATCATGCTGCAGACACATGGTATGATACCCCACCTATTCACATTATACAGACACGGTGCCAACCTGACCTAGATCTATCCTGTTAAAGCTGGTTTTTATTTTTGAAGAGTTACAAACAATATTGTGTTTGATAATTGTTTCACAACCAAATGCAAATTACGATTAGGTTTTTACTGAAATGTTCATTAAAAAAACAAAACAAAATCAGCTTTGTGTGTATAAAGGGGAAGGGGCGGTGAATTATTAAGGGGCATACGGTAGTGATATACAACAAATAGGAGCAGATACATCTGATAATTGTGAAATGCTTATTTCACCATATTTATAGAAAATGTAGGAAGTGGTTAATTTCGGTAGTTGCAATATTCAGGAGTAGTTGAATTTAATTTTTGTTATGTAGTTTTTATCTATTATAATCACAGCGTGGTCTAGTGGTAGAGCGTGATCTAGTGGTAGAGCGTCCACCTTGCATGCCGAAGATCGTGGGATCAATCTCTGGCCAGGTCATACCAAAGACTTTAAAACGAAACTTCTCAAGTAGACACCGTCGGGATTTGACTAAAAAAATTGTTGAAAGCAATGCTAAACACCATACAACTATTGTTGTATGCAATAAATCTTTCAGGATAATAGAAATATAAAACACATTTTTTACATCATTTGTTGAATCGATGCTCACTCTTTCCTGTAATAAACCATAATAATTTGAGTGTGACTTAAGGGCTTGTTGAATGGTTTCCAGTAAATTTATCATGTCATTAAAACATGCCATCATTAAATTAATTAGAAATGCAATTACATTAATGAAAATTGCTACAAAAAAAGTCTTTCTCAATCGATTTTTGGGGAAATAATACAATTATTGCAGCAGCTCCACAGATATGGTCTGGGCAGTTTCCTGTGAAAATAACAAAAAAACAATTCTACTGTTAAAACTGGCTTGCAGTTATAGTTAATCTCGTAGACATAATGAAATTGTCTGAGTCATTACCTCGCTATCATTTACAGCATAATGAATATTTCAGTTGATTCCAGTTTCTCTTGGAACATTGACCATTTACTAACTGTTGAGCCAGGCCCGGTTAGCTCAGTCGGTAGGGCTTCTGACTATCAGTACGAGGGTGAATACCCGCACGGCCACCCCCTCTGTGATGATTGGTGTACGTCATTGCAAAATTGCCATATTGTTTCATTATCATTTGTCTGTCATCGCTGATTCAAGTGGGAAAGTTATCAGATAATAATGGAGACAGTCGTGTTTGGGAATTGGTTAACTTGGAACAGGATCTCAGGTTGAGCGGTAAGGTAAGCCCTCAGTGGTATATTAATGATGATAAATATTTAAACTGATTTGCAAACAAAAGCTCTAGACCAGTCCAACCTCCAGTCTTAAGATGGTCTTCAGTTAGTAAGTAGAAATTGACACCTACCCTTTGTGATAAAGGAATGGTAAAAATTGAATCAGCAGTGAGAGACGAATGATTATGAGAAGCAATGTCATTTATCAATCATCACGGAGACTGATCGGCAGAGATTCTAGCTCAACAACCCCTGGATTGATAGTCAGACGCTCTCTCGGCTCAGCTAACCCGGGCTCTTGAAATGTAAATTTCTAGAAAATGATGGAAAATCTGACATGTTGAAAAGATGATGACTAGATGATGTTTCTGTTCTGTTTTCAGATGAGAGCGGAAGTGACAGTGACGGAGCTGAGTCAACATCCTCGTCGTACTCGTCGCTGAGTGATTTTGTCACGGACATGGTCAATAGTGAGATTGATGGGGACACACCTTGTAAGGACATCTTAGCTATTGTTGTTACATCTGGGGTTAATGAAGCATCTTTGTTAAGGGGAAGTAAAATCTGTTTTTGAAATTGTGAAATTTGTATAACCTTTGTAGGAAGGTTGATAGAGTTGGAAAGTGGGTTTACTTTTTTACTAATTACCCCGGGGTTTGTGTATGTGTTTTTTAGAGTTTGGAGGGTTATATCCCTCTCAATTGTCTAGTGATCATGAATTCCTATATACACACCAAGGAGTGTTGTTGCTTTTTATGGGGGTGGGATGGAGTTGAAGGGTGTTTCCTTTTAAATCTGCTTGTGACAATGCACATCCATATGCACACCAGCTAGTGTTGTTTTTTTTTAAAAGGATGTGATGGGGTTGAAAGATGTATCCCTCTAAATCTGCTTGTGACAATGCACATCCATATGTATACCAGCTAGTGTTGTTGTTTTTTAAGGGGGTGGGATGGGGTTGAATGGTGTATCCCTCTAAATCTGCTTGTAACAATGCACACCTTTATGCCGCCCAACAAGTGTTGTTTTTTTTTTGTGGGAAGGAATGGTGTATCCATCTAGATGAGCTTGGATCAAGAATTCCTATATGCACACACCAACTGTAAAATAGAAAATACAATGATAAGGAAGGAATTACATTATTATTGCTTTGTTGTTAATAGTACTAGTGATGTTCCAAGTGAAACTTGAATTCAAGTACAGCCATTCAATTCTATCAAATAGTGTTACTTTGATAGTCTATAGATCTGGGGGGAGAAAACAGCTTGCAATTTATGATAATCTTGTAAAAGTCTGA
This sequence comes from Panopea generosa, assembly GCA_029582155.1. NCBI lineage: Eukaryota > Metazoa > Mollusca > Bivalvia > Adapedonta > Hiatellidae > Panopea > Panopea generosa. The sequence goes on from CM055902.1 coordinate 6,300,215, forward strand.
ACATATTGATATGTGATACAAGCATAATCAATTCTTTAAATTCTGTCAATTTTAACCCAAGTAAATATGTCTGATTTAACACTATTTCCTTGCTCCATTTACAGCTTGTATTTTTTCACTCCATTTGTAACTTGAACATATCTGATAATGTGTCCGGCTGATTAATAAGTTGTGTTTAGGCAATAATCTGGGGAACTTTTATGTGACTATTTTTTGTCTTTTCTCAATAATACACTACAAAGAATTTTAACTCGGAACGATACCCTCTCACACAATGTCATAATCAGTTTTACAATGACATCTCCCCTGATACTTGCCAAGTCAGCATAGAAATTACTCCCAATATTTTGTCATGTCTGAATAACTGTTAGTGGATGAACATTGATAGAAAGACAAGTATGTGTACTGTCTGGTCTCAGGAAGACAGTCCTGATATGACTGAATTATTCTTGAAAGTGACATTAAACACAATACAATAAAATGTAACACAATGCAATACAATGCCTTGCCATGCAATACAATGCTATACAATACAATGCAATACAATGCATTACAATACCATGCAATACAATACCATTCAATGCAATACAATGCAATGCAATGCTATGCCATGCAATATAATGCCATGCAATGCAATACAATGATATCAGTACCATTCAATGCAATGTAATACACAATGCAATGTAATACACAATGCATTGGAATAAAATACAATACAAAAGACAATCCTATGTAATATAATGAAATGAAATATGATATGATACACTACAATACTACACAGTACAATACACAATACAATTGGATCCGCAATATAATACTCAATATGATACAAAATACATTAAAAGAACTTATCCATACAATACAGTTTTATCCTGTCTCAAGCAGATACAGTCTTTGAAAGGTTTATTGAAAAAGACAGTAAACACAATACAATACAACTAAATACAATACAAATACACAATACAATAAAACTTTATAATACAATACAATTTTATCATTTTATCCTGTCTCAAGCAGATACACTTTTGGTACTGACAAAGGCCTAGATTTTCCAAGTCCCCCCCCCCCCCCCCCCCCCCCCCCCCCCCCCCCCCCCCCCCCCCGACCGTGGTTGAACCCATGACTTGCAGACCACCGTTGTGGTTGGCTGATATAGGTTGAAGCTATGAATGCCTGTCTACCCACACCTTAGAAAATCAGAGATTAGAAATGACCCCAACATTTCAATTTTGGAGGTTAAATACCTGCTGGTCCAAACAATCATTTGGAATGGTATGCCATATAGGGACTTATCATTGAAACAACACTAAACATATTTTGACACAATAATACAACACAATACATTATATTGTGAGGACAGTAAGAAATATATTATGACTTTTATAGCCTTTATACCGGAGAACCAGGTATTAGCTGTAGACGAGTCTAAGATCTACTGTCCCCCAGACCGACTACAGCTGCCCGACACCATGGTAACTCTCAGCGATTCCAACCACTCACAACCGGACAGCGAAGATGAAGGAGGAGACTCTTCCGATAGCTCCTCCCCCAGCAGTCCAAGATACGCCCCAGAACCAGAATCCCTGTCTGTCAGTAATCCAAACATTGAATCAATGGTAAGTGTTCTAGAGGTACTTTAACTGCTAACATTTGGAATTCGAAACAGGTATTAAACTAACTGTTCTTTATAAACTTATTTATTTTACATCGATTGTGAAACAAAATCTTACAACTTGGACAAATTATGTTCAAAGTTTTCCTGGGTAGAACCAGATTTGAGCATATGCAGATAAAGTGTTCTGCTCAAGGACACTACACATATTCATGGCAGATGACTGACAGTATTGTGAGGATATCTGGTAGATCTAGGACTGATTAAATTTTCATCAAACTGAACTCAAATTCTTACTCATATACAACTTCCAGGAGATATAAACACAAATTAAGCCCAAGCGCTTGATTTTTTCTCTCAATAATGTTTTTAATTAACATCAAATATTTACAAAGTTTTGCGTGTATAATTTATAGCAATGACTATTACAATCATATCTTTTTTTCGAAGTTTGTTTTTCTGAATTATGCTTTTTATAAGGCCATTCACATACCACATAAGCCCTTGATTTTGCTTAAATTTGGAAGCTGTAATGCTGATTTGAAGTAGAAAGTTACATGATTCATTTATCATGTATTGATGAGTCCTCTTATTGTTGAGTTGAGCAGGAAATTCTGAGTTGAGAATGGAATGAAGTTTTGTAACCGGTGACCCTGGGGTCTGAGTTCAGCATGAAATGTTGTCAAGATGACACCATTGTGCTACAACTTAAAGATTTACTATTAAAGGCAATGATCCATTGACACAATACTTTTTTACTGTATTTCCAGGAACCTATGAGAGAATTCAGATACGATTCTGGTAACCTTACACCTACTGGGAAAAATCTTGTGAAGTAAGTGTACAGCCTGTTTTAGTAGAGTAAATTACAAGTTGTGTTTAATATGGGTTTAAGTCTATATGTAATTGGAATATGGTAAGTAATATTTATACCTCATCTATGTATGTCTGCAGGCCTGGTTAACTCAGTCAGTAGCATGTCTGCCTATCAATACAAGGGCCCTGAGTCCGAATCCCCGCCCAACCACAATCTATGTGATGATTGATATATACAACATTCCTGTTATTGTCATTTGTCTCTCACTGCTGATTCAAGTGGGAAAGTTGTCAGTTTCTTGTGGAAATAGGTATGCTCGAGTCCTGGTCAACCATCTAGGATTGCAGGAAAAGTTAACTGATCATCTATTAGCACCTGATAGCATAAAAATAATCCTAAATATTTAAAAAAACAAAACAAAAAGAAACAAACACATTTTGCTTCAACTTCATGTCTATTAAGGTAAGGCCATTATAAATTAATTGCTAGATTATCATCCAAATTTTTCCTAAAAACAGGGAGGGTGGGAAGATTTTATTTTTTATTTCTATTTTAAAATTTTTTGATGATTTTTAAAATAGAATTATTTTTTTTAATGAAAATAAAAAAGGGTCGTGGCAGCATGAAAATTAGGGGGCGGGCGGGGATGATAATCTAGCAATTAATTTATTATGACCTAAATACAATGTATGAATCAGTCAGACACATAATCATCAGTTGTTTGCTGTAATTATTTAAAGTCATTTTCAAGTTCTGGCTATGTTATCTATTTGTGTGACTTGTTTTAAAACCATGCTTATCCTTTATTGACAGTCGTTCTGACAGCACAGGTTCTGGCAGTCCTCCCCTCAACAGGCCCAACAGACCCCCACTGCAGCCCCTACACAAGAGTGTCAACTCTGCTTTTGAAGCCTATGAAAAGCCTCTCAGCCCAAGAGAGCGAGGCCCCACCAGCCCAAAACCACCTTTAAGCCCAAGAGAAAGAGGACCATTTGACAAAGTTCCAGCAAGCCCACGAGACAGAGCACCTCCAAGCCCGAGGGATCTCAATCCTCCCAGTCCGAGGTTACCAAGAGTTCCGCCTCCAAGCCCTAGTATGGTACGTGAACGGTTTGGTTCCCAAGGTAGCCAAGGTAGTCAGGGAAGTCAAGGGAGCCAGGACAGCGGTAAAGGGACTCCAACTGTGCCCAGGACACTGAATACGTTACATCCAAACAGACCGGGCCCAGTGATGAGGGTAAGTGTCTGGTCACAGGCAAGACCAGAAGTAAATGTGTGTCAGTCGGACATACCTGAATACTTGTTTTGAGCCATGAATTGTACAGAAATTAAGTTTTCTATCTTTTTATAGGAATGACTTGTATACAACTACTGTTTTCTTTACCTGTCAGTTATGGTACAGTGTTCTAAAAATACACCAATACCCAGTTATTGAAATGTGTATAAACACAGATCCATGTGTATTTGTTTACAATTTAGCTCCATCCTAGAAATTCAGATATTTGGCAATTTTTTCAAACTGCATATTAACACACACTTTTTGGAAAATATCTTTTTGCCAATTAAGTGTTCTCTGATTTGAATCATGTATAGAATTATATAAAACATGCCCCAGAGCCAGCTTGTAGCTTTTATTGTAGTTTTTGTAGGGCTTTAAAAGAAATAACCTTTTGTTCTTTTCCTTTTTTTTTTAAAAAATGCCAGTTGATAAATAAGTCTTTTATCAGTTATTTTATGTCATTTTTTGGTGTGTTGTGTTTATTTCTGTGTTTCCATTTACTGATATTTATTGGTGGTAAATTTCTGACATTTCTTGAAGATATAAATTTCAAATTGCTCAACATGATTAAAAAGGTATAAATCTTCCATTTTTTTAAGACTTTTAAAAAAAAAAAATCTTTACCAAGTTTACTTTACATGATTAACAAACACATTGTCCCTAAAATGTTATTTATGTTAGTACTCAACTGTTTTTCAGAGTATATCTGCTGAGAATGCCGACAGAGGTTCCAACAATTCTGACAGAGGGTCGAGTCCATCATCTTTAATTTCCTCTCTCAGCAATGATCTTACGGACTTGGCACACAATGCCAGCAGCACATTGTCAGAGTTCTTTGGTAATTGTTCATTGCATTTTTTTTTTAATATTTAGCATCATTTTATGCCATCGAGAGCTAACAGATAGTCAATTAATCTAACCACTCTATTGGAATCCTGAAATGTTAACCATTACTCACACACACTCATCTCAGCAAGTAACTGATAACTTTCCGACTTCAGTCAGAGGTGAGAGATGGAACGTCACGCAATGACATATAACAATCATCACAACGATTGGGGCTAGGATGCGAATCCACAACCCCTGGATTGATTGTCAAGATGCACTACTGACTGGCCAGGTTTTGCGGGTTTGTACTAGGATATAAAATTGTTATATTGCCATGGGATTTCTTGGTACATGGCAGATGGCAAGGTTATGTTTGCTTGTCCAGAGCATATCTTTGAATTTGTTAACGAGAATCTAACAAACCTTGGACCACCATGGATAGTGGGCAGTGTGATGAGGTGCAGAGTGCACAAACCAAAGGTCTTGAATATTCTCAGAAATATCTTCCCTTTACAAATAACATGTCTACTAATCTATCAAGTACTTATTCAGGGAGCATCGTTTGATTGGTTATACTGAATCCCTTGTTTTAACCCTTTACTTCATATAGACACCTTTGGACACCTCTAATATAGACGCCTTTGAACACATAATATAGAAGGCTTTTGAATTATTGGGTGAATTATGTTTACATTAACTGACAGAGTGGAAAACAGTGCAGGAGGTGTTCAGATTGCTTGTTATGAGCAATCTGAACTCTTCCTGCACTGTTTTCAAAGGCCTTCTGTTATTGGTGTGGGAAAACGTGTGACAAGTCAGATGGTAGGTCTGTTCAGAACTTTGGCATATCTTTCTTTTTATTATTTTACGAACCTGGAGCCATTTTACAATCACCAAATGGACCAGTTGTTGTAATATCTCATAGCTGGGACGTGATGAAAGATTAATATTGGTTTTAATAGATGATTTATTGACTTTTGTGTTAATTAGTGTATGCTCACACTTGAGTTCCAACTCTTTTATCGAGACATATTTGATTTACTCTTGATTACCATAGTGACAGTGGAAATTTATGTTTGAAATGGTAATTTTGAGTAATTATAAACAAGTTTGCCAGTATTTCATATTGATCAATTATCCCCCGGCTCGTAGAAAATTAATTTAAATTCCTGGACTTTGCATGAATTCACATGGTTTTACTCATCATGTTATATGACATGCCATTAACTTCAAAGAGGGAAAAGTAATGGATTTAATTAAGTGAAGAGACAATATCGGGCTTCGAGGAAACGGGAGCAATTGCTTTTTATAACTGTAAGGGCCTTGTAAGCTCAGTCAGTAGCACATCTGGCTATCAATCCAGGGGTCGTGAGTTCAAGTCCCTGCTTTGGCACAGTCTCCATGATGATTGATATACAACATTTTAATCTCATTGAAGTTTATCTCGCACCACTGATTCAAGTGGGAAAGTTTTACTTCAGTTTTCAGAAAATAATCAGTCATAAAATAAAAGTGTGTCAAACGTGTAATATTCATTTCTTAAACAAATGAAAAATGGCATTGAATGCCATTTTTTTCTAGATAGTAGAAAAATGATTTCATATATTATGTAAATGTGAATACCTCCCTAGCATAGACATCTCCCTAGTGCCATTTTGTATGTCTGATATGGATTTATTACCCTTGCAAGTAAATTGCTGCATTTCCCATATTGCAATTCTCCTGGAGTGACAGTTTTCAGCTGATTGACTTGAAACTGTGTAAATATGATCAGCAGTAAGTTGCGCAACACACATTTTGTGACTCTGCCTTGGTTCCATGCAAAGCTATTATTGTCCTTGCACTAAGTAAATTGCTGTATTTACCATACAGCGAAATACTTTCACAGTTTTCGGGAGATTGATTTGATATGATCAACGTCAAGTAATGTGGGGATATTAATCACCTTCTATGTTTGGTCTAGTTGGAACTAATTAACCACTCTGAAGTCACACTGGATTTATGCTGTACAAATATATAGTAAATTAAATGTGCAGTTTATACTTGGCTGCTAGTCAGTAAATATCCTAAAACAGGCTGTTACAGTAGGGCTTGCTGTAAAATCATTATCATTTATTTATGATTTGTAACAAATATCAGCCAAAACAGGGTATCGAGTTGATGAGAAGCTTTGAGGTTTATTTCTATCTTGGGTATTGAAATGTTGAACGTATTGTTTATGACATACAAGACAAGACATGTAATTCATGTTGTGCAAGTACCTTTTTATTGTTATTATTATTGAATTTCTGCTGCAAAGCAAAACAGATGTGGAGATAGAAGCTGGGATTTCAGATAAAATGAATACTTGCATGATAATGAAATTCTCCATATTCCATCGGGAAGAGTTTGATAGCAAATAAATATCCAATAGCATTGTGGGAATGTTTTGTACTTAACGTCGGACAATTGTAATTACAGCCGTTACATGCCAAAGCCATTAACACACGACACTGGTTGCTTAAATACCCTCAGGTTTTCTAAATAGTGATTGAATGATCTAAAAACATTGATTGAATGAATTTGGGGTTTAACTGTGTACCGAAACAAATACTAGTATGTTATAATTATACAGCAATAGCAAGGCTCATGGTTCACTCTCCATGCAGGAAGACAATATATGTGTTTGTATGTTTCATTGATTTTCAACAAATTCTTTATCTAATACTTGCTCAGCTTTGTACATTTTTTTTAATGTTGAGAATGTTTGCCAGTTACTCGTATACATTCAGGTTCTGCTCATATTCCTTCTGAGGACTTTTCCGCAAGTAAAACTGTGTGCCATGTATAGTGTACTTTGTTTTGAAAATAGCTTTAAACCCCTTTAAAAAGTCCTATACTCAGTTTGTCACCACATACACTTACAAGATCCCCCATGATCCTGATTTTCTAGTCAGTTGAACCACACTGAGATTTTGTTAGTTTAATAATGAACACCTAACATTAAATATTTAACAGTGAATATTTTACAACAAATAGTTAACAATGAATATTTGACAACAAACATTTAACAATGAATATTTAACAATGAATATTCAACAACAGACATTTAACAATGAATATTTAACAGTGAATATTTGACAACAAACATTTAACAATAAATATTTTACAATGAATACAGTCGAAACTCATTATCTCAATATCGCTTGAATCGAAATTCCGGTTATGTCAATATTTTTTGTAAGTCCCAACTTTTTCCATTCTTTGCTTATATAAATAAACTCCTTTTAACTCGATATTGTCACTGTCGATACTCCCAGATATCCCAGTTTTAGTCCCGATTTATCATTTAACACCTTTGATTGTTTGTCTTAATACATTTATTGTTGACATAATACTATGTGTTTTTCCACACTGTATGCCATTTTCCACAGTTTGTTTATGACGCAACACTAATTACCAGTCAACGACAAAGGTGTCAGTTTTAATGCAAACATCTTGTCATCGAATTGGGTGATTGCATGTTAATTTAGTTTAAATATCATTTGATTCAATTAATCAGCTTCAACTTATATCTCGCATTGCCGAGAAATTCAAAGAAGGACCGGGATAATAGCATTTATCACAACAGTGTAATTCTACTGCATGGACCGTTAAATGAAAGCGAAAGTACAATTGACGTGCAACAATTATATGGGTTGCGTTACCTGAAACATTTAATTTGTTTTTGTTTGATAACAGAAGTGAATTGAACAACTTGTTTGCTTTAAACATTTGCTAACAGATTAAATACCTACGTGAGCTGTTTTTGTGTGTTTATAAACAAAGTAAATATGTTTCGACTGTATTTGACAACAAGCAGTAAACAATGATTATTTAACAATGAATATTTGACAACAAACATTTAACGATGAATATTTAACAATGCATAATTGGCTATGAATATTTAGCAATGAATACTTAGAAATGCATAATGAATATTTGACAATGAATATTTAACAATGGATATTTGACAGTTAACATTTAACAATGAATATTCAACAATGAATATTTGACAATGAATATCTGACAACAAACAGCTAACAATGAAAATATTACAATGAATATTTGACAACAAACATTTAACGATGAATATTTAACAATGCATATTTGGCAATGAGTATTTAGCAGTGAATACTTAGCAATGCATAATGAATATTTGACAATGAATATTTAACAATGGATATTTGATAACAATCAGTTAACAATGAATGAATATTTAATAATGAATATGAACAGAATATGAATGATAAGATGTAGATGAGTCCTCCTACTCTACAATTATCAGTGGTCCTAATTCTAATTAGATAAAACAATAAAGGTTTACAAGAATGGAAAAGTTTGTTATTGAAAATCGGTGAGTTGTTGACTCGAGTGCATGGTCTTAGATGTTTTCCCCTTAGGTTGTGGATGTTGGTCCAGGTCAGTCCAAACAAAAAATTAATGTGATAAAGTTTACCAGTTATATATACTGGCAGAAAGAGGATCATTATACCCCCAGATATGAAGTATATGTGTGTTATATAGGAGCCATGTTCGTCTGTCTGTCAGTCCGTCTGTTTTGACAATTTTTGTGATCGCTATTACTCAGCAACCATTGGCCGGAATTCACAAGTGTGACTCGGGTACCAAGGTTTGTTGTGCAGATTGTTGACATATTGCGCAAAAATAATTTTTCAATGAGTTGTGGCCCTTTGAATTTTTCATACATATTTTTTGTGGTCACAATTCTTTTTGGCTGGAATTCATTGGAACTTCACAAGAGTGATTGGTACCAAGCTTAGTTGTGTATATCGTCAGCATGTTGTCATAATGACATAACCTGTGTGATTTGTTGAAAATGGCATTAACCCTTTACTTCATATAGACGCATTTGGACACTTCTAAATATAGACGCCTTTGGACACCTTATATAGAAGGCTTTTGAATTATTGGGTGAATTATGTTTATATTAACTGACAGAGTGGAAAACAGTGCAGGAAGTGTTCAGATTGCTCTTCCTGCACTGTTTTCAAATGCCTTCTGTGATTGGTGCGGGAAAACCCTATATGGAGTAAAGGGTTAAACCCACATTCAGAACAAAAATATATAAAAGAAGGAATTCAGTTAGTGGAATGTTAAACTCTGACTTATTGGTGCTTTACAAGTTTGTGCGGTGACATATCAGCTGACAATTTTATACATGTTATTTCTGCTGTAATGTTTTGAAAATAAGAACCTTGAGATGGATATATAGGCAGACGTCTAGCTATGAAAACGTTTGTATGAGACTACTTATTTGATCATTTATGCTAATTCACTGATTTTCACAATGCAAATTATTTAATTACAGTCAAACCTGTGTTAAGCAGATAATCAAGGGAAGGAGCAAAAGTGGCTTTTTAAGACAGATTTTTGCTTAATACAGGTTAACTTATTATGAAAGCATAGAAATGGGAAATAGGAAATGTGGAGGCTTAAGACAAGTATGTATAAATCATTTCAGGGTCCAAAAACAGTGCCCCTGCTCTGCCCCAGGGTCAGAAACCAATGCCAAAACCATTTGCCCCACTGGGTAATAGAAAAGCCCTTGTCGAGAAATCGGGGCTGGTGAAACATGCAACAAACAGGAAGCAGAAAGAAAAGCAGAAAGCTGCAGAAACTAAAGGAACTTCAAACAGGTATTTTTTGTAAAATAAATGAAATGGGTATCAGAACTTTAAAGATAATAATAAATTTGAGGCCATTATAAATTTATTGCTTGCTTGTAATCCAAATTTTTCTTAAAAATGGGAAGGGCTGGAGGATTTTATTTTTTATTTTCATTTTTAAATTTTTTTTAATTAAAATATTTTTCATGAAAATAAAAAAGGTCGGGGCGGCATGAAAATTAGAAGGCAGGCGGGGATGATAATCTAGCAATTAATTTATTATGGCCTAAGCAGGCTTTTGATGTGATGGATGGATGTTTGTTGTCTGCTCATAGTCATACTAATGGCCACGGGTTTGATCCTATGCTAACTAGAATTGTTCTGAAAAACACCAACACCTGGCTGTACCCAGGAAACAGACCCATGAACAATTCTCAACGGTTCTGAGCCAGCTTCACAGTCTGTCTGAAATATAGATACATAAAACAGTAACATTATTATTTAATAATAATGAATTTCGTTCCAGTGCTGTTAAAAATTTACAAATGTTGTTTACAAACATTGTTTACAAACATGGTTACTATCCCCCAGATTTTGTGAAGCTTAGAATATTAGAAATGGCAATGACTGTCAGTCTGCGACAAATTTTTTTTATGAAACTTGGTTGAAGACACTGAAAGTAAGTTTGGCCCGGTTAACTCAGTTGTTAGCCCATCTGACTTTCAATCCAGGGGTTGTGAGTTCGAATGCCCACTCGGCCACCAGTCTCTGTGATGATTGATATACGACAGTGTGTCTCATTGTCATTTATCTCTCATTGATTACTCAAGTTGAAAGTTATCAGTTACTTGTTGAGATGAGCGTGCTAAGTTTTGGTTAACGTTCCATCTTCCCAGGAATAGTGGTAAAGTTAACAGATCGTCTGTATGATAAATTACATAATTATAGTCTTTTTTTAGTATAAACACACATATGATTCTTGACTTTTTCAGACATAAGAGGGCAGGTTGGTGGCATATACTTGGGAGGGTATACACTTTTTAGTAATTTTGGGTAAGGCATATTCGTACAAAAAGTCTGGATGGAAATTAATGGGAAAACTTGCACATCTAATTACATTCTTAGCTTTCAGCAAATACAGCACATGGTGTGGTGGTAGCACATCAGAACCCAGGATCAGAGTCCTGAGTTTGATCCTCAACCTCGACCATATGAGGTTTCCTTGAGCAAGACAATATCTATGTGTGCCTAGTACTGGTTCTACCCAGGTGGTAATGTAGTGGATATAGTGAGGCCACTCAAACCAGAGGTTGTGGATTCAATCCCAAGTTTGACTCAATGCTTCACAAAAAACCAAACTTAGTACTGGTTCTAACCAGGAAGCTTGAGAGTAGTTCATATAAGCTCTGAGCTTTCTTTTTTTGCAATCAAACTAAAATATAATTAGGTATCAAACTACCCAGGAAGATTTCAGAGTGTGATTTGTCTAAGCTACAAGAACTTGTTGCACAAGGGATGTAAAATAAACAAATTCAAAATTATTTGCAGTGAGAATCAGCAGTTTTTGAAAGAAGTGGTAGCCAGTGTATTGGATGGACAAGGCATCAGTTGGTTGAAGATGGGGCGCGTGAAGAAACTCCTCGAAGATGAGAATTATAGAAACTTTGTCGTCTCGAGGCTCAATAAGAACTTGGATAAGAAGTTAAATGATGATGATACACATATTGAAGATGTGGTAAGTACATCCCTCTATGTTTGTAATATCCCAGCATGGATTGAGTTTATGAAATGAGTTTGTTTTGCATGAAGTTAACCTCTTAAAGTAAAACACTACAAATAATGTCAAATAAAAAATTATTTATTGTGTTGTTGGATACATTTTGGAAACAAAGTAATATAAGCCATATGTAAATCGTTTTACTGACACATCTTATTTAGAAATATCGTCCTAGAAATATTTTATCACTCAATAAATTACAATAAAACCTATGAGGACTGAATAACATCTGTTCAGTGTGTTTGATATTTTCAGTCTGGTCTGGCGAATATAGTCAGATGATGTGTTTTATTACTTTAATTGAGGTTTTTATAAAACAGCTTTTGTATGTAAAATGCCAAGCTACTTTTGTATTTGACTGAAAATTGAAATAGCGTTAAATATTTGAAAATGTTAATGTCAAACGATGCCTGAAGGAAACTATTTTAGGTATAGTGCTACTTTTAGCGTCATGGAAAAAAGTTTATATTTTGTTGCTCATGGAGATGACCAGATAAATGTGATTTAAGAATCTCATTTATTACCAAATTTATTAAATATATGGCAAAAACGGTGTAATGCTTGGCAGAGCCTGGCATTATATTTTTTGCCAACTTGTTGCATATTTTGTAAGTATATCATGAAATTGTAATTATTATGGACTGGACTTGATTATATATTAGTATATTAATGTTAAAAATATTGATTAAAAGAAAAAGGTGTGCTTTTCTGGTATTACATTTTACAATCATAAACCAGTCTTGATACATTTGACTTTTTAGCACACAGCCAAATGCTCACGGATAAGCTTTTGTGATCGCCGTGTGTCGGAAGTTTGTCGTTAACTTTTACTTCAAATGACCTCTTCTTTGAAATCGCTTCACAGATTTTCACCAAATTTGTTGCGAAACATCTTACATGAAGATGTTCAAATCATTTTTTCTTTGTATTTACTTTCAGCCTCTCTCGAAGGCAGCATACAAGGGGATGCTCTCATTGTTAAAGGCCTTTGTCCACGGCCTTGAGACTACATTCCAGAATTATGGACTTGGTGGAATGGCCAGTGCATACATGGTGCTGGAGATTGCACATACCCATTACTGGGCTAGGGAGGTCACAGGCAGCAATAAGAGCGATACCAGTCTCACACCTGAGGTAAATTTCATGAATAAATCTTAAGGTTTTCAATATAAATTTAAAAAATGTAACAAATTCTGGTTGTCAGTTTGTAAGTTATAAAGCCATTATATATCTGTGTGGCTCTTCTTGTAGCTTAGCAGATGGTGTTGACACAGTGGTGTAGGGGATTGGGTCTTTACAGCTTGTGCATTTAATTACAGGCACAGGCTTAACCCTGTAGCTTCTCATCTAAAGAAGGTTGGTAGGGCAGGGATAGAGTGTTGGCTGTTCATACTAGAGGTTATAAGCTTGATCCCCAGCTTGACCTGTTGTCCTCTCAAAAACAACTCAGTACTTGTTCTACCCAGGAAGTGGACATTAGCGCAATTCATAGAAGCTCTGAGTTTACTTCACAATAAAGCTGAAGTAAATAAGTATGAACTAAAGAACAACATCCATTAATGGTCTTACCACGGACTTCTAAGAGATTCATAAAGCTTACATCCCAATTAAGCTAAAATAGATAAGACCTAAAAATAGATGTACAGGAGGAAAAGCAGACGGCCTTTTTGTCTCGCAATGTTAAAACAATGAACCTGGATTTGCATTAAGAACATTTTCTGCGTAAATCACATCTTTTTAAGGTTTGATGTTTCCCTGTAGATGACAGTTATGATTAAATTTACCATATGTTGGATAATAATTGTCGTGTAAAATTAATCACTCAGGAATCGCAAAGACAACTTCTTCCATTTCACGCAATCTAACATGATGTATGCGTATTGCCTTTTACATTGGCTTGGGATGATGATTGTGTAATGAAGACTTGTGATATGATTATATCATTTTATGTTATTTATTGGTAATGTGAATGAGGAAATGGTAAAAATGATGAGCATTGATTAAAATTTGGTTTGGTTTCTTCAGTATTACATTAGTCTTTTCCAGTCCCTGATTTCTCGAGCCTGATTAGCTCAGTCGGTAACATGTCTGACTATCAATCCAGGGGTCGTGAGTTCTAATCCCCACCAGCCCCTCTATTCTTACAAAATACATTTGGTAACTGTCTCATTATGATTACTTTTGTTTGTTTAAGTATAGTCATTATAGTGTAGATAATCAACTTGGGATAAAAGAGTTTTTTTAAGAGGGGGCTGGGGAGGTGGGGTGATAATATTATAGTAAAATTCTATAATATTTTCACCTGCTTCTCTTTTCTTCGAAATGCATATCAACATTGAAGTTTAATGCTTTTTTATCCTAATAAGTAGTGGTGATCAATTTTGAAAAAAAAATAATTTGGGGGTGGGGGGGGAAATATTATAGCAAACTTCTATAATATTTTCACACACGGGTGAATTTAGGTGGGTGAAAATATAATATGACACCGGCAACGATTGATATACGACATTTTGTCTCATTATCATTTGTCTCTCGCCACTGATTCAAGTGGGAAAGTAATCAGTTGCGGAGATGGAGTGTGCTCAATTACTGGTTAATCTTTCAGATCCAAGGAAACAGTGGCTAGGTTAACTGATCATTTGTTAGCCCTCGATGGCATAAAAATGACACTAAATATTCAATCAATAAACTCCCAAATCATGTCTGTTAAACCACAATAAAAAAGCACAGAATTCGAGGCCTTTCCCACTGTAGCACTTTCCAATTTGTGACATAATTTAACTTCAACTAAAGCAACTGACCGATCAGCATTCTCTTATCTCACTGCTATTGCTGAACGGGGAGAGTAGGGTCCCTTCTACAGTATTGGGAGAGTAAGGTCCCTTCTACAGTATTGGGCGAGTAGGGTCCCTTCTACAGTATTGGGAGAGTAAGGTCCCTTCTACAGTATTGGGAGAGTAGGGTCCCTTCTACAGTATTGGGAGAGTAAGGTCCCTTCTACAGTATTGGGAGAGTAGGGTCCCTTCTACAGTATTGGGAGAGTAGGGTCCCTTCTACAGTAGTGGGAGAGTAGGGTCCCTTCTACAGTATTGGGAGAGTAGGGTCCCTTCTACAGTATTGGGAGAGTAGGGTCCCTTCTACAGTATTGGGAGAGTAAGGTCCCTTCTACAGTATTGGGAGAGTAGGATCCCTTCTACAGTATTGGGAGAGTAAGGTCCCTTCTACAGTATTGGGAGAGTAGGGTCCCTTCTACAGTATTGGGAGAGTAGGGTCCCTTCTACAGTATTGGGAGAGTAAGGTCCCTTCTACAGTATTGGGAGAGTAGGGTCCCTTCTACAGTATTGGGAGAGTAGGGTCCCTTCTACAGTATTGGGAGAGTAAGGTCCCTTCTACAGTATTGGGAGAGTAGGGTCCCTTCTACAGTATTGGGAGAGTAGGGTCCCTTCTACAGTATTGGGAGAGTAAGGTCCCTTCTACAGTATTGGGAGAGTAGGGTCCCTTCTACAGTATTGGGAGAGTAGGGTCCCTTCTACAGTATTGGGAGAGTAAGGTCCCTTCTACAGTATTGGGAGAGTAGGGTCCCTTCTACAGTATTGGGAGAGTAGGGTCCCTTCTACAGTAGTGGGAGAGTAGGGTCCCTTCTACAGTAGTGGGAGAGTAGGGTCCCTTCTACAGTATTGGGAGAGTAGGGTCCCGTCTACAGTATTGCATTTTATAATAATCTCATACTGACTACAAGGGATGTTGTGATCTAGTGGTCGGGTGTCTGTCGTCTTTGCAATCAGGAGGTTGGGGTTCAATCTCTAGTCATATGAAAAGTTTTACAAGAACTTGATAGCTCAGTATTAGAAAAATAGTTTAAGATATTTGAAATGTGGTTGGATTGTGTATAAACTGTGTGTCTGTGATATGATCCTCCAGTGTGACACTGTTTCTATCCAACTCTTCGCCACGTTTTACAGGAGTAATTGCCCCTTTTTAATTAATTTTAGATAATAAAACTAATGATTTCTGAACTATAACTTTTTTAAAAGACTATATATTTAATTAATATTTCGATATTTCTCAATGTTTGTAAAACTTTATAGGAGATATGGCCTCATTCCAATTTAACTTTTGATCAAATTACATCTATAAAAAACATAGAGTGGCGGTATTTAACATTCAATAGACAGTTGAAACAGCCAATCAAGTATAACCAATCTATCAATGTCCAATGTTTAATTGGATTCTGAGTGAGCGTTACATTATAGTCTGGGTTTGATTTCAACTGTTCTGATGCATTTTCTGATTAAGGTACCACGGTTCAGAACGTTAGAAACAGTGGGCAAACACAAAGTATGTTTGCACATGTGAATTAGAATTAATGACTTTGTGCAGATTTGTTCTGTTTATTTTTCACCAAAGATTGTACATTAATATAAAATTCTGCGAGAATTTCCCTACATCACATGACAATAATTGGGAAATTGTGATTTTCTGTTAGAAATCACTGTCGGCTTCTGCTGCATACTCATCTATCAGAAATTTGAAAGATAGAGAAATTTGTTCTAATTAGTTTCCATTATCTGTTTCCACAGAATGTCCTGACTGACACCTTAATGTGTATTTGTAGTTTTGTCTATATATAAATTGCAAGAAATCGAATTTGTGTGCCCCAGTTTCTACAAAATATTCTCTCTTGCATGTTGGCTGACAATTTCTGACGGCACTATTTGTCTATCTCAGCTGCTGAAACAAGTTTTTTACAAATTAAATGTATCAAACTCAAATCCCCCTGGGTAGAACCTGTACTGAGCATACTCGGGTAAATTTCTAGCACAAGGAATGGCAATGGCTGGTATCCAACCCACGACCTTGTGAACGACCATGTGATCCTGTGTCCGATACTATACCACTACAGTGACTACACCATGTACTCGACATTACAAGTATTTGATCTACTGTCAAGGTCACTGTTAATATAGATTACAAAATGGTTTGTTACAGTACAGATTGGTTGATTGAATATTTAGCATCATTTTATGCCATCCAGAGCTAACAGACGATCAGTTAACCTAACCACTGTTTTCTGTGCCCGAGCACACACCATCTCCACAAGTAACTGATTACTTTCCTACTTAAATCACAGTGGGAGATGAATGATAGTGAGACAAAAATGTCATATATCAATTATCACAGAGACTGTTGCCAGACGGGGATTCAAACTCATGAGCTAATCATCAGTGCCCGGCATTTTTTTTTTAAAATTCAGGAAATACAATTTATCTGATTTACATTCATATCATGAAAAAGCAGAGGAAGTATGATGATGATTTGCATAATTGATAGATTTTGAAGTGCTTGTAACACAAAAACACCCATTTAATCCATTACAGTAATTGAATATTTGAATTGCTTTCATGAATGAGAATGACTTCTCTTTTATTGTATTACTCTCTCTTGCAACTAATCTGATTTGTGTCGTCAAAAGATTGGCATGAGATAAGGATTCAGTTGAAAACAGTTTTATCTCATTATTTATTGCTATGTAGTTAGAGCAATTTTATGTTCAATTCTCAATTTGCAATTTAAAACTGACAATCTGATATTGATTGCAGGAGTCTGGGGTTGAAAATTGCAACTTTAAATTTCTGTACCGTTTCTATTCACAGATAGTGCACACTTGTTTATAGTGCACACCCATGTTTAGTGCGCACCTGTGTATAGTCTGCACTTGTGCAAAGTGTGCCACTGTGTATAGTCTGCATTTGTGCAAAGTGCGCACCTGTGTATAGAACTCATTCATGTTTTAAGACCTTAATCTCAGAAAAAATTCCTGTATCTGTATTATAACGCGCAACAATATCTAGAAATTTTGAAAATCTAGCTGCTATACCAACCATTCTGAAACAATTGTCTGACTCGATATGTAAAACTGAATTTGATTGGCCAAGACTGGTATGGTAACTTGTAACTTGGTAAAAGGTTTGTGAGGTCATAGGCCAGCAAATGTCTCCAAAACATGTCCAAATTGTCCAATACTCAATGTGATGCCTCTTCTGACATAGCCGGGCCCGATTAGCTCAGTCGGTTACGCGTCTGACTATCAATCCAGGGGTCGTGAGTTCGAATCCGCCGCCTGGCAACAGTCTCCGTGATGATTGATATACAACATTGTGTCTCATTATCATTCGTCTCTCACCACAGATTCAAGTGGGAAAGTTATCAGTCACTTGCGGAGATGGGGTATGCTCGAGTACTGGTTAATCCCAGGAAACAGTGGTTAGGTTAATCGATCGTCTGTTAGCCCTCGATGGCATAAAAATGATGCTAAATATTCAATCAATCAATCAATCAATCAATCTTCTGACATACATGAGTTTCTGTGCTCCTACTATAGCTATCAATGACACTCATTTAACACCCTGGTACCACACAAATTAATAAAAAAAAAAAAAGAGAAAAAGTAGTTGTTGATAATTATTATAGCATGTATCTATGTCTGATTGCTAACAGATTTTGATTAACTATGTTTTAATTGCATGAGCTGCATTATTTATTTAGCGTCCTCACCAATACATGCTATAAAGGTATGTTACTTGTTTGATGAAGTGATGGAACCTCAGGGCTTTTTTACCTTACAAAACAGATGCCGATATTAGGCGACTTCCCAATTCAAATATCATGTTTTTCGCCCCCAATTGAGGTCCAAAAATTTCCCAAAATGGGAAAAAAAGGAAATGAAATATAAAAAAAATTGAAAGGTGAATTTTTCTTACATAAGGTAATAAAAAGACTGTATATGAAATATTACTGTGATATCTGATAATTTATACTTAGACCATGATCTCATAGGTGCTACACTTTATTTTCC
Source organism: Panopea generosa (assembly GCA_029582155.1). Classification (NCBI taxonomy): domain Eukaryota; kingdom Metazoa; phylum Mollusca; class Bivalvia; order Adapedonta; family Hiatellidae; genus Panopea; species Panopea generosa. The sequence goes on from CM055902.1 coordinate 6,319,032, forward strand.
TGTTTTCTAAAAGCCTTTAAAAAAAATCTCAATTACCCTTCAACCATTCTGTTTTTTTCCCTATCTCAAAAGCTTGAGCCGCTTCCAGGTTTACAGGAAAAAAGCCCTGAATAGAAGTTTTGTTGCTGGTCTCTGTGTGGCTTGTTTGACTTGACTTTTGTACTAATAATTGTAGCTAAACTCACCTTACGGTAGCCAGGAAAGTCTGTCAATCAAGGAAGATAACTCGTCAAAGAATCCTGACTCACACAGTCTCAATGAGGAAACAATGGTTGCTGCCCTTGGTATGCCTTTGCTCTTTTGAAATCAATATTTTTTTTACTACTATAATAGTCAAATTGTCTGCCATTTCATGTGTACTGGAAGTCTTGATCATCTGCGATGCCTGCTTTTTTAAAAGTTATCACACTTTGTGCAGATGAAAGTTAGAATTTGGAAGTAAGATCTGATTGGCTGAAACAAAACACACCTCTGCAATGGTTATGTTTGAAGTCTAAAAAGCATAAAATCCAATGAAAGGTACTGAATGTTTCTTGTTCCAAAATATTTGTCAAATAGAAAATATCTATTAATAAAAATGAATACATAAATAAACATCTAAATGGAAATATTTTGAAAAACTATGGAAATCTCTGATTTTGTTAATAAAACAATAAGAAACTTTAACAGAATATCTTTAGAACCCTTCAAGACGTTTGTCATTTAGAAAGATGATCAAGACTATTACTTGTGCACTGTACCAACAGCCTGACGGATAATCAGATAAAGGTAGTGTAAGGCCATTATAAATTAATTGCTAGATTGTTATCCAAGTTTTCTTTAAAAAGGGGAAGGGGGTAGAGGGGTTTGAGAATTTTATTTGTTTATTTTTGTTAAAATAATTTTTTAATTTCTTTTTTTATGAAAATAAAGCATGTCAGGGCGGCTTGAAAATTAGGGGGCGGGTGGGGATGATAATTAAGCATTTAATTTATTATGGCCTAATGGCTTGTTGGACACATAGGTGATATCACTTGAACCAACATTACTGTTGGCACACTGACCAGTATCCATCTGGGGTGGTATTCACCAACCATTCTTAAGAATATTCTTAGACTTGAACTTGAGAAAGACACCTAATATATAGTCAAATAAACTCTCACAATCTGTCATGGTAAACTAGATATCCAAGGTTGAAGTTTGGATTTTCAAGCTTGAGTCTAGGAATATTCTAAAAAAATGGTTGGTGAATATGACCCACTGGAAGGTGCTGAATCAGTCTTTAATGTTCTCTCTTGGCTCAAAAAAGCTATACTTCTACACAGACAAATATATAAACTTACATTGTACAGTACATATATTTGTATGCATAAAACATTTTAAGTATTTTTGACTGATGTAAAGTGAAAGAAAAGTTGCAATATGTTTGACATTATTGAAATGTGTAATACACTCAATAAAGTTTTTATACACAAAAGTAACAATTAATGATTTAATCACTAGTAACATAATTTTAGAATAAAAAAATCCACCATCATTAAACTAATTAAGCATTTACTATGACTTGTCACTTGATTGATATTACATGGTGTTGTTAATCTAATGAACATGTGCAATATCTATAAATAGGCACAAACTATTGCACGTATAGACTAACATTTGTATGCATGTATGTGTCATATAGCTGTATCATCACTGCTTAACAATATCATTGCTTCATGTTTCTTTGTTGCCATGGTGATGCTGCTTTAGAATAAACCAGTCATAAATTGTTAACCAACATCACATTATTTATATATATACATATTGTACCTTGCTTTCCTGTTTTTATGCTTTCTGGAAATAATCATTCTGTCACCTGCAGTTGCAATGTACCATGCTTCACGTAACTTAAAAATCTTTTTTTTTCTTGTGTTAATACAATCCCAAAAATTAAAAAAATTCCAAATTTTTGTTTATTACATATTATTTGCAATGTAAAAGCTTGATTATTCTGTGTGTACCCCTGGCCGCTCCTTCCATAAATATTTGATTTGGAATAATTAGCTAATGCATAATTAATAAAATTAACGAGAAATCAGGAAACAGTGCACTGTAACTTACAGCAATGTCGATCATATTTCCAAGCACGTATGCAGATGCTACTTTCCTAACAGCTGACAGCTGAGGTGAATTGGGACTTATTGAATATTTTGCCGATATGAATTAAGGTGTGCATTAAGGATTATAGGTCCATTTACATATATAACAATTGATACAACGTAAGACCTTGACATTTTAAACTATACATTATTCTCCTTAGCATCAACTGATTCAATAGATATTTTTTTATGCCCCAAAGATTCAAAGAATGGTGACTGGGCATTAGGTGTTATTCCTGTGCTTGTGTTTGTTTGTGCGTATGTATGTGTACCAGAGGTAAAATATTGATTTCCAATCAGTAATTTCTGAAAGGGCCTATGTAATTAATTCATATTTGATGTATAGCTAATTAATTACAAAATACAGGGCAAGTCCAAGTTATTGGCTCTATTTGACTTAATTTTTGGTAAAATAATGGTTTCAAATTAATAACTCCTAAAAGGGTCTATGTAATTACTAGTTTTTGTGTGGGGATGTGTTTTGATTAATAACTTACGAAAGGGTATTGAATACAGGTCGAGTTCAGTATTAGTTTTGTCACCGTCAGTCAAATTTTACAGAAATTCTTGCCTTTTTACAGCTTCATTTTTGCTAAAGTACCATAATGGGGACATCCATGTTCTATGGATACATTTCTTGTTTTAACCGATTTTAATGATTACTGACCAGTCTGTGTGTACTCGCAACGATTACTCAGTGGTGAACCCTCTGCCTCCCTAATAAGAGGTCATGGGTCAAACCAAAGATTTTAAAAGTCAGTATGATCAGAGGGCAATTTTGTGACTGGTGAGCCTGTTGTAAGGATTAGGCGACTTCTTTTTCATCATGTGTCAACCGCAGCATGGTCTAGTGGTAGAGTGTCCTGTTTGCATGCCAAAGGCCGTGGGTTCGATCTCCGACCAGATCATACCAAAGACTTGAAAAATGGTACTAGAAACTTTCTTGCTTGGCGCTCAGCATTTAGAGGAAAGTTCCAGGTCTGATTTGCCCGATGTCAGTATAATGTGGGTGGGTGGGGAACATGTATCATACTATGTGTCTGCGGCATGATATTGCAATGTAGCAGCGCTCTGAAAACTCTCAAGTAGACATCATCACAATGTGAAATATTGTTGAAAGTGACGATTAACACCATACAACATCATCACGTGTCTTGTCTGTAGGGTGAAAAGATACTTTGTGTGGCAGAACAGTATTATTGAATATACAAGAAGACAATGTCAGGATATGAATTTAAGATTTAACTGCTGTGAATAAAAACTATTTTACTTTAAAGCTACACAGTCCTTGAAAAACTACCATTAGATGCCATGAGGCAATACCTTATATTCTGTCTGCTGTGAATAAAAACTACATAACTTTAAAACTACACAGTCCTTGTAAAATGGACAGTAGATGCCATGAGGCAATACCTTATTTTCTGTCTGCTGTGAATAAAAACTACATAACTTTAAAGCTACACAGTCCTTGTAAAACTGACATTAGATGTCATGAGGTAACACCTTATATTCTGTCTTTTTGTGAATAAAAACTATATATTACTTTAAAGCTATACATTCCTTGTAAAACTGACATTAGATGCCATGAGGCAACACCTTATATTCTCTTTGCTGTGAATAAAAACTATTACTTAAAGATACACAGTCCTTGTAAAACTGACATGAGATGCCATGAGGCAACACCTTATATTCTGTCAGGTGGTAGTCTTATTAATTTAATCTGTCATTAAATTGGTGCTATCATTTCTAGTTTTAATTTCATTTTTGATTTTATATTTATAATTATTTGGTTTTGGTTGCACAATTCCATATTTTCCCCCATTCTCACAGGGCATCAAAAGAAAGTCGCCCCTTATGCTGCACACACTTTTGTAGGATGGACCTCGGACAGTCCGAGAGGACAGCTTCGCAAAAAACACAGTTTGCCAACACCGAGTAGAGAGTCAGGTAATTGTCCAATCTCAGGACTTCTATATAGTCATGTGACAGGAAGTTGTATATATTTATATATATAAAATCCACCAAATGGGTGCTTTTCAGCTTGTGATGGCTTCATATATTTAACCAATGAACGGGCAGCTTTGAAAGCCATGCTTCTTTGAGGGATCTGATCTGTCAGTTATTTATAAATTCATAATTACAAACACTTGAGTGTTTAAAATTTAAATACATTATGCTTTAAGGTCATACCAAACCAAAAGTGGAAATATAAAAGTTTTTTTATTGATTTTGTAAAGATATTCTTTTTCTTGTTGACAGTATACTCCTTACAAAAGAGGAGAGAAAACATCATATTGATAATATTTATTCATATTTTCTTTAAGATTTGATGAAAAAATTCTTAAATGTTCTCAAACCATTGAAAGGTAGGAAATTTGCACATTGTAGTTCATTTTGAATGTTTGTACATACATTTTCTTACTTCTACTTCAAAACAAATCCGAATATTCTATTTTATATTCTTCTATGACTACATGTAACTTTCCAATTAAGCCTTTTCAGTATTTAGATGTATTATTGCATGTAATCCTGTACTGCAAGGATATATGTAAAAGTAATGCTGTCTATACATGAACATCTTTAAAGTTACCTCTTTGTAGTCCCATCTATCATTTTGTTAAGATTCTGTTTTGTGTGATCTCCTGAACCTGAACTAAACTGCCTCATGTAGCCATTTATTTACTGGGTTATGTTTTATTATGTTGAATATCATTCAAAGATGTAAGCTGTATTCATTTTAGTATTTACATTACTGTTTTTATCTCATCTGAGTCAAAAATATAAGCAGTATTCAGTTTTCATTTCAGTATTAACATTACTGTTTTTATCTCATCTGAGTCAAAAATATAAGCAGTATTCATCATTTTAGTACATGTATTAACATAACTGTTTTGATCTCATCTGAATCAAAAGATATAAGCAGTATTCAGTATTCATTTTTATCTCATCTGAGTAAAAAATATAAGCAATATTCAGTATTCATTTTAGTAACAAGGTTTAGTTCAAGGTGAGCATTTCTGATCAGCCAGTGTCCGTCGTCTATCAGTCTTCTGACTTTTAGGTTTTGTGCAGTACGGCACCTGCATTTTTAATAGATCTTTATTTAATTTACACAACAGTTGTAAAAGACAACACTTTGAACTGACCAAATTATTAATGTTTGAGTTATGGCCCTTGATTCATAAAATACTTGTACTATTTGACCTTCTGTACACTCTGGCACATGTATTATTTTACTGAATATCCACCAGCTGTTAAACTACCATAAGGTTTCGGACAAGTTTTTCATTTGGCAAATTTGATCATTTTTGTCTGAGGTTTTGGTGTTTAAATCATCAGAAATTGCACTATTTGACCTTGTGTTCTCTCTAGAACACATTTATTTTACTTGATTTTAATCAGACTTACCCAGTAGTAATATAACCATATAAAGCTCTTGACAAGTTGAGTTATGGTCCTTGAATCTCCAAAATAATGCATTATTTGATGCCGTCTCTTATGCCACAGGTGAGTGATTTAGGGTCATTGGAGCTGTTATGTTTTAACCCCTCATTGTATATCATGCTTCATTTATACACCTTCTTTATTTGCATTGTATCACTCCATTGTAGCCATTCTGGAAACCATGCTTGATGTCACTGCTCTTTAACATCACCTTGCAACAACAATAACAAATAAAAAAAAACGGAAAAAAAAACCCCACGCATGTTTATGACATTTATTTTCTTGAATGCATAAGTTTCATGACTCGTTTTATAAAAAGAAAATCTGCAGACATTCCCATTGTTTTGAATATTCTACACAATTACATGTAACTTATTAATATCATATTTCTGGCCAAAGGCATTTGATGAACATTTTATGAGAAATTTAAAAAAAAACAAAACATTTTTTTCCGAAAGTTAAATGCACGGACATTAGGTAATTTACATGTAGCATTGCATGAAGGTCCCCTAAAATAGTTTACTGCCACAGGGGTCACTGCGTCACATAGAGTTATGTAGGGATAATGTTAAAATTTTGGTGCAGACATGATAGTACCCCAATTTTTCTTTCAAACTTAAGCAGCAACATAGCAGTTATATAAACAAGATTTTGAATAAATTTTTGAACCAACATGATTTGATTATAAAACTTTTACAATAAGAATTTACTCTGGAAGTTTAAAGTCTGGACCTTAGATAGTTTACATGTAGCATTGCATGGTGGCCTCCTAAAAGGTTTGTGAAAGTCCAATCCCTGCAATTGAATTTTGGACTGTCATACGCATGGAGTTTCTAAACACAATTTAAAGGGACTTACAGAAAAAAAAAATTCTCTGTCAATTTGTTTCTAGTAGAGCAATTCAGACCTTCTTGGGCCTCTTGTCATTAACTTCAATAACTATCCCATAGACTCAGAGCAGGATTTCTTCATATATACATTATCAACATACAAACTTTAACACAAAAAACTGCATAGAAATGACCCTACTCGAGTCATGTCTTGGTCATAACAAATAATTGGTCTGAAATTAATTTTTTTATAGATAACTTCTATAAATCCGGTGAATTATACATACTTTTATAATGGTGTACTTCTAAAATCATGCTAACATAACAAATCTTTGGCCGAAATAAGCTGCATTTTGTAAATGTAATGAGTTGTGTGATGTTTACTTTATAAACTGCCGCGTGACAGCAAGCCATCTGGTAGTTGCGTATTGTAGCTGATATAAAACCTAACCTCTGCCTATCACATATATCATATAGATATATATGTATATATATATAACTGCTCTGGATAATGTTAAAGAACTAGACTGTCACTTACTGAGATATTCTGTGTAGTTTATCACTGTCTGGAGATGTAAAAGCACTGATATGTAGTCGCATATTGTGAGCATGTGTTAAAACATTGGGTTTGTTGTTTTTTATCGGTTATTTATGACAAAATATTTTTATATGACATATTGTCTTACAATGGAGAATGATCTGTATTGTGTTTTTATAAATATTCCAACTATAGAAATAGATGAATACTATACATATATATATATCTAGTTGTTAATCACAGGTGGACTTATTAAGACACCTATTTAAGTCTAAATATCATCTGTTATTGTATGTGAAAATAATTTTTTTTTTATGAAATCTCCCAAAGTTCATTCAAGAACATTAAAGCATAGGTGATGCCTTATTAATCAAATTTAAATTTTTTTCATTGAAACCTGCTTTGCGCTGATACTTTGTTACAGGAAAACCTTTAGAACTAACCAAAGAGTATTCAAATATTTTCTTGTGGCATTTACCAGTGAAATTGCACAGATTTTTGTCACATCGTAGAATTTTATGACGATGTGTAACATCTTTTTGGTATTAGGCTAACAACTTAATGACCATTTATTAATTAGATCTGACAGGCCAATCTGAAAATATTTGATTGAAATGATTCCAAACATTTTAGTACTTAGAATCCATTTTAAGTTTTTGTAGACTGATAGAATAAAAAGTAAGAGATGCTTTTCGATTATCGTAGGATCACTTGAACCAATTCTAAATGCCTATTTTGGTTGGCTTCTTTGTTATGTTATGTCTATAGATTATGTAAATTGATCACAGGGTCATTTTGAAAATTGCAACCATGATAATTAAGAGGGTTTGAATGGTAGATGTTCAATATTTTTAATACATAATCTTATTCTTATATATAAGTATATACAATATATACAGTCAAACGTGTGTAAGCGGTCACCTCTATTAAGCAGCCACCTGTCTTAAGCAATTATATTTTATATTTCCCATTGCTATGCTGTCAGAGTTAATTAACTTGTATAAAGCAACAACCTGTCTTAAAATGCCACTTTTGCTTCTTCCCTTGACTGGCTGCTTAACCCTTTACTCCATAGATACACGTTTTCCCGCACCAATCACAGAAAGCCTTTGAAAACAGTGCAGGAAGAGTTCAGATTGCTCGTGACGAGCAATCTGAACACTTCCTGCACTGTTTTCTACTCTGTCAGTTAATATAAACATAATTCACCATATAATTCAAAAGCCTTCTATATTACATGTCAAAAGGTGTCGATATTAGATGTGTTAAAAGGCGTTTATATGAAATAAAGGGTTAAGACAGATTTGACTGTACACACCTTTATATATGTTAGTTACGTTTTATCTTTAAAATTTGCTCCTTGACTGGATTTACTAAAATTGACTAGTGTTCAAATTGGAATTCAAACATTCAGATAAATTGAATAGTTCCTTAAACTAAATCTTCTGATCCTTTAAATTATTTAATACATTTTCTTTTTTAAGAATTTACAAAGAAATACATTACCTTAATTTAAAAATGATGATGTTGACATTTTCCATTGTACACAAAGGCATAAAAACTAGATTGTTTATGATGATTTTACCAACGGGTACAGTAAAATCTGTCTTAAACAGCCAGTCAAAGGAAGGAACAAAGAAGATGGCCTTTTAAGACAGGTTATTGCTTAATACAGGTTAATTTGCTACGAAAGCATATACATGGGAAATAGTAAAATTTAATGTGGCTGCTTGAGACAAGTGGCTGCTTAATAGAGGTGGCCACTTACACAGGTTTTATTGTATATGCAGTATTTAATACCTGCAAAATTGAGTTCAACTATTCATACCAATTGAGTAGTTTCTGGTAAAAATTGAACTAAATCATAATTTTAATCCGTCAAAATATTTAATACATCTTTTAAGATTTTACAGAGAAATAGTAAATTTATAAATGTTGACAGGGCGTTTTCATTGTAAACAAACGGTTTTGTAAAACATAGAACACAAAACATTATGATTTTACCGACGGATATAATACAGTATTTAATACCAGCAAAACTAAGTGCGTCACCTGGTGAAATCACAGGAACTTTACGAAGGGTGTAAGAGTATTTGTTTTAGCTGTAGTATTAATGCTCTCTACAATGCTTTCACACTTTCATGAGTCTTATCTTTTTTTTTACTTTATACTCTTTCATCATGTATCTGGTATTTTAAATCATGGTAGTGTACATAGGTTTTATGTTGTCTCTGAATTCTTTGTTTCATTGTCAAATTTCCGATATATATTAACACTGCTATGCTGTTCCAATTTGAAACAATAAGATGTTGCCATGCCTATGAAATATCAGTGCTTTTGTAAATCTAACAGAATGTGTCGTTTTCATGGTGTTGAGTTTTTTCTCATTACAGGGTCTCCTGTGATCGTTAACGGTGATGAGTTCGAGAACATCGAGATTGTGCACAACAACACCCCTGACAAAGAAGACCATCCGTATCGTCTACCACAATGCTCCCACCTTCCCAACCAGTCACATCATCATCCACCGAATGCTGATATGAATCGCAACATCACCAATGCTCAGAAATGTGACATCATCGTGACGGGTTCAACAGACGACAGCAGTCACGGCACCATACCCCACCCGCTGATGTCCCCGTCTCAGGACCAGGACGTGATGCTGGAGTTTGTGAAAAACAAGGGTTTGATGAAGATGTCGAAAATGGAGAAGCGTGTCAGTAGTATCGACTCGGAGATGTCCGAGGCAAGTACACTGGTTAGTACTACGTCTGATAAATATGTGGATGACTTGGAGGCTAAGAAGCGATCGAAGATTAACCACCACTCTATTCGTGGATTTTTGTCCGACTCCGAGATGGAGACTAACTCAGGGGTGTGTTCTTATTTTCTCCTGATTCCCGGTAGATTGTACTTGTTCCCAATACAGTATAAAGTGGCCTTGTTTCAGTTAAATTTGCTTGAATGTCATTTTCCCATAACAAATGCAGATATAAGACTTAAATAATTTATAAGCAGTTTTGTATGTTGGCTGACACATTTAATTACACTTGGGTCCCGTTTGAATGCAGACTGATATATCACGAAATTTGTTATAACGCGTTTTTTCTATGGCTCCCAAATTCATCAAAATCTCGTGGTATAGTAGTTGATAAAAATTTTAACTTAATCGCTAAGTGTTTGCGAGTAAAGCTACGTTTATCCAAACTGTGACCATGTATTTGTGCATCAGTTACACCTTGATAATTCTGGCTGACATGACAACAACTTTTTATTGTTATTAAAAACACTTTTTATTGATTTACAACGACAAACAATGGTCTGTCATATATATCACACATTGTCACATGTTTGTTTACGGAACTTCGACCGGATATAGAATTGCCAAATAATGTAGCGATATTTATAACCCGTTTCTGCGTATATCGCGGTTTCATTCCATGAATTCTGCAAACCGCATTATAACGGGACCTGAGTGTAAAGTAATATTCTTTTGTTAATATATATATGGAAAAAAAATTGTATTTTTGCATGTGTCATCTATTATGTAGTTCACTTTGTACATGGCTTTTTGAAATTAAATGGTTGAAATTTACAATTTTAAATTTGTCAAAAAAATTCAAAAGGAACTTTAAAATAAGTTATAATTCTTACCAGGAATATTTCTCAGAGAGAAGACGAGACCTTTACCTCTAACCAAACTTGTATGGGTCACCATTTAAACCTCCTTTTATGACAATACTTTCTAGATTAGAATCTTTAAAAACAATATTTAAAAAAATATAAAACATTGATCAGCATTTGTTTTAAAAAATGGGATTGAATTAATTGCGGGGTTCCTCTGTGATCAAGTGGTCTAAGGCACCGTCTCAAGATCTTTTAGCTCTCACCTCTAAGGTTCAGGTCCTGTTTGCTCCAAAAACTCTATGCGAGGAAGTTTCCAGTCACTTGCAGAAGGACGGTGGTTCTACTCAGTCTGAGGTCTTCCTCCACCAGTAAAACTGGATATGCCATATATAACCTGAAATATGTTGAACATGGTGTTAAACCCCATTCAAAAAAAAAAAAAATTACGGTGGCTCAATTTTAGATAAAAAGTATACTATCATTTAATCACTCAGAATAATCCCCAGGAACTAAATCTCAGGCTGATTAATTTCTCTGTAGTTAACTTCTATTCAGTTATTCAGTTGACTGAACCTTCTGTAGATGAAAGTTTTTTTTTATTAAACTGAAATAAGATTTATTCTTTCTGCTGATCATTCAAGCAAATTTGAAACTTGGTTATATGGTGATGTATATGTGGTGGTGGTAATGTATGGAATTGTTTATTGGTTTTGATTTTGTTGTCGTGGTTACCTAGTTTTGTTTCCCTGTTCACTGAGTAACTTATCATGGTTTTATTTCTAAAGAGTAGAGATATTATTTTTTGCCACAGGTGTCTGTCGTATGCCATTGCCTGTCTTCAAATGGCGGTCAGTTGTTTCTCATTGTCTATCAACAAAATGCAATCAGTTGTACGTCTTTGTCTGTCATCGAATGGTGAATAATTGTTGATCATTGTCAAATGGCAGTCAATTGCTTGTCATTGCCTGTCTTTTGAATGGCAGTCAATTATTTGTCATTGCCTGTCTTTGAATGACGGTCACTTGTTTTCCATTGCCTGTCTTTTGAATGGGGATCAATTGTTTGTCATTGTCTATCTTTTGAATGGCGGTCACTTGTTTGTCATTGCCTGTCTTTGAATGGTGGTCAATTGTTTGTCATTGCCTGTCTTTGAATGGCGGTCAATTGTTTGTCATTGCCTGTCTTTGAATGGCGGTCAATTGTTTGTCATTGCCTGTCTTTGAATGGCAGTCACTTGATTGTCATTGCCTGTCTTTGAATGGCGGTCACTTGTTTGTCATTGCCTGTCTTTTGAATGGCGGTCAATTGTTTGTCATTGCCTGTCTTCGAATGATAGTCAATTGTTTGTCATTGCCTGTCTTTGAATGGCAGTCAATTGTTTGTCATTGCCTGTCTTTAAATAGCGGTAACTTGTTTGTCATTGCCTGACTTTGAATGACGGTCACTTTTTTGTCATTGCCTGTCTTTGAAAGACGGTCACTTGTTTGTCATTGCCTGTCTTTGAATGATGGTCACTTGTTTGTCATTGCCTGTCTTTGAATGACAGTCACTTGTTTGTCATTGCCTGTCTTTTGAATGGCGGTCAATTGTTTGTCATTGCCTGTCTTTGAATGGTGGTCACTTGTTTGTCATTGCCTGTCTTTGAATGGCGGTCACTTGTTTGTCATTGCCTGTCTTTGAATGACGGTCAATTGTTTGTCATTGCCTGTCTTTGAATGACGGTCACTTGTTTGTCATTGCCTGTCTTTTGAATGGCGGTCAATTGTTTGTCATTGCCTGTCTTTGAATGGCAGTCACTTGTTTGTCATTGCCTGTCTTTGAATGGCGGTCACTTGTTTGTCATTGCCTGTCTTTGAATGACGGTCAATTGTTTGTCATTGCCTGTCTTTGAATGGCAGTCAATTGTTTGTCATTGCCTGTCTTTTGAATGATGCTCATTTATTTGTCATATATGCTATATGTTATAGGTTGGATCATTACCTATACAGTCATATTTGACGTTAATGTGGTTGCAGGCAAGTGTTTGAGTGGACAGTTAAATATGAAATACTTGAGTAAAATGGACGAGTGGTTTTGTTGACTGGTTGTTTCTGCATGTCTGCATGTGATATAATGTTGAAAATGGTAGACACAAAGTTGTACATGTATATTTTCAATTGAACTATTCAATTCCGAGATTCTCCATAAATGTACCCACCTATTAACATAGTCTTCAGTACGAGATGAGTCAAGAATATGCCTTTTTATTTTTTAAATAATATGGTTCCTTAATAAGCTTTGTCCCTGCTATAGCAAACTACAGCAAGGTTTATTATACCCCGTTTGAGAGTGGGGTTTATAGGTTAATAGGAGGCATTGTGGAAGTTGGTCAGCCAGTCTGTCACTCTGTTAGTCGGCCAGTCAGACAATCTGTCAGTTACCTGTGGAGCAAACTATTTTAACAGTTTTCAGACAATTGACTTTAAACTTTCGAGACATGTTGAAAATGGTGTTAATAGACTCAATTTCCACCCTGTTTTTGACATCATCATCATCATTAGCATCATCATCATCATCATCATCATCATCATTATCATCATCATTATCACCTTCACCATCATTGTCATAGTAATTTAGATTATACGTGACCCATTTGTTCATTGTTGTTCACTGTTTGTATTTCCATTTCCAATATAATGAAATGTAATTCAGGCAGGTAATGGTAACATATTTTGGATATTATATTATCACTTAATGTTTCTTTTCGTTATTCCCTTTTATGCTTACTTGTTTTTACTAAGATACTGAGTGTCCTCCGTGGCCGAGTGGTTTGAGGCACCATCTCACTTTACCTCTCACTACTGAGGTAGTAGGTTCGAGTCTTGCTTGCTCCAATAACTTTATATGAGAGTGTTTGCCAGTTACTTGCAGAAGGATGAGATTCATTCTGAGGTCTTCCTCTACCATTAAAACTGGATAAGTCATATTATATAAACTGAAATGTGCTGAAAGTTGCCTTAAACCTTAAATAAAAAAAACTAAGGTACTGTGGTGGTGATTGGGGAGTACCTACACATTACAGGTTGATTGGTTTTGAACACAAGTCTATATCATTCTGTCTGTCTGATAATCTCTTTTTGTTAAATGAGAGTTTTGTTTAATGAATTCGGTTTGTAGTAATGTAATGTAAATAATTGAGGCTTTATGCAAATGCAGATGGTCGTTTTCATTTTATTGCAGTATAAGGATAAAACTTACTGGTTATGACGCTTTATGTAGAATCAGCAATTTTTACATTGTTTTGCACTGTTTACATCAGTTAAAACTTTGAAACAGAAATGCATGTAACAGACTTAATTTAACTTTCAATTAATATAAAAAACTTTATAATTAGGAATTTTCTACATTTAAAATAAACTTCATGGGGATTTGTTGTTGTCTGTGCCGGAGATGTATAATGGCTTTGTATGTGTTGTGTATTTCCCGCAGGGTAAGAGTAGCGTGAAAAAGGGCCGTTCATCAAGTGTTTACAGCAATAAGAGCAGCCTGAGCACTGGCTCACGATACCGAGATGGTCAGATCATCTCTACCTCTCCAATCCCAGGCAGTCCCGATGCACAGAAAATGTATCTTTTCGAAGGGCTGACTAGTAAGTTACTTGTTTATAATTCTTATTTTAGGGCTGACTAGCAAGTTTAATTCTTTTTTGAAAGACTGAATAGTAAGTTACTTGTCTATAGTTCTTTTTGAAGAGCAAACTTGCAAGTTACTTTTTTTTTTTTTTGAAGGACTGACTAGTCAGTTACTTGTTTATAATTTGTTTTGAAGGGTTGACTAGTAAGTTACTTATTTATAATTATTTTAAAGGGCTGACTTGTAAGTTACTTGTTTTTAATTCTTTTAGAAAGACTGACTAGTAAGTTACTTATTTATAAATTTTTTTGAAGGACTGATGAGTAAGTTACTTGTTTATAAATCTTTTTGAAGGACAGACTTGTAAGTTACTTGTTTATAAAAAATTTTGAAGGACAGACTTGTAAGTTACTTGCTTATAAATCTTTTTGAAGGACTGATGAGTAAGTTACTTGTTTATAAATCTTTTTGACAGGCTGACTTGTAAGTTACTTGTTTATAAATCTTTTTGAAGGACAGACTTGTTAGTTACTTGTTTATAAATCTTTTTGACGGGCTGACTTGTAAGTTACTTGTTTATAAATCTTTTTGAAGGACTGACTTGTAAATTACTTGTTTATAAATCTTTTTGAAGGACTGACTTGTAAGTTACTTGTTTATAAATCTTTTTGAAGGACTGACTTGTAAATTACTTGTTTATAAATCTTTTTGAAGGACTGACTTGTAAGTTACTTGTTTATAAATCTTTTTGATGGGCTGACTTGTAAGTTACTTGTTTGTAAATCGTTTTGAAGGAAAGACTTGTAAGTTACTTGTTTATAAATCTTTTTGAAGGACTGACTTGTAAGTTACTTGTTTGTTAATCTTTTTGACAGGCTGACTTGTAAGTTACTTGTTTATAAATCTTTTTGACGGGCTGACTTGGAAGTTACTTGTTTGTAAATCATTTTGAAGAAAAAACTTGTAAGTTACCTGTTTATAAGTCTTTTTGAAGGACCGACTTGTAAGTTACTTGTTTGTAAATCTTTTTGACGGGCTTACTTGTAAGTTGCTTGTTTTATAAATCTTTTTGACAGGCTGACTTGTAAGTTACTTGTTTATAAATCTTTTTGACAGGCTGACTTGTAAGTTGCTTGTTTATAAATCTTTTTGCAGGACTGACTTGTAAGTTACTTGTTTGTTAAACTTTTTGAAGGGCTGACTTGTAAGTTACTTGTTTGTAAATCTTTTTGAAGGACTGACTTGTAAGTTACTTGTTTATAAATCTTTTTTAAGGACAGACTTGTAAGTTACTTGTTTATAAATCTTTTTGAAGGACAGACTTATAAGTTAATTGCTTATAAGTCTTTTTGAAGGGCTGACTTGTTATTTACTTGTTTCTAAATCTTTTTGAAGGACTGACTTGTAAGTTACTTGTTTATAAATCTTTTTGAAGGGCAGACTTGTAAGTTACTTGTTTATAAATCTTTTTGAAGGACAGACTTGTAAGTTACTTGTTTATAAATCTTTTTGAAGGACTGACTTGTAAGTTACTTGTTTATAAATCTTTTTGAAGGACAGACTTGTAAGTTACTTGTTTATAAATCTTTTTGATGGACTGACTTGTAAGTTACTTGTTAATATATTTTTTATTTCACTGGTGGAAACATCAAAGCCAGTCTGAGTTTGAACTCCAATGAACACAAATTAATCTAATATCAATTTATTTCACATATTTTCTAATATAAAATAGACAAAGATGATTATGTGTTTTTTTTTCTTGATTTTCAAGTTTATTTTTATGCTGGTAAAATTCAGAAATTAATGGTTTCTTTAAGTGTTGACTTAGGCATTCATGAACTTCTTGTTAATTGATGTAAAATAAGTGATCAACTATTTTTAAGGACTTGTATAGAAAATTGATATCTAAATAGAGAACATCAATTTACTTCGAGCTTTCATGAAGGCTTGCCGTTTCACACATAGTTTTGAGAAATTTCTATTTCAGGTAATTGTGCTTTAATTGTCCTCAGGAATAAAAAAATCAAATTTATTGATTATCCCTATTAAATGAGACTATTCCAAGCAACTTATGTTTTTAGTTGTTGAAGTTCTATTGATTATAGAATTTGTATTCTGCCTAAAAAAAAGAGAAACCAAAACAACCAAGATATTGCTTTAAATTGCAATATTTTTTATTCAAGGTGAAAACATCATAAATATTAAAAGTAACATACACCTTGAATTTGTACTTTATGAAATTTGTTTCCAGTTAAATGAGATTGCCATTTAATTAATTATTCTTATGCTATGTTACCAGTTTTATTCAGGAAATTTGTATCCCTCTCCTTATAACTTCCTGCTATTTCTGATCAGTTTCGAATGGTAACATGTCAAAAAAGGAAAATTTAATACAACTACAGGTAAATATTTGTTTTCTTTGCCAATGAACCAGTTTAAATGTAAAACCTGTAACACATCACTTTAAAATTGTACATTACTCTACCTATCCATATCTCATTTTGCCAGCTAAAGACAGAAGCAGATTGTGGGACCAGATGCAGTTTTGGGAAGATGTTTACTTGGATGCTGTGGCTCAGGAAAGAGATATTATAGGCATGGACCAGGGTCCAGCTGAAATGATGGAAAGGTAGAGTGTTTATAAAACTAATTCATGTCATGATAAAAGATGATGATGCAATGGTAAAAACCCATACTTTTCAGTCATAATCAACTGACTTCTGAATATTTTCGATTATCGGTACACCACTTCTAGACCAACTTAAGTACAATACATGTTGATTAATTTTAAATTTATTAAAATGGATGTTACATAGTTGTAACAGTTTTCAGTGTTTTAATTAAGGCCAATAGGTCTTTATGACAACTTGTCCTAATTCAATTTAGCTTGATTGCATAGAAAGCTCAATTTTATATGAACCACTCTCAAATCTGCTTCCTATAAGGTAGAACCAGTACTGACTGTTGATTTTTTAGAGGCATCAGGTCAAGCTGGGGATTGAATCTGCAAAGTCTGGCATGAGCAGCCAAACACTCTATCCACTACACTACCCTTCCCCTTATGAAAACTTGAAAAAGAGTTTGTATATATGTAATATATACCAGTAGTTTGGTTTAAACATATTTTTTATTCATTCAAATGTACATATATACACATAAGTTTAGGTATAAATATGGATTAGAACGGAAGATAAAATCTTATAAAGTTCTTTTCCATGACATATATCAATTGTGAACAAATTTGGCAGATTATTAGCAATTTGATTTATGCTCTTAGCATTAGGAATATAACATAGTTCAAAATATATTTAATAAAAACGTTTAACATACTTTTAGCAATATTGTTTCTGATATATTTAAGAAACTTAGAAAATGAAGTGGGTAATTAGAAAAAAAAAGAAAGGTGATTAAAATGATTAAAGAAATGGATGATTATGAGAATTCACATAATAATAATGGTTAACATTTTTGGACAAGCTCTGAACGGCATGGACGAAATTGGAAGACGGGCTGACCTCACCACGTAAATAGAACTAGCTTTGTTATTTCTTCAGACTTACTTACATGTCAGGAGAAACGATTAGTGGATAAAATGTATTTGTGAACTGCTTCAAATATTTAAAATATTAAGTTGAAATTTTGTCAATTAAAACAAAAAAGGTAAGTATCAAGTGTTTGATAATTGAAATGAGGATATGTGGAATTAAATAACTGGTAATATTAATAAGTAGAATTGATTTAATCATTGAATGCATGTTTAAACTTAACTCTTTACTCGATAGATACGCGTTTTCCCACGCCAATCACAGAAGGCCTTTGAAAACAGTGCATGAAGAGTTCAGATTGCTCGTAACGAGCAATCTGAACACTTCATGCACTGTTTTCCAATCTGTCAGTTAATATAAACATAATTCACTCATTGCTGATACGTGGTGAATTAATGCTTTCAATTTGGATAAGTCCAAAAAAATGCTTATGGAGAAAAGGGTTAACCCTTTACTTCATATAGACGCCTTTGGACACCTTTAATATAGAAACCTTTGGACACTTTATATAGAAGGCTTTTGAAATATTGTGTGAATTATGTTTATATTAACTGACAGAGTGGAAAACAGTGCAGGAAGTGTTCAGATTGCTCGTTACGAACTTTTCGTTGCTGAACTCTTCCTGCACTGTTTTCAAAGGCCTTCTGTGATTGGTGCGGGAAAACGCGTATCTATGGAGTAAAGGGTTAAGGGTATGTATTTTACTTTGATTATGAAATACATGAAAGTGTCTGCTCAAGAACACCACACATAGCTGTGACCGAGAATCGAACCCATGACCATCTGGTCCTTGTTCAGGCTGGTCCTTGGTCCGTCTGGTCCTGGGTCTGTCTGGTCCTTGGTCCGTCTGGTCCTGGGTCGGATGCTCTACCAGTAGACCATGCGCTCCGCTTGGAATGCAATCAATAGACAAAATTATGTATGTCGTTGAATAGGTACAACTCCCTTGGTCCTGGGGACAGAAAACGATTGGAGCACGACGAAGATAAACTGCTGTCTGTGATGTTGTATAATCTGGTTGGATTTATGATAATGACACGCGTGCACAAGACGGAGATAAAGAAGAAGATACGCCGGTTGCTGGGCAAGTCTCATATAGGCCTACAATACAGTCAGGAGATAAACAATCTTTTAGACAAGATTGAGACCTTGGTATGAAATCTTTAATTGGGTTTTTATTTTTTTTATTTACATCAATATTGTGAAACAGTACATTTCATACTGATCTCACTTGCTGTTTTCCTGTAGGGTAGAGGGTTCTCTGTGGCCGAGGTGTCTAAGGCACAATCTCAAAATCATTTACCGCTAAAATTGAAGGTTTGAGTCAAGTTCGCTCCAATAACTTCCTGTGAGAAAATTTGCCAGTTACTTGCAGAAGGAGCGTGGTTCTACTCAGACGATGGGTTTAAACTGAATATGCCATATGTAACCTGAAATGTGTTGCATTGTGAGGGAGTCTCCCGGAGTCAAAGAGAAAACCTGCGACTCCCAGATGGGAGTCAAATTCTCTTGCAATCACATTATCCTGTGTATTATATTTTCACTCATGGAAACTAAACATTGAACGTTTCTCATCAATAAGTTATAACAAGAGGAAATTCTTGTTGAATCTCCAAGGAATCTGTTCATTGCGAATCGTCACCATTTTTTTGTATAAGGTATCGAGGCGCGCATGTGCAACTTTCTAATCTCGGTTAAAACATTGTGTTATTTTCTGGTATTTGCCATGTTTTTTTATTGGATGGGAAAACCCCGGGATTGAAGTGGATATTTTCTTTACAGCAAAAATCTACATAAGCACTTGATAATAAGGGTTAAAAAAAGCTTCACCCACCGACCCTGATTTTTTTTGGACAAAATCACACTTACATTGTTGAATTTTTACAAACAAAATAAGATAGAGTGCTACTTTCACCACTTTCATATTCATTCCGAAAACTTATTTTTGTGGTATAAGAGTAGTTGGGATGAATAAAATTAGGACTCAGACTTATTAGGAAGTTACAATGCTAGATTTAAAAAAAAGGTTATGTAAAATTGTACTGAAATGACAATATTTTCAATGTTCAGTCTAGACTGTCTAGTGAGCTAATCTATACCAGTTTAGACTGTAGATCAAACTAATCTATACCAATCTAGACTGTAGAGCGAATTAATTTATACCCGTCTAGACTTTGAAACAAACTAATCTATACTAGTCTAGACTGTAGAACAAACTAATCTATATCAGTCTAGACTTTTAGAACAAACTAATATATACCAGTCTAGACTGTAGAGCGAACTAATCTATACCAGTCTAGACTGTCGAGTGAACTAATCTATACCAGTCTAGACTGTAGATCAAACTAATTTATACCAATCTAGACTGTAGAGCGAATTAATCTATACCCGTCTAGACTTTGGAACAACTAATCTATATCAGTCTAGACTTTTAGAATAAACTGATATATACCAGTCAAGACCGTAGAACAACTAATCTATATCAGTCTAGACTTTTAGAATAAACTTATATATATACCAGTCTAGACTGTAGAGGGAACTAATCTTTACCAGTCTAGACTGTCTAGTGAACTAATCTATACCAGTCTAGACTGTAGATCAAACTAATCTATACCAGTCTAGACTGTAGAACAAACTAATCTATATCAGTCTAGACTCTAGAGTGAACTAATGTATACCAGACAAGACTGTAGATCGAACCACTCTATACCAGTCTAGACTGTAGAGCGAATTAATCTATACCAGTCTAGACTTTGGAACAAACTAATCTATACCAGTCTAGACTGTAGAGCGAACTAATCTATACCAGTCTAGACTTTAGAACAAACTTATCTATACCAGTCTTGACTGTAGAACAAACTAATCTATATCAGTCTAGAGTGTAGAACGACCTAATCTATACCAGTTTAGACTGAAGAACAAACTAATCTATACCAGTCTAGACTAGAATGAACTAATCTATACCAGTTTAGACTGTAGAACAAACTAGTGTGCACTCCAGTTAGCTGTAGGACTGGTTATCCAAGCGACAGTGAGTTATGATATGTTGTGCATCTACAGAATGGTACTCAACATTGCAGTGATAAAAAACTGGTTAATGTGAAAATTGTTTCATATAACTTTGTACTATACAATATTAAATGCTATCCGTTTATATTAACCCTTTACCCCATAGATACGCGTTTTCCTGCATCAATCACTGAAGGCCTTTGAAAACAGTGCAGGAAGAGTTCAGATTGCTCGTAACGAGCAATCTGAACACTTCCTGCACTGTTTTCCACTCTGTCAGTTAATATAAACATAATTCACCCATTACAAATACGTGGTGAATTAATGCTTTTAATATTAGAGGTGTCCAAAGGCGTCTTTATGAAGTAAAGGGTTAAGCTCTATTAAACTAATTCCTAGGTTTTCATCCCTGCCCATCCCAATTTTTTTTAATTGTCATTTTTTTTTTTCAATTTTTATATGATGGAACCACTATTTGCCAAAATGGTGACGCATTTTAAATATTTTTACTTTAAATGATTTTCTTTCATTTCATTCCTATTAATATGATACTTAGGTTTTAATATCTAAACTAATAAAAGGGGGGGGGGAAATGTATAAGAATGACAAAATTCTTACACCCGATTTCTCATTTTCAGCACGGCAATGATATTGATCTCAGACCTATGGGAAGCCGTTTTATGCAGAAACAGTCTTTCACTGTACATTGGGGGAATGATAATAAAGGAGACATGTTGTTTATGGAGGTAAGTAATATCCTTGACCTAAGGCCGTCCTTAAAAAATAGATTGTTTGTCGTATTCCTACCTTTTCACTAAAAATTGAAACTACCCACTTGACTTTCAAAGCGTTTAATTTTTTTTTTAATGATATCTGTCCATTTTTCTTTAAAATGACTATGCAAAATCAAAATTAAGCCCCCCCCCCCCCCCCCCCCCCCCCCCCCCCCCCACTCCTAAAATCTTTTTAGCTACCTATCTACCCACATGAAAAATAGTGGGCTGGAGCACAGTAAACAAATATTTTTTTAAGGATGGCTTTAAACTCGTCAATGTATTAAGTCTAGAACTCAAGACTTGAACACAAAACATGAAATTTGCATTAAAAACCATTTTTCAAGAAATTGACAGTTTCCTAGGAAAACGATCAATTTCAATGATATTATTAGAAAATATTAAAAACATTTTATTTTTTTACTAATTATTTTAACATTAAAAAGTATTTAAAAATTGGCAATTTTGAGTTTGAGTCTGGGTTTGATACTAAAAAAATTTATGAATTTAATTTGTGGTGTCTGACTGGCCTATTGACAGCTTATAGGCAACATCAATATCACTGGATATGTTCTGTGTAGAACTAATACGAAACCATGCAAATAAAATTCCTTGCTACAGGACATTTACTGGTGAGTTGGTTATGGTGTGGAATCAAAACCACACAGCCACTGATCCTTGTTCTGCTGGTTTAACACTAAACCCTGGGCTCCTTAACACGTAACACGTCTCACTGTTAATCCAGCGACCTTGAGTTCCAATCCCCGTCCAGGCACAACCTATGTCAGGATGGGTATGTACTTTGCCTTGAGTTCCCTATCTTTGAATAGGTGGGAAAGACGTTAGTAGCTTGCTATTAAAGATAAGGTTTGTCTAGTACTAGTTAACCACCTAGTGGATTCCAGGAATGATGATTAGGCATGCTGACTGCCATAACATAATTGGAAAAGGTTAAAAAAAATAACTATACAGATGTATATCAGTCATCATGGAGTTGTGGCCAGTCTGGGATTCAACTCCTGCCCCCTGAATTGATAGTCAGCCGCTCTACTGACTGAGTTAACTGGGATAGGTAACATCTGTAGAGTCATGTAAGAAATAGTGAAAATAGTTATCTGTCAAAACAGAATGTTTTATCTAAAAACTTAAACTCATAAAACATTCTTATAGTGATTTGTAGTCAAAAAGCTCTTGTTCATTATGCAATTAATTGATTGTCTATACAAATACATGTATGTGTATGTTTTATTGCAGGTGTGCGATGACTGCATCATTCTGCGCAGCGTGACGGGGGCCATCTGTGACAGATGGTGGTACGAGAAGCTGGTCAATATGACTTACTGTCCCAAAACCAAAGTGCTCTGTCTGTGGAGGAAACATGGTGACAAGGTGCAGCTCAATCAGTTCTATACGAAAAAGGTACACGAATAAAATACTCTGCAACTGATTGGTTGATTTTTAAAAATAGACTTGTTATAAAGTGGGGCTGTACTGTAGTGCATAGGGTGTTGGTTGCACATGCCAGAAGTTGCAGGCTCAATCCAAAGCCTGACCCTGATGCCTCAACAAAACAGCATTCGGTACTGATTCTATTCAGGAAGTGAATTATGAAAGTAGTTCACATAAGCTTTGAGCTTTCTTCGCAATTGAGTTAAAATAAATTAGTAGAAACTAAATTATTCATATTGTCATAAAGACTTGTTTGAAATTCTGGTCTAGAGGTTTCTCGCCCAAGAAGGTTTCTCCCCCAAAAGAAGGTTTCTCCCCCCCCCCCCCCCCCCCCACCCCAAGAACAACTTAAACAAGTTCTGCAGCATTTATCTTGTGAAACCAAAAGTTGTCTTAGCTCCAAATGTTATTTTCGGGCAGTTTACTCGATTTTCTTATACACATACACCTTAATATCCCCAGAAATCTTGTTTTTACACAATGCTCAAGTGGGGAAAGGATTGATTTTGTCTACTTACTAAACGTCTGCAAATATGACTCGTTTTTACTAAAAAAATAAGGCTTTCATGAATTGTGAGAGTCCGTTTTCTAGGTGGTGTTATATTAAGTGCTCATTTTTAAAGGCCATCCAGGTCAATCCAGGGATTGAACTCTTAACTGTTGGCATGAGTGGCCAACCCCCTATCCACTACATCACTGTGAACTGAGCACTGCAGATTGCCAATTTAGCATTATCCACTTTGTTTAACAATATTGCCAAATTTAAGTTTTGAATATAAATTTATAACTATCTAGTGGTAAGTTTTGAACTGTTCTATTTATATATCTATTGTGAACCAAGATCAAACAAGATAAATCACAGTCAATGTTTTTTGAAAGGAACAAGTACTAAGCATGTGCAGATAAAATATCTATCTTGATCAACAACACCACACATTGACAACGGGGGTTTAGGGTTGTTACTTTGCAAACTGGTTTAAAGCTATTTCGAACCTAAAGGTTATAAATGGCAACCATCTTTGGCACATAAAATTAGAAAAAAATAGTATCCTAGCAAACTTTCTCACATTAAATATTTTTACTGAAACGGGCTAGAAACTCACAACTGAATGAGAGTTAGAGGTAAGTGATGTTCAGATGGTGCAACTGGTGCATGGAGGACCAACACAGGGACCTTTGATTATGTATTGATAAGCAATGACTGGGTTTATGTCCATTTTAAACACATTATAGGGTGGTAGTGTAATGGATAGACTGTTTGCCGCTCTTGCCGGAGGTTGCAGGTTCAATCTAGAGCTTGACCCATTGCCTTTGGTTCTACCCAGGAAACTTGAGAGCTGTCATAGCAATCAAGCTCAGATAAATCAGTATAAACTAAACACATAACTATTACATTTAGCTTTCAGTTTTATTGTTTCGAAGAGGAATCTAAGATCCGTATGCATGATACTGAGTAGACCTGCCATATTTCTGCAACTACTCGGAAACTTTCCAATATGAACTTTCTTTGAGTGAACTGGGTTTGAACCCTTGTCCTCAGTATTTAGGTCATATTATAGAAGTTTCATTGCTTGGCTTGGCACTCAGCTATTAGAGAACTGTTCTAGGTCTGGTTGGCCTAATGTTGATATAATGTGACACGATGGGGTATCATACCATGTGTCTGTGGCATGATACTCCATTTGGCAGCAGTCGGAATACTATCTCAAATAGATGCCAATGCGATATGACTGAAAAATGTTTGAAAGCAACACTAAACACCATACAACACCAATACAATATACATGATACAGATACTGTATATTTAACTACGACAGAAAACACATGTTGATCACTACAAGTTTCAATTTCAGTGCCGGGAACTGTACTTTTGTGTTAAAGAGGCTATGGAGAAGGCTGCAGCAAGAAATAACAGTAAAATCCCAGGTATGATGCGTGTCTTCACATATAAATAAAGATATGAGATGCACTCCCGAATGTTCATTTACCCATCTCGATTCTGCCATTCTGTCTGCCCTATCACTATCACTCTGATGGCCTTGTAGTAGTCAGTTGTAATCAAACCTTTTACAGTTAAGACATTTCTTTTGAGAAGTTTGAGATTGCTAGGATAGAAATCCGTGTTTCCTGCATTTGACTGTTAAGTGATACTGGAATTGCTCTTTTTACATACTTCTCTATAAAACAACTGAGAGGTATTGCCTTTATATACATTAATGTTTAGGATTAATTTCAATGGACTGCAGGGACATAATTCGGGATATATGAGGTGTTATTTATAAAAAAATCCATGAATTGAAACAAATCTTGAATGCTGTGAATCTGACACAGTATCATGGTGAATCTGACATAATATCATGGTGAATCTGACATCATGGCGAATCTGACACATTATCATGGCGAATCGACACTATATCATGGTGAATCTGACACTATATCATGGTGAATCTGACATAATATCATTGGGAATCTGACACTATAATCATGGTGAATCTGACATTATATCATGGTTTATCTGCTATAATATAACTAGATTTAGATTTGAGGTTAACCTGACTCAAATACATGTACCAGAGATAACTGGGACTTAAATTTTAGTCGCACCATAGGTTAAACTGACTCACATACCAAAGATAAACCTGGTATAAACTTGAGTTGGACCTGGTTAACTAACAAATATAGGTCTGACTAAATTTTGAGTTTAACCTTGTTCACCTTCTAAAAGTAAGTGGGACTTAGATTTTAGTTAAATGGTTTTTTTTTTCAGACTAAAAAAACAGCCATGCATGTAGCTTAACTTTGCAATTGCATATTGTTTTAATGAAAAATTGTACTTCTCTACATAAGAGTGGTGAATCACAACTGTTACCTTTATGGAATTTACATTGATACTTTGATTCCTGAAGAGAAGTCTCATTTGTAAGAAATGATCAGATAACAACTTATTGGTAGAATATACCTTCATAGAATGTACTATTCTGAAGAGAAATCTCGTTGCAAGAAATGATAAGATCACAACTGACTATAACATCATATACCTTTATAGAATGTATAAGATTCTGAAGAGAAGTCTCATTTGTAAGAAATTATCAGATCACCGGATCACAACTAACTGTTACTGACTGTTACATTGTATACCTTTATAGAATGCATTAGATTCTGAAGAGAAGTATTGTTAGTCTTGTAAGAAATTTTCAGATAATCGGATTACAACTGAATGTTACTGACTGTAACATCACATTCCTTTATAGAATGTACTAGATTCTGAAGAGAAATCTCATTTGTAAGAAATGATAAGATAACCGGATCACAACTAACTGTTACTGACTGTTACATCATATACCTTTATAGAATGTATTAGATTCTGAAGAGAAGTATCGTTTGTCTTTCAGATAATCAGATTACAACTGACTGTTACTGACTTACATCATATTCCTTTATAGAATGTACTATATTCTGAAGAGAAGTCTCATTTGTAAGAAATGATCAGATAACCGGATCACAACTGACTGTTACTGACTGTTACATTGTATACCTTTGTAGAATGTACTTAATTCTGAAGAGAAGTCTCATTTGTAAGAAATGGTCAGATAATCAGATCACAACTGACAGTTACTGACTGTTACATCGTATACCTTTGTAGAATGTACTTAATTCTGAAGAAAAGTCTCATTTGTAAGAAATGGTCAGATAATCAGATCACAACTGACTGTTACTGACTATAACATCATATACCTTTATAGAATGTACTAGATTCTGAAGAAAAGTCTCATTTGTAAGAAGAAATGGTCAGATTATCAGATCACAACTGACTGTTACTGACTGTTACATCATATACCTTTATAGAATGTACTAGATTCTGAAGAGAAGTCTCATTTGTAAGAAATGATCAGATAATTTGATCACAACTGACTGTTACATCGTATACCTTTATAGAATGTACTAGACTCTACTAAACTTGTCGTGTAAGAAATGATCAGATGTATCTATTTCTTTTGCATGGTATCAACAGCGCATTTGCTTTTGTCAAATTATTATTAAAAAAAAAAAAAAAAAAAAAAGGAACAGCTTTTGATATTCTTTCATTTCAAGATATTGTTTCTATTGTTATAAACAAAACAGAAAATTTCATAATAACAAACTTTTAAGTTAAATAAAAGTAAAAGTAATATGCAAATTTGGCTTGGATTTCTCTTCAGTGATTTGGTGCATTTACATCACCATTTACATATTCTTCACATCCTTTTCTATCATATTTTGCTGGTTTGCTGAAGTTTCCAATGAAGGTGTCTATGTTTACTGTTGGTATAGAAGCTGTCAATGAACAAAATTTTGAAAAAAAGAAGGATATGGCATCTAAATTTTCATTCACAAGTAAATTCATTGAACTTTATGATGTCAACCGTAGCACATATTGACGGTTTAATGCAACACTGTTTTACTTCCTTATTAGTTTATATGAAGATAAAACTCTGCAGACTGAACCCTTGATGTGTTCTATGTGACTTCATGCTAAATGCATGCGTGACACTTTGAGGCCTTGAGGGTTTGGGTGCAGATCATGGTTTGCATATCTCTCGAGGCCATTGTTTATGTTGGCCGTGTCATGTATAACCTGCAGCGATGACGAAGAGTTGATATGTTTGAAATATTAGTTTCCACACACTGGGAATTCCTTCATAATTTATTCTCCACAAGAGAATATTAAACTGCAATAAAGTAAAAATAAATTTTGAACAAAAAAAAAAAATCAAAAAAAAAAGTTTTGAGACAATTATTTGTTGTAATCTCAGTAAACATAGATTCCCTAGAAAGCCTTTGGTAACCCTTGTCAGTTTTGTGATAAGCATTTTCAGTTTGAGTCTGGAGGAATCACTGCCTTCCCATTACATCTATTTTGGGGGATACATCTGTCCGTCTGTGCTGGTTGTATAGATATTGTGAGCACAGGTATCGCATCTCAAACAAAAGTTTACAATAGACATGAATTTATATGAACAGTTCTCAAACAATTGCATTAATCTGTAAACATGAATGAAAGCTGAACTTTTCAAAACAGGTATCAAAAATGAAAGATAAACTAAAATATGATTCTGATGATGAAACAAATAGGGACATCTCTCGCAATATCTATACTATCAATGCCTATGAGGGCTTGCTGGTGTTTCAGTTGTTTCAAAATTTTCATCTTACTGGACTACATATTTTTTAACATAAAAATGAATAGCCTTGAAACTGAGGGATAATATGATTTCTTCACAAGGTGTATGTTCGTACAGCATAGTGCTGAATTCAGGCATGATATGTTAAACAGTTAAGGCATGTCACATTATCAGTTTATACTTCTTTTTTTGCCAGTATTATTTGTCATTGAAGTATGTACTAAGTTTGAGACTAGTCTTACATGGGTTTATATATTGGTTTGGACCCCATACTGACCCCTGTCAGCAGTTTGCCATCTTTGTTAAGAAAGGTAAAAACAATATATCATTTTGGTTCCTTTCATTGCATGTAAGACGTATTGGAACCTTCAGTTGGATACTATCTTAACCTAGTCCTTTGGGTTCCTTTCATCACACGTGAGACATAAAATTGGAACCTTCAGTTTGATAATATCCAAACCTGGTCCATTTAGTTCCTTTTAACACATGCAAGACTTAAAATTACATTTGGATAATATCAGGTGTTGCATAAATTAAAACATTCATGACTCTTAGAATGAAAGTGACAAGAGGTCCAAGAAACATTATCATCTTGTATTTTCATGACGTAAAAAAGGTTCATCGCAAAGCCTTTGTGGTAAGCAGCTGAATTTCACGCTCATAGCTTAAAAAACACAAATGCCTGGCTTAGGTTGCTAACTTTGTCCCCAATATAATGAAATGAATCTTGATACTTGGAATTCCATTAAGTCATCATGATTTCCATTATCTATATTGCTTTTATTATTATCTACATTGTTATCATCATTATTACATTGTTATCACCATCAGCTACATTATTATAAGCATCAACTACATTGTTATCAGCATCATTTCATTGTTATCAGCATCATCTTCATTGTTATCAGCATTATCTTCATTGTGTTCAGCATCATTTACATTTTTATCACCATCAACTACATTGTCATCTTCATTGCTATCACCATCATCTTCATTTTTATCAGCATCATCTTCATTTTATCAGCATAATCTATATTGATATCATCATCAACTACATTGTAATCATTATATACATTGTTATTGCCATCATCTACATTATTATTAGCATCATCTACATTATTATCAGCATCAGCTACATTGTTATCACCATCATATACATTGTTATCAGCATCATCTACATTGTTATGATCACTATTAACATTATCATAAGCATCATCTACATTGTTACTAGCGTCAATTACATTGTTATCAGCGACATCTACATTTTTATCATCATCAACTACATTGCTATCACCATCAACTACATTGTTGTCATCTACATTGTTATCAGCACCTTCTACATTGTTGTCATTTTCATTGCTGTCACCATCATTTACATTTTTATCAGCATCATCTTCATTTTATCAGCATCATCTTTATTGATAGCAGCATCAACTACATTGTAATCATTATCTTAATTGTTATCATCATCATATACATTACTATCAGCATCATCTACATTGCTATCAGCATCATCTATATTATTATCAGTATCAACTACATTGTTATCACCATCATGTACATTGTTATCAGCATCATCTACATTGTTTTCATCATTATTTACATTGTTATCAGCATAAACTACATTGTTATCAGCATCATCTTCATTGTTACCAGCATCAACAACATTGTTATCAGCATCTTCTACATTGTTATCAGCATCAGCAACATTGTTGTCAGCATCATATATATATTGTAACCAGCATTAACTACATTGTTATCAGCATCATCTTCATTGTTACCAGCATCAACAACATTGTTATCAGCATCTTCTACATTGTTATCAGCATCAGCAACATTGTTGTCAGCATCATATATATATTGTAACCAGCATTAACTACATTGTTATCAGCATCATCTACATTGTTATCATCATCAACTACATGTTTGCATTATCTACATTGTAATCAGCATCCTCTACATTGTTATGAGCATCTTCTTCATTGTTATCACCATAATCTACATTGTTATCACCATTATCTTCATTGTTATCACCATTATCTTCATTGTTATCTCATCATCTTCATTGTAATCAGCATCAACTACATTGTTATCAGCATCATCTTCATTGTTATCAGCAACATGCCATTGTTATCAGCATCATCTACATTACTATCAGCATCAACTACATTGTTATCACCATCATCTACATTGTTATCATATCAACTTCATTGTTATCAGCATCATATTCATTGTTATTAGCATCATCTTCATTGTAATCAGCATCATCTACATTGTTATCAGCATAATCTACATTGTTACCAGCATCAACTACATTGGTATCAGCATTAACTATATTGTTACCAGCATCAACTACATTGTTTACATCATCTGCATTGTTAGCATCATCATCATTGTTATAAACATCATCCACATTGTTATCACCATCAACTACATTGCTTGCATTATCTACATTGTATCAGCATTGACTACATTGTATTGTTATCGTCATCACCTTCATTGTTATCAACATCAACAACATTGTTATCGGCATCATCTACATTGTTACCAGCATTAACTACAATGTTGTCATCATCGACTACATTGCTTGCATTATCTACATTGTAATCAGCATCATATTCATTGTTATCAGCATCTTATACATTGTTTTCGACATTATCTAACTGTTATTACCATTATCTTCATTGTTATCACCATTATCTTCATTGTTATCAGCATCATCTTTATTGTAATCAGCATCAACTGCATTGTTATCAGCATCATCTTCATTATTATCAGCAGCATCTTCATTGCAATCAGCATCATCTACATTGTTATCAGCATCATCTACATTATTATCAGCATTAACTACATTGTTATCAGCATCAGCTACATTGTTATCAGCATCATCTTTATTATAATCAGCAGCATCTACATTGTTATCAGCATCAACTACATTGTTATCACCATCATATACAATGTTATCAGCATCATCTACATTGTTATTATCATTATTTACATTGTTATAAGCATCTTCTTCTTTGTTATAAGCATCATCTACATTGTTATCAGCATTAACAACATTGTTATCATTATCTGCATTGTTATCATTATCTGCATTGTTATCACTATGATCTACATTGTTATCAGCATCATGTACACTGTTACCAGCATCAACTTCATTGTTATCAGCATCTTCTACATTGTTATCAGCATTGTCTACATTGTTATCAGCATCATTTACATTGTTATCAGCATCATCTACACTGTCATCAGCATTATCTACATTATTATCAGCATCAACTACATTGGTATCAGCATTAACTATATTGTTACCAGCATCAACTACATTGTTTATATCATCTGCATTGTTAGCATCATCATCATTGTTATAAACATCATCCACATTGTTATCACCATCACTTACATTGCTTGCATTATCTACATTGTATCAGCATTGACTACATTGTAATCCCCATCATCAACAGTGTTATCAGCATTATCTACATTGTTATCAGCATCAACTACATTGGTATCAGCATTTACTATATTGCTATCAGCATCAATTACATTGTTAAAATCATCTGCTTTGTTAGCATCATCATCATTGTTATTAACATCATCCACATTGTTATCACCATCAACTACATTGCTTGCATCTTCTACACTGTATCAGCATATTCTACAATGTTATCAGCATCAGCTACATTGTTATTACCATCATCTATATTGTTATCACCACCATCTATATTGCAGTCATCATCAATTACATTGTTTGCATCATCTACATTGTTATCTGCATCAACTTCATTGTTATCAGCATCAACTACAGCATGGCCATCATTTGTAGCATCTCCATTATCACCATCATCTTTATTTTTATCATTATCATCAACATTGTTTTAGCAGTATATTCATTGTTATAAGCGTCATTTTCATTGTAATTACCATAAACAACATTGTTGTTACCATCATCTACATTATCACCATCATCTCCATTGCTATCATCATCAACAACATTACTATCAGCATCATCTTCTTTGTTACCAGCACCTTCTGCATTGTTTTCACACCATCTATATTGTTATCTGCATCATCTACATTATTATCAGCACCATCTACTTTGTTATCAATATCTACATTGTTATCAGAACCTTCTTCATTGTAATCAGAATCATCCACATTGTTATCACCATCATTTACATCCTCATTTTAATGATCACATTTATCATCATCATTGTCATTAACACCAGCATCATTTTAATTACACCATCATGATGACACATATCTACATCATTATCATATCATTTAAATCATCATCATCTATACTAGCACCATCATTTAAATTATCATCATCATTGAAACAAGCATCATCGTGTAAATGATCACCATCATCATATAAATCATCATCATCATATACATTAACACCATTATCTACATCATCACTTTCATAAACACACTCATCTGCATCATCATACCAGCACTATCTCACTATCACTTTTATTATCACAGTTATATACAAAATGTCATCTACATCAAGACCATCGTCCCAATTATCTACATAATCAGTGTCATGACAAACATAACTTCATCTCAACATATCACCAATTTTCCATTTATTATTTATACTCACAGAGCCATGTATGGTTATGCCAGCACAAATTGACTAATCCATATTTATATTTGAAAACATCAACTTTCAAATTTGTTTGCTTAATTATGCATGTGATTTGCACCCAACAGCTTCATCTTTTATTTGTGTCCAAAAGAATTATATATCAAAGCTATATTCATTTTTTGGAAACTTAACTACTGATTGGAGAAAATCAATCTTTTGGTCTTGTCATTTAGAACATTTTTCAATCTTTTTGACTTGTCATCGAATCATTTTTCAATCCTTTAATCTTTTCATTGTAACATTTTTCAATCCTTTGGTCATATCATAGGAAATGTTTTCAGTTTTTCAGTCTTCTCATTGTGACTTTTTTAAATCCTTAGTTCTTGTCATTAAAACATTTTTCAATCCTTTGGCCTTGACATAGGAACATATTTCAATCCTTTAATCTTGTTAGTGAAACATTGTTCAATCCTTTCGACTTGTCATATAAACATTTTTCATTCCTTTGGTCTTGTCATCATAAAATTTTTAAATCCTTTGGTCTTGTCATCAGAAAATTTTTAAATCCTTTGGTCCTGTCATTGGAACATGTCATTGGAACAATTTTCAATCCTCAAATCATTTATTAATGCTTTTGTCTTCTCTTTTGGATTTTTCAATCCTTTAGTCTTGTTATTAGAACATTTTTCAATCCTTTAGTCTTGTCATTGGAACATTTTTCAATCCTTTAGTCTTGTTATTGGATCATTTTTCAAACGTTTAGTCTTGTCATTGGAACATTTTTCAATCCTTTAGTCTTGTTATTGGAACATTTTTCAATCCTTTAGTCTTGTCTTCAGAACATTTTTCAATTCTTTAGCCTTGTCTTCAAATCATTTATTTATCATTTTGTCTTGTCTTTTGGATTTTTCAATCCTTTAGTCTTGTAATAAGAACATTTTTCTATCCTTTAGTTTTGTCGTTGGAACATTTTTCAATCCTTTAGTATTGTTATTGGAACATTTTTCAATCCTTTAGTCTTGTTATTGGAACATTTTTCAATCCTTTAGTCTTGTCATTGGAACATTTTTCTGTCCAGTTTTTCTTTTGTCTGGGCATGGATGAATATACATAAATTTCTCTGATGCCGTCTGCATTTACTTTTAATGCATTATGTTTTTATTGCAAAAGGTTGTATGACAAAGAAATGTCATGACTTGAATCTATAAAAAAAAAAAGTATACAAAGATATCAGGCACCTTAATTTTTAAACATTTCTCATGATATTTTATTGCCAAGTGCAATATGTGTTATAGCAAAACACATTAACATAATAATTGGTGAAATTTATTGATGTTTATAGTTCAAAACAGTTTATGCTGGCAAGCCTTACCACAACCATACATATATATATATATTTGTACAATACTTATTTATCCATCCATAGCGACACTTTACTGACACTGTTGATGGTTTACTAGATAGGCAAGCTGTAATATCCATCGCCGCTCTAGCTTTGCGTTAACATCATGTTAAAGTAGAAACTCACATAGAATTGCATAGTTTAAGTTGGACCGATGAATTGTTTTACTGCTTATAAATATGCAAAGCTTTTATGTGTAACACTGGCTTCTTATAAACTGACTCTTAACCAGAGAATGTCTTTTCAAAGCTTTTTAAATTATTGTATTAGCCGATTGGGGAAAGCCTAAAAGAGGTAAGTTTACTGCTATAGAGTAACGTGAAGTCTTGGCTGTATTTTTATAGAGAACCTGCTTCATATTAATATTTATGTATTCTCTCAAGTCTTTTCAAGTCTTTTATTACCTGAATGTTTCCTTGAGAGCTTTTTCATGAGGACATATTATCTAGATTGGGAGGTATTTGTCTGCAATACTCACTGTCTAAGTACATGTAATTGCAAAACTTGACATAATATGAAAATTATCATATGTATATACAAAACGCACAGTGTACGTATTAACAATTGATTATAATTGTTGTTTGTATATCATTTATATTTATATATATATTCGTTAAACTAAAACATCAAAAAATGAAAATAACGTTTTCATATTTTTTTTCGTTTCATTAGATTAATGAAATTTGATTTATTTAAGTGTGAAAAAAAATACCTTTCACCAAATTGTCACTTATTTATCAATGTAAAACTGCTCTACAAAAGTTGTTTTATTTTTGTGTATTATTTCTCATACCAACATTTTTGTGTTATTGTCACTGTTCTTTTTGTGGTGTAGATTTTATTTTTAGCACCCAGTATTCAATATGAATTATTGTGTTAAAAAAAAAAATTGTGTAGACAGTTTCATTTGGTAAACTGACCAAAAGAATGCTTTGATTGATTTTTTAAACAAACTTGTGTTAATTAATTTTTTTCACACCATTATTTGTTTCAATTTAGATTGTGTCGCACAAGTTTTAAAATATCACAAGCTTTGTAACTTCTCTCATTCTTTTTTAAACTTCACGTCATTTCTTTTCATTTTTTATTGAAATTAGTGACAAAAACAAGAATTTATGGCAAATTCACTAAAAACAAATTAAATATGATTTTTAAAAACAATTTGTTTAAAGAAATTGTTTCTAAAGATTTGTTATTGTTAAAATGAATAGGATGATGAATGAAAACACTAACAGCCTTACTTACTAACACATTATTTGTGTCCAAAATTGCCAAAACATAACCGTGAATTTTTCAGGCCCTGAACTAGGGGGTGAGTTTCCTGTCCAAGATGTAAAGTCAGGTCAGGGTGGGTTACTCCAAGTTTGTATGGAAGGCATAGGTTTACTCCTTGCTAATAGTAAGGTAGGAATGCATGATTACCTCCCTTTGTTGCATGGCATACAAGCTATGTGTAGTTATCTTTCCTTGATTGTTGTACTTCTCCATATCTTATATGTTTTATAATTGTACATTATGTATATATTATTATATGATTCATAATTAGCATTGATGTATAAACAAAATGTCTGCTGATCATCTTAAGTGAAGAAACTTGTGTATGGTACCAGCCGTCAAAGATGACCAAGGTATTTTATAGCATGCTTTTGTTGAAGACATAAAACTGTTATCAAATTTGGTTTTGATTCTCAAGAACAAATACATGTGCTGTTCAAAATGAACAAGATATTTCTAAGCATAATTTGGTTAGAGAAGTAAAATAAATTGTTAGCAAATTGCTTTTGATTCTGAAATAGAAGGGACAAATGTCGTTACCGGTAATGAGCTGATTTATACCTTTTGTGTTTTACAAGTTCTTTTCTTAATTTAGATACCATGTTGTATTAAAATCCAGTAGCGAGTTTCAATATGCGAAGAAAGGGTCCTTTTTAATTCTGATTGGAATTTATTGCAGCAAATAACAATCTTAAAAAACACATAGCTTCAACTTCAACATTGCAGTTGTTAAAAAGACCCATGTCATTTAGATATTTATTTTTCTATTAAGATTTTCTCCCTTATTAAGCAACCTTCCATGAATTTTTAAACAAAATCTAACCAGTCCATTTTGTTTAATCTATTCCAATGAATCTATTTGATCCACATTGTAAGTGTTGAAAATACACACAGTTGTTTAACAAGGATTGTGACATTGTATGATTTGAAGATCTTCCAGTAAAAACATTGCAATATAAATTAAATCCCTAAGCAGTAACCCAGTTACATGTCTGGTTCAATCTTAGGGTCGTGAGTTCAAATTCCTGTCCAGCCACAGTCTCTGTGATGATTTGCCATAAACTGTGTTCTACTCTGGACAGGAATCTCCCACCTCAGAATATGTGGGGAAGTAGGGACTTATAAAGATAATATTTATAATTGTGTTCTGGTACTGGTTAATTGTCCATTAGCTCAGTCGGTTACGCGTCTGACTATCAATCCAGGGGTCATGAGTTTGAATCCCCGCCCGGCAACAGTCTCCGTGATGATTGATATACAACATTTGTCTCATTATCATTCGTCTCTCACCACTGATTCAAGTTGGAAAGTTATCAGTTACTTGCAGAGATGGGGTGTGCTCGAGTTCAAGTTAATCTCAGGAAACAGTGGTTAGGTTAACTGATCATCTGTTAGCTCTCGACTCTAAATATTCAACCAATCAATCAATCAATCCAGGAATCAGGATTAGGAGTACTGACTGCCACTATATATCACTGAAATACTGTAGAAAAAAGACCCCATACAAACAAATAAACAACATTTCTGAATGATAAGTAAATTAAGCAAATACAAGGAAGAATTAAAGAATCTATTATAGTAAGAGGGTGGGTTAATGGTTGAAATTTCTTCATGGTTTACAAATATAT
Source organism: Panopea generosa (assembly GCA_029582155.1). Lineage (NCBI taxonomy): Eukaryota > Metazoa > Mollusca > Bivalvia > Adapedonta > Hiatellidae > Panopea > Panopea generosa. The sequence goes on from CM055902.1 coordinate 6,356,043, forward strand.
CTATTATTTAAAAACAAAAATACATGTACATTGTGTTACCAAATTCAGAATGCAGGTGTCAAACTTACTTGGGTTGAAATTATCAGTGTTGAGATGGCTTGGGCTGAAATGATCAGTTCTGAGATAGCTTTGGCTGAAATGTTTAGTGCCAAAATGGCTTGGGCTGAAATGTTTAGTGCCAAAATGGCTTTGGCTGAAATGTTCAGTGCCAAAATGGCTTATCTGAAATGTTCAGTGCCAAAATGGCTTGGGCTGAAATTATCAGTGTTGAGATGGCTTGGGCTGAAATGTTTAGTGCCAAAATGGCTTTGGCTGAAATGATCAGTGCCGAAATGGCTTTGGCTGAAATGTTCAGTGCCAAAATGGCTTGGGCTGAAATTATCAGTGTTGAGATGGCTTGGGCTGAAATGTTTAGTGCCAAAATGGCTTTGGCTGAAATGTTCAGTGTTGAGATGGCTTGGGCTGAAATGTTCAGTGCCAAAATGGCTTTGGCTGAAATGTTCAGTGCCAAAATGGCTTGGGCTGAAATTATCAGTGTTGAGATGGCTTGGGCTGAAATGTTCAGTGCCAAAATGGCTTTGGCTGAAATGTTCAGTGCCGAAATGGCTTGGGCTGAAATGTTCAGTGCCGAAATGGTTTGGGCTGAAATGATCAGTGCAAAGACGGCTTGGGCTGAAATGACCAGTGCCAAGATGGCTTGGGCTGAAATGATCAGTGCAAAGATGGCTTTGGCTGAAATGATAAGTGCTGAGATGGCTTGGGCTGAAATGATTAGTGCTGAGATGGCTTGAGCTGAAATGATCAGTACTGTGATGGCTTGGGCTGAAATGATCAGTGCTGAGATGGCTTTGGCTGAAATGATAAGTGCTGAGATGGCTTGGGCTGAAATGATCAGTGCCAAGATGGCTTTGGCTGAAATGATAAGTACTGTGATGGCTTGGGCTGAAATGATCAGTGCAAAGATGGCTTGGGCTGAAATGATCAGTACTGTGATGGCTTGGGCTGAAATGATCAGTGCCAAGATGACTTTGGCTGAAATGATCAGTGCCAAGATTGCTTGGGCTGAAATGATCAGTACTGTGATGGCTTGGGCTGAAATGATCAGTGCAAAGATGGCTTGGGCTGAAATGATTAGTGCCAAGATGGCTTTGGCTGAAATGATCAGTGCAAGGATGGCTTGGGCTGAAATGATCAGTGCTGAGATGGCTTGGGCTGAAATGATCAGTGCCAAGATGACTTTGGCTGAAATGATCAGTGTAAAGATGGCTTGGGCTGAAATGATAAGTGCCAAGATGGCTTGGGCTGAAATGATCAGTGCCAAGATGGCTTGGGCTGAAATGATCAGTACTGTGATGGCTTGGGCTGAAATGTTCAGTGCCGAAATGGCTTGGGCTGAAATGATCAGTGCGAAGATGGCTTGGGCTGAATTGATCAGTGCCAAGATAGCTTTGGTTGAAATCATCAGTGGCGAAATGGCTTGGGCTGAAATTGTCAGTGCTGAGATGGCTTGGGCTTAAATGATCAGTGCCGAAATGGCTTGGGCTGAAATGATCAGTGCCAAACTGACTTGGGCTGAAATGATCAGTGCCAATTGACTTGGGTTGAAGTTATCAGTGCGGAACTGACTACGGTTGAAGTTATCAGTGCCGAGAAGACTTGGAGCACAATTGAACGTTTACTAATGATTTTACCAATTCTTAAGAGAAATATATTAAACAATGTAAACTTCATAGGACAAAGAGATAAATCGAGTCTCATTCATTATAAAATATCAGATCCTTACTTTGTACTATTCAACACACTTGGGGTGGGGGGAGCGTAGTGCTTTTTTTAAGTGGGCACTTAATTCAATTAGAGACCATAAAAAAGGGTTACAAAACACTTTTAAAATTAGATACAAAATATGTTATCCATTGATAAAAATAATATTACAAAGTTAATTAAATAGATTCATTTTACATTTTGATTGGATTAAACACAGACTGGATATCATGATAAGTTTGGATCTTAAATTTGTTGCAAAGACAGGGTGGGGGGGGGGGGGGGAGGGGTATGATTAGGAAGGATGCTTTTAAAAGGGAGTTTCATTGTACATGAGTATTTCACTGGTATCATACACATATCTACAGAGAGACCCAGTGGTTACAAGATACTGGTAGTGTTATTAAAACTGCCACTGTCTGTAAAATATAATTATTTTGCAAATCATATTATTTTTTATTAATGATTTTGTCAATCTAATAAGTGTTCCTGACAAAGTTATTAATGAATTACCTTTACATGCTTAGTGTTCTAAAATTGTAAATATCATTTGCTATCACTTGCAATAGTTTGATAATGTGGCTCAGAAATTCGCTCGGCTTTTCTTTATCCTTTCATGTATATTTAGAATGAAAGCTCTGTGGAGACCTGAGACTTTAATATTTGATACAAATGTATAGAAATAGACACTCAGATGTCTGTTTAAAATTAATCAGTACATAAAAGTGGATTTGACGATGGGAGTTATTGGTTCAGCCTGCAATTACTTGTGTATTTATTTTCAAACATTCCATATAACTTAAATAGAGTTTAATAACATTGTGATTTACATTATGTGTTTATTTATGTTTTACTATGAAGTTGTTTAGGACCCTGGTTATATTTACACACACAATGTTGCTTCCATTAAAATGTTTACAAGCCTTACTATGTCAATCCAGTGACCAGACACAGTTTACACATAGTGTCCACTGTATTTACACATGATGTTGCTTATGTCAGGCTCTGTTTACACATGTTGTTGCTTATGTCAGGCTCTGTTTACACATGGTGTTGCTTATGTCAGGCTCTGTTTACACATGGTGTTGCTTATGTCAGGCTCTGTTTACACATGGTGTTACTAACATCTGGCTCTGTTTACAGGTAGTGTTGCCTACACCAGACTCTGTTTACACACTGTCTCCACTGTATTAACACATGGTGTTGCTTACATCAGACTGTTTACACATGGTGCCCACTGTATTTACACATGATGTTGCTTACATCAGACTCTGTTTACACATGGTGCCCACTGAAATTACACGTGGTGTTGCTTACATCAGTCTCTGTTTACACACGGTGCCAACTGTATTTACACATGATGTTGCTTACATCAGACTCTGTTTAAACATGGTGCCCACTGTATTTACACACGAAGTTCACTGTATTTACAAATTATGTTGCTTACATCAGACTCTGTTTACACATGGTGCCCACTGTATTTACACATGTTGTTCACTGTATTTACACATGATGTTGCTTACATCCGACTCTGTTTACACATGGTGCCCACTGTATTTACACATGTTGTTCACTGTATTTACACATGATGTTGCTTACATCAGACTCTGTTTACACATGGTGCCAACTGTATTTACACATTCAGACTCTGTTTACACATGGTGCCCACTGTATTTACACATGATGTTGCTTACATCAGACTGTTTACATGTGGTGTTCACTGTATTAACACAGAATGTACCATCCATCAGTCTTTGTTTGCACATTATGTATACAGTAGACTGTGTTTACATGTAGTGTTGCTTAAATAAGTTCTTGTTTGCACATTGTGTGTACAGTAGACTGTGTTTACACCTAGTGTTGCTTACATCAGTCTTTGTTTGCACATTGTGTCCACTGTATTAACACAGAATGTGCCATCCATCAGTCTTTGTTTGCACATTATGTATACAGTAGACTGTGTTTACATGTAGTGTTGCTTAAATAAGTTCTTGTTTGCACAGTGTGTGTACAGTAGACTGTGTTTACACCTAGTGTTGCTTACATTAGTCCTTGTTTGCACATTATGTATAGTAGATTGTGTTTATACCTAGTGTTGCTTACATCAGTCCTTGTTTGCACATTGTGTATACAGAAGACTGTGTTTATACCTAGTGTTGCATACATCAGTCCTTGTTTGCACATTGTGTATACAGAAGACTGTGTTTATACGTAGTGTTGCTTACATTAGTCCTTGTTTGCGCATTGTGTATACAGTAGACTTGTGTTTATACGTAGTGTTACTTACATCAGTCCTTGTTTGCACATTGTGTATACAGTAGACTGTGTTTACACCTAGTGTTGCTTACATCAGTCCTTGTTTGCACATTGTGTATACAGTAAACTGTGTTTACACCTAGTGTTGCTTACATAAGTCCTTGTTTGCACATTGTGTATACAGTAGACTGTTTACACCTAGTGTTGCTTACATAAGTCCTTGTTTGCACATTGTGTATACAGTAGACTGTGTTTACACCTAGTGTTGCTTACATTAGTCCTTGTTTGCACATTATGTATAGTAGATTGTGTTTATACCTAGTGTTGCTTACATCAGTCCTTGTTTGCACATTGTGTATACAGTATACTGCATCAGTCCTTGTTTGCACATTGTGTATACAGTATACTGTGTTTACACCTAGTGTTGCTTACATTAATCCTTGTTTGCACATTGTGTACACAGTAGACTGTGTTTACACATAGTGTTGCTTACATTAGTCCTTGTTTGCACATTGTGTATACAGTAGACTGTGTTTACACCTAGTGTTGCTTACATTAGTCCTTGTTTGCACATTGTGTATACAGTAGACTGTGTTTACAACTAGTGTTGCTTACATCAGTTGTTATTGCACATTGCGTAAACAGTAGACTGTGTTAACACCTAGTGTTGCTTACATTAGCCCTAGTTTGCACATTGTGTACATACAGTTGACTGTGTTAACAACTAGTGTTGCTTACAAAAGTCCTAGTGCACATAGTTTCCACTGTATTAACGCATAATGTACTGTCCATCAATCCTTGTTTGCACATTGTGTAAAAAGTAGACTGTGTTTACACCTAGTGTTGCTTACGTCAGTTCTTGTTTGCACATTGTGTATACATTAGACTGTGTTTACACCTAGTGTTGCTTACATTAGTCCTTGTTTGCACATTGTGTATACAGTAAACTGTGTTTACACCTAGTGTTGCTTACATAAGTCCTTGTTTGCACATTGTGTATACAGTAGACTGTTTACACCTAGTGTTGCTTACATAAGTCCTTGTTTGCACATTGTGTATACAGTAGACTGTGTTTACACCTAGTGTTGCTTACATTAGTCCTTGTTTGCACATTATGTATAGTAGATTGTGTTTATACCTAGTGTTGCTTACATCAGTCCTTGTTTGCACATTGTGTATACAGTATACTGCATCAGTCCTTGTTTGCACATTGTGTATACAGTATACTGTGTTTACACCTAGTGTTGCTTACATTAATCCTTGTTTGCACATTGTGTACACAGTAGACTGTGTTTACACATAGTGTTGCTTACATTAGTCCTTGTTTGCACATTGTGTATACAGTAGACTGTGTTTACACCTAGTGTTGCTTACATTAGTCCTTGTTTGCACATTGTGTATACAGTAGACTGTGTTTACAACTAGTGTTGCTTACATCAGTTGTTATTGCACATTGCGTAAACAGTAGACTGTGTTAACACCTAGTGTTGCTTACATTAGCCCTAGTTTGCACATTGTGTACATACAGTTGACTGTGTTAACAACTAGTGTTGCTTACAAAAGTCCTAGTGCACATAGTTTCCACTGTATTAACGCATAATGTACTATCCATCAATCCTTGTTTGCACATTGTGTAAAAAGTAGACTGTGTTTACACCTAGTGTTGCTTACGTCAGTTCTTGTTTGCACATTGTGTATACATTAGACTGTGTTGATATGTAGTGTTGCTTACATTAGTCCTTGTTTGCACATTGTGTATACAATAGACTGTGTTTATACCTAGTGTTGCTTACATCAGTCCTTGTTTGCACATTGTGTATACAGTAGACTGTGTTTACACATAGTGTTGCTTACATTAGTCCTTGTTTGCACATTGTGTATACAGTTGACTGTGTTTATACATAGAGTTGCTTACATTGGTCCTTGTTTGCACATTGTGTATACAGCAGACTGTGTTTATACGTAGTGTTGCTTACATTAGTCTTTGTTTGCACATTGTGTATACAGTTGACTGTGTTTATACATAGTGTTGCTTATATTAGTCCTTGTTTGCACATTGTGTATACAGTAGACTGTGTTTACACGTAGTGTTGCTTACATTAGTCCTTGTTTGCACATTGTGTATACAGTTGACTGTGTTTATACATAGTGTTGCTTACATTAGTCCTTGTTTGCACATTGTGTATACAGTAGACTGTGTTTACACATAGTGTTGCTTACATTTGTCCTTGTTTGCACATTGTGTATACAGTAGACTGTGTTTACACGTAATGTTGCTTACATTAGTCCTTGTTTGCACATTGTGTATACAGTAGACTGTGTTTACAACTAGTGTTGCTTACATCAGTTGTTATTGCACATTGCATAAACAGTAGACTGTGTTAACACCTAGTGTTGCTTACATTAGCCCTAGTTTGCACATTGTGTACATACAGTTGACTGTGTTAACAACTAGTGTTGCTTACAAAAGTCCTAGTGCACATAGTTTCCACTGTATTAACGCATAATGTACTATCCATCAATCCTTGTTTGCACATTAGACTGTGTTTACACCTAGTGTTGCTTACGTCAGTTCTTGTTTGCACATTGTGTATACATTAGACTGTTTACACCTAGTGTTGCTTACATTTGTCCTTGTTTGCACATTGTGTATACAGTAGACTGTGTTTACACCTAGTGTTGTTTACATTTGTCCTTGTTTGCACATTGTGTATACAGTAGACTGTGTTTACAACTAGTGTTGCTTACATTAGTCCTTGTTTGCACATTGTGTATACAGTAGACCGTGTTTACACCTAGTGTTGCTTACATTAGTCCTTGTTTGCACATTGTGTAAACAGTAGACTGTGTTTACACCTAGTGTCGCTTACATTAGTCCTTGTTTGCACATTGTGTATACAGTAGACTGTGTTTATACGTAGTGTTGCTTACATTAGTCCTTGTTTGCACATTGTGTAAACAGTAGACTGTGTTTACACCTAGTGTTGCTTACATTAGTCCTTGTTTGCACATTGTGTATACAGTAGACTGTGTTTACACCTAGTGTTGCTTACATTAGTCCTTGTTTGCACATTGTGTATACAGTAGACTGTGTTTACACCTAGTGTTGCTTACATCAGTCCTTGTTTGCACATTGTGTATACAGTAGACTCTGTTTACACCTAATATTGCTTACATCATCCCTTGTTTGCACAGTGTGTATATGTTAAGCTGTGTTTACACCTAGTGTTGCATGGGACAGTCATTGTTTGCACAGTGTGTATACGTTAGGCTGTGTTTACACCTAGTGTTGCATGGGACAGTCATTGTTTGCACAGTGTCAATACGTTAGGCTGTGTTTACACCTAGTGTTGCATTGGACAGTCATTGTTTGCACAGTGTGTATACGTTAGGCTGTGTTTACACCTAGTGTTGCATGGGACAATCGTTGTTTGCACAGTGTGTATACGTTAGGCTGTGTTTACACCTAGTGTTGCATTGGACAGTCACTGTTTGCACAGTATGTTTACGTTAGGCTGTGTTTACACCTAGTGTTGCATGGGACAGTTGTTGTTTGCACAGTGTGTATACGTTAGGCTGTGTTTACACCTAGTGTTGCATGGGACAGTCATTGTTTGCACAGTGTGTATAGGTAAGGCTGTGTTTACATCTAATGTTGCATGGGACAGTCGTTGTTTGCACACTGTGTATACGTTAGGCTGTGTTTACCCCTAGTGTTGAATCTGTTAATCATTATTTGCACATTGTGTATACATTACATTGTGTTTACGTTATGATTATTTATTAGCTCACCTGAGCTGAAGGCTCACAGGTGAGCTTTTGTGTTCGCCTGGTGTCCGTTGTCTGTCCTTCGTTGTCCGTCGTTAACTTTTAGCTTTTAACAACTTTTCCTCTGAAACCACTGGGCCAATTTTGATATTATTTCACAGAAATGTTCCTTTGGTGACCCTCTACCAAATTTGTTCAAGCCATCTTGATTCGTCAAAAAACATGGCGGCCAGGGGGTAGGGTTAGTTTACTATATAAGCTAAAGTAAAAATTTAAAAAATCTTCTTTTCAGAAACAACTGACTCGATTTTAAAATAATTTCACAGAAATGTTCCTTGGGTGACTCTCTACCAAGTTTGTTCAAGCCATCTTGATTCATAAAAAAACATGGCAGCCAGGGGGTGGGTTAGTTTTTTGAGTTCAAATTACTTCCCCTGTTTTGTCTGTATATAGCAATTATTATAAGAAGAGGTAATAAACTCTTTAAATAAACTTTTTTTTTGCTATTATTATAAAATATTATACTAGACATAAGTTTTAAAAGATAATTCATCATAAAAATATGATTGATACAATTATAATCAATGATTGAATATTATTCAAATATCATTAACCATTTTAAAGTAGGTGTTTTTCTGAATATAAAAATCAGAGTTTCTATGGTTCAGACAGGGATAGTTTGCTGTTTTATAATAAAGCAGTACCATATTTTAGCTAGTTTCATCACAGCAAGAAGTCTGCTTGAGATTTTTAGTGTCAAAGTGTAATTGAAATCTTGGAGGAGGAGCTTAATTATTTTTGGGTGAGAGTGCACGGCGACAAAGATTCTTTCAAGTAATATACTTTGGGAAGGCTTGTGTTTGAAACTCGTAGGGATATTTATTGTGCTGGAACTGAGGATTGTTTCATGCACAATAGTTTAGTCTGATGCTTTAGTTTGAAACAGTTCTCAAACATAACAGGTTAGTTTTGTGCTGGAACTGGATTTTTATCTTAGTTCGAAGGCCTAGCATCTATAGTAAAAACTTCAAAAGCCTTCTTGTCAGAATCTACTGACCTGATTTTGATGTAATTTCACTGACATTTACCATGGGTGAACCTCTGCCAAGTTTGAACTCTTCTACGCATCTGTTACATCTTCAAATCAATTCAAAATTCTAACTACGTGCCCATCTCGTCTTTCTGGAATTTTGAGCGTACATGTATTATATAATCTACTAATGTTGGGTGACTCAAGGTCAGTCAGGTGAGCATTATAGGGCTGTCTTGGCCCTCTTGTTATGTTACATACATACTGTGAGTTCATGTGTACAATTAGTGTTGCATCCATCAAACTATGTTTACACATGGGTGGGGTTGGATTTATACATACAGTTGTATCCATCAAACTATGTTTACACATGGAGTTGGATTTATACATACTGTTGTATCCATCAAACTATGTTTACACATGGGTGGGGTTGGGTTTATACATACAGTTGTATCCATCAAACTATGTTTACACATGGAGTATGATGTATACATACAATTGCATCCATCAAACTATGTTTACACATGGGTGGGGTTGGATTTATACATACAGTTGTATCCATCAAACTATGTTTACATATGGAGTTGGATTTATACATACAGTTGCATCCATCAAACTATGTTTATACATGGAGTTGGATTTATACATACAGTTGCATCCATCAAACTATGTTTACACATGGAGTTGGATTTATACATACTGTTGCATCCATCAAGCTATGTTTACACATGGAGTTGGATTTATACATACAGTTGCATCCATCAAACTATGTTTACACATGGAGTTGGATTTATACATACTGTTGCATCCATCAAACTATGTTTACACATGGGTGGGGTTGGATTTATACATACTGTTGCATCCATCAAGCTATGTTTACACATGGGTGGGGTTGGATTTATACATACTGTTGCATCCCTCAGATGTTAGTATTATAATGTTAAAATATAATTTTGCATTCATCAGTGACCTTTTTTCATCAAGTGACCTTTTGTCTGATATGATTATTTATTATGTTGCATATATGAGATTGTGTTGACACTTCATTTTGCATACATCAGACATCAGTTTTAACATGTGCCTTTCGTCAATCAGATGTGATAATAATACGCATACATTTTTTTAAAAGTGATGCAATATCCATCTTAGTTTACACATGTGATGTCATATCCATCTACATTTACACATGTAATGTCATATCCATCTTAGTTTACGCATGTGATGTCATATCCATCTGAATTTACACATTTGATGTCGTATCCATCTTAGTTTACACATGTAGTGTCATATCAATCTTAGTTTACACTTGTATTGTCATATCCATCTTAGTTTACACATGTGATGTGATATCCATCTGAATTTACACATGTAATGTCATATCCATCTGAATTTACAAATGTGATGTCATATCCATCTACATTTACACATGTGATGTCATATTCATCTTAGTTTACACATGTGATGTCATATCCATCTTGATTTACCCATGTGATGTCATTTATCTGAATTTACAAATGTGATGTCATATCCATCTTGATTTACCCATGTGATGTCATTTATCTGAATTTACAAATGTGATGTCATGTCCATCTTAGTCTACACATGTGATGGCATATCCATCTTAGTTTTCACATGTGATGTCATATCCATCTTAGTTTACACATATGATGTCATATCCATCTTGATTTACACATATGCTGTCATGTCCATGTTAGTGTCCATGCTAGTTTACACATGTGATGTCATGTCCATCCTAGTTTACACGTGTGATGTCATGTCCATCCTTGTTTACACATGTGATGTCATATCCATCTGCTACTACATCAGTCAGACTGTGCTCACACACAGATGCATCTGTCACAATATGTAAACACATCACAGTAATCAGTGTGTAAGACAAAGTCAAAACACATCACAGTAATTTTTGATCAGTGTTATATGACTCAATTCCTAAGAGTAAACCAAGCTCTTTTTGCTGCAGTTTAACCCTTTTCTTCATATAGACGCTTTTGGACACCTCTAATATTGAGAGCATTAATTCACCATGTATCAGCAATGGTTGAATTATGTTTATATTAACTGACAGAGTGGAAAACAGTGCAGGAAGTGTTCAGATTGTTCGTTACAAGCAATCTGAACTCTTCCTGCACTGTTTTCAAGGGCCTTCTGTGATTGGTACGGGAAAACGCGTATTTATGGAGTAAAGGGTTAATGAATGAAATAGTGAAACACAGATTTCTATACTAATTTATTTTTGTCACCCATATCAACATCTCAAATGGATGTCTGAACACCTTATGACACCTGAGGAGATGCTGATTAGCTGATCTGAGTTATTGATAAGAGGTGATACAGGTACCCATATAAATCCACATAGAAACCCCCACCCCATCCCATTGAGAAGCTTGATATAGTGGGACATGATGACTATCAACAACTGGCATGAAATGAAAATACAGTCAAACTTGTCTTAGGCAGCCAGTCAAGGGAAGGAGCAAAAGTGACCTTTTAAGACAGGTTGTTGCTTTATACATGTTTGACTGTATAGAAAATGTCTACAGATCATAGAAAACATCCTGAACAAGTTGTATCCATGTACGTATACAATGTATATATAAAGAAAAGGTAAAATTAAAATCTAACGTGAACAATGAAGAAACTAATTTCATAAAATGGTTGCAACATTGTGTGTATATGATTATATATTATGATGATGGTATGACTATGTTGTTAGTTACATGTGCATGATGTATATATGTTGGTAGCTCTGTAGGAGACAATATTAGGGTAGTTGCTTCAAAACTCACAGCTTCTCTTGGAATCACCAAACATAACACCCAGGACGGTTTCATAGATATTCATGTTATTGTGTTTGAATAAGAACATTTCAAAATATTCATTTTGTTGAATAAAAGCATTTCAAAATATTCAAAAGGTTGGACAGTCATTGAATAAGACATTCATAAATTTTATTTCAATAAGATCATTTCAAAAGATTTAGTTCATTGAATAGAATCATTTCAAACGATTCATTTTGTTGAATAAAAGCATTTCCAAATATTCATTACATTGAATAAGAACTTTTCTTTAGTATGAATCCCTGCCAGGTCTGTCTCAGTGATGATTAATGTACAACATTGTGTCTCATTGTCATTTGCTTCTCACCAATGATTCAAATGGGAAAGTTATATCAGTTACTTGGGAAGATGGGTGTGCTTGAGTACTGGTTAACCTTTCAGGAACCTAGGAATGAGTGTTAAGGTTTACTGATTGTCCTGGATGGCATAACAATAATGCTCAGTATTCTCTCAATCAATCAATCAATCAATCAATCAATCAATCAATCAATCAATCAAAATATTCAATACATTTAATAAGAGCATTTCAAAAGATCCAGTATATTTTCAGATTTTCCATTGGTGACATGATAATACTTATCCAATTTATAGGAAAGTTCTTGTCAACAATGAGTGATACATAAAGTTTTTGCAAGTCCTTATATTGTATTCATCTTTAATGAAATGGCTACTGGGCGTTCCTTGGCATACCCCTATATTCCCAGGCGTATAACTCAGTTAAATATTGAAAATAAAAGAATGGTTAAAATGTGAAAGACGCAATAAAAATGAATCCAAAGTGGGATATGGGGTAAGGGGCTCGTGCTGTAAGAAATAGACAACCGGTATAATTTGAATGACTTCACAGTCGGTGCCAAAGTCGCTAAAACTACTCATGTGCATTTCTATTAAAGAAGAAATTCTCCGGACCCAAGAAGTACAAGTGGGACAACCTCCTCCAACACTCTCCTTCAACCTCCCACATGCGTATACTCTAAAACCATCTAAAAACGCCCCTAATAAGTCTACTGTATCAACAATGAGTTATGTCATAACATTTTCACAAGACTTTCATTGTGCTCAATGTTTATGAAAAGCAACTGTTATAACGGCAAACTTAACAAAATCCGAGGTTATTGGCTGAAAATCTGTAGGAGCTAAATATAGTAAACGGTCTAAATATAGTGTCTGGCTTCTGTCTTAGCTTTGATTATTTAATTTGATTTCATAATCTTTTATTTATTAAAAAACTAAAAATTTCTTCTGATTGTAAAGCTCATTTCACTATGCTAGATCACTGTGAACTCACACCAGATTGTATACGTCACCTCACCTCACAAAGTATTGTATTGTATCATAGCAACATCTTTTTTAACTAAATATTTATTCATTTTGTTGGATGATTCATGTCAACTATATAGAATAACTAGTGAACTGTTATTAAAGATGTACTACTCAACATGTCAGGATAAGAAGTCAAACAAACAGACACTTTTTCTGAATGTCTGGTCTGTTTTAGAGAAATGATTGATTGACAGATGCTGAACTTCAAATTGTCCAAGTACTTACTACATGACACATCGAGATCTGGATTCATGAATGATTATCATGAAGTTAAGGTCAATGAGATGGGGTAAAACATTACTGGATTATTGATGCAAAACATTGTAACTGAAAAATGGCTGGTTCAGAACAGCTTCAAGAAAGGAATAGACTCTCACTGGTTAATTATTGAAAAAAAAAGTGAAATTTCCTAGTAAAACATTTTGAAAAACAAAATTTATTGGGGGGAAAATAAGAGCTCAGAAATGATACTTGGAAGATGATAGTCTAGAGAGGTCTGAAGAAAAAATAATTGAACACACAATTTGTGGGTACTCGTTAATCAGTACAAACCATTTGTAATATTTTTTATGTCAATTTCTGTGTTTTGGTAGCAAGAATACGGTTTTCTTGGAAATGAAATGGGCATTAATCGAAGCACCTTCGCTTCAGTCGCAAGTGTTAATTACAGGCTGTGTCGTGTCTAATACATGTCCAATACGTGTCTATTAATCATCCAGACTAACTTAAATAGCACCCATTAGACATTCAGCAAAAGTCAATTTGATTTAAATCATTAATAGCAAGTAATACATACAATAATTTGTGCTAAGAGAATATTATGATAACTACCCTAATATTGTTTAAAACAGATTTCATTGAAATTGCATAGCATAATTGTCGAGAAAAAAATGAATAGTAAAAAAAGAAATTATAATATTGGTTTGCCATCCTACAAAATTCATAAACTGAAATTATTGTCAGAGTGTTGACATCTTTTAAAGACAACGTAATTGTTGAAGAGATTTTCAAAAGTATTTGATACATGTCGGGGTGTCCCATCCATTCATTATAGACAATTATGCAATGTACATAACTGTTTGCTAGTTTGTATGTCCGGTTATGGCATTAAACTTCTCTTCTTTCTTTTCCCTATTGCCTACCCTGTGGTTCAGGATTTTGAGGTAATGCTATTTTTGTGTATCATGTGACTGTCACGTGACATGCTGCAGGTAATCATGTGACTTACTTGCAACATGGTCATGTGGTATGAAAATGTGAACCTTGTTGAGCTTGAAATGGTTATCCTTGTTTTCATTTTAGTGCGCTTTTTCCTCAACTCTTAAGTTTGTTTTTGTTTGCTTCATATTTTGTTTATGCTGAATGGTTCTTTAGTTTTTTTTTAAACTCTTATAGACATAAATAGGCAAACTTTACAATACCACTTGTAAAAGCCATGTCTGGGTTCAATAGTTGTGCTAAAATACGTATTTTAAAAAAAATATATTTAAATGGATTGACATATATTCAATAATAATCGATGATTTTTCTATAATAATTGGTAAATATTTAATAATTATTGATGAATATTCAATGAAAGTTGATGAATAATCAATAATAACTGACGAATATTCAAAAATGTTCACCAAATTATTAATTACTTTCGTGAATTCCCTGTAAACATTAAAGGGAACATAGAAACATATTGAACCAAAGACAAACAGTTCTGTCACATGCATTTCTCTGTTGCACCACTTTGCTGATCAGCGAGACAAAAAGGTAAGTTCAGAAAGAAACCTTTGCTTTGGGAGAATAGTACGCACAGGAATGAAAAGCACAGCTATGTACCTGTAAAATGCATTAAATATGCTTTCTTGTTCATTTTATTTTAGGTATTTTTTTCTGTAATAAAAGCTTTTGCTCTATTTTTTTTACGTAGTAAAATTGTTTAAAAACATTTTGTCTGTCAGCCCTTGATGGCATAAGAATGACTCTAATCATTCAATCAATAAATGAATTTAAAAAACGTTTTAAAATAATCTGTGATTACGCAAAATGTTTCTTATGAATTAAAAATTTTAAAAGGTCTTTCTTTTGCAAAAAAGCATAAAAACTAATGAAGAAAACATTTCAATGGTGTGCTTAATTCCTAATGTATATCTAACTATTCACAAGTGCAATAAGATTCCATAAATATTCAGTGAAAGTCACTTGGTATCTTCTTTGCACTTTTGAGTTAATTTCATAATCAAAGCAAAGGATTCCCTCTATAGCACACATAGGAACCAAACGTTCAAACGACATATTGATGGACTTAAAAAAGTAAATGAATTAAAAAAAAATTAAAAATAACAACAAACAAACTATAGAAGGGTTGTAATTAGTTTATGCTACAAGCATTCTTTAATTGGAACATGTTTGGTTGCTATGGAAATGACACAAGTGGTATGGTAACAGATCACTTTACTGCCTAGTTATTTTGCTTTTAATTTATTTCAGTCGTTTATAGAGCTAAATCGTATCAAGAAGTGTTTTACACTGAAGGGAGGGATATTTATTCTTGAAGAATTCGGTAAGACATCAAGCCTTGTTTTTCTTTTACATTTTCTTTTATTCTTTCTATTTTAGATGTCCAGATTGAAAATAAAAGCATTGAATTCCGCTTATGTAAAAAGAGGGTATACATGAGGTGTCCTGGTCACACCGTTGGTTTACATCATAGACGTGTCAAGTGTACAGCTGTGTAGCATTGCCCCATACCTCAGTGGACCATTTGTCCACACTGAGATCTTGGGGGTATCAGTATTTAGGGAGGGGTCATGGCTGGGATATAACAAAGCTTGGTCAAGACTTGAGACTTTGGTTGGAGGATGTTTGTGTTTCAAGCTGAATATTATTATTATTATTATATACCCACAAGCTCATGGTCCATTGATAGAGCATCAGAACCAGGGTTGTAAGGTCGCGAGTTTGACCCTCCACCATGGCTTATGTGTTTGGTGTCCTTGCGCAAGACATTTTATTGGCATATACTTACTACTGGTTCTACCCAGAAAGGCGTAAGCGTGATTTGTCTATGTTGTCATAACTTGTTTCTCAAACACAGTAAAATAATTAAGTTTAACACACCAATGAACACCAATAAATAAACACTCCACCTCTAATAAACACCACCCCCCCCCCCCCCTCTAATACCCCCCTCTAATACACCCCCTTTAATAAACAATAAACACCCCCCTCTAATAAACACTCCCCTCTAATAAACACTCCCCCCCTATTAAACACCCCCTCTAATGGATATTCCCCTCTAATACCCCACCCCATTATAAACATTCCCCCTCTAATAAACACCCCCCTCTAATAAACACTCCTCTAATAAACCCTCCACCTCTAATTAATAACCCCCACTCTAATAAACACTCCCCCTCTTATAAACACCCTTTCTAATAAATATTCCCCTCTAATACCCCCCCCCCCCCCCCCCCCATTATAAACATTCCCCCTCTAATACCCCCCCCTCTAATAAACACCCCCCTCTAATAAACACACACCCTCTAATAAACACTCCCCTCTAATACCCCCCTCTTATACCCTCCCCCTCTAATAAACAATCCCCCTGTGATAACCCCCCCCCCCCCCCCCCCATCCTCTAATAGACACTCCCCCTCTAATAAATGCTCCATTCCATTTTTATGAGAAATAAAATGAGTGGCAACAGTAAGTTTGTCCTTAATCCAAGTCTTGTTTAAACAATTTTTGAAGTTGAATAAATGCCTTGTTAGTGGCAGTGTTTCACACATTTCATAGAATATTGATGTATGATCCACCCTAAATACCCCCTCTCCCCACAGCACCCAACTTTGAAAAACAAAATGCATCACCAATGTTTATTTGTGGGTATTGGTATACCTTACTGAAATACATGTTGCTCGTGGTTTGTACAGGGTTCCATGTTTTATGGCCAAGAAATTTGTAACTAAAAATATGGTACAGTTATAAAAATATTTGGAAAAAAGCACAAGATAAATTTTAAAACATAGTTTTCTAAATTGTGTAAATTTTTTATGAAGGCAATGTTATGCAGCTGCACATATTATGTACAATGTATGTATTACTAGAATTTAATTGCACCATGTAATGTGCATTCTTTGTTGTAACCAATGCACATGTTTAGATATCTGATAAAGACTTCCTTTTTCTATCTGTAATTGCAAATTTTTTAGATACTTTTTAGCATATCTATTTTTTATCGGAGAATAAAAAATCGTTGAATTGTGTGAGTTAAGTTAATGGTGCAAAAAAAAAAGAAAGAGTTTAATTTGCAATACGAATATTTTTACAGCCAAATAATATTTTTATGATCGGTAAGGACTTGTTAATGCATGGGGGTCTACCAAGGCCAACTTGTCTAATTTTATAAGGTCGCTGTCTCAGGATCACTTATCTGTCACCGCTGAGGTTGTGAGTTCAAGCCCGGCTCGATTTACAACATTCAATGTGGAAGTGATTACCATTTACTTGCAAAGGTGTCAACCTGTCCAAAAGCTAAATATTTGTCCTTGTGCAGTTTTGATCAAATTTGGTGGTACTCCTGCTGTTATATATATATATATATATATTTATATAGATACATCAGTACAATATGTATTTTTATACTTATCATTGTACTCTTGTAATAACCATGAATTGGTTAACAAAATTGTTGATTGGTGTTTAAAAAAAAAGAAAAAAAAAGATGATAATCAATTGTTTTTGGGTAGTGTATATTTTAGTCCCTGCAAAGATTACGTCTGATGAAACTGAAAGGTAATCAAAGAACATTTATGAGAAAACAGTCCCTAAAATTTGTCCGAATATTTTAGAGGAAACTTCAGTTACTGAGCAAAAACACAATTTATTTTGTGAACGACAGACATATATTTACGATTGGGCAGACACGGTTAAACCATGTGCCCAACATTCCTGGGGGTCAAGTAACATTGAGATGGGTCAGCTAACCAGAATTGTTCACGCTCTTCCAATATTCAACCAATAGTTTGTACTTATATTTTCAGAAGAAAAAAAATTTTTTTGTTACCGGTAAACATTATTTTGTCGTGAAACATATTTTTTTACCTCATAAAAAAAAAAAAGGCTTCAGTTGATTTTTTTAACATTAATGTTTGTTTGCAAACAGAAGTAACAAAAACAAAAAATGTTCCAACTAAACCTTGAATTTCATAAAAAAAAAATTTATTCCAAAAAAGAACTATATACAAAACATGTTGTGTAGTAAGATTATGTTTGTTCATTCTATTACAGCAGTGGAGATAAAAAATTATAACAGGATTGGAAAATTCCACTTGTTTGCTCGCCGTGACAAGTAAACATTTGTCCAGGACGAGTAAGATTTTAGAAACTGAATATTTAATTTATTTGATTTTAAGCATTCAAAAAATATATTTTGGAAGGGAGGACAAGTAGATTTGATATAAAAGATTTCAAGCCCTGTGTAAACTCAGGATTTTTTTATCAATATATGAAATATGATAGAAAAACAAAAGAAACTTAATTTAAGTGATTTGTAAAAAAGGTAGTATTAAAATCAAGGATTATGAGTTTCTTTGACAATAAAAAAGAAAACAACTAACACTAAAAAATGTGTATTTGATACTAGTAACTCCACTGCCAGCTTGTTGTACTTCTGTTAGTTTAGTTAATACTCAGTGACAAAGCAAAGGTAAGTTTATAAATGGTTTGAAACACATTGTAATGAACACCTGATTTTGTGTATATTTTCCTTATCTTTTAGTACATATGTAGACAAAAACTTCATTCTCATTGTACTCTTTTAAATCTTTAATTTCAGATGTAAAGCTTATATTTTGGCAAGAGAGTATGAAACAATTTTAGAAATGAACCTTCATATGTAAACTTTTGGCTTAAGAGTACAAAACAATTTAGAAATGAACCTCATCTAATGAATTGGTGTAAGAGTATAAAATAGTTTCAGAACTGAACCTAATGTTATAATTTAGCACAAGAAAGGATTCAAAACAATTTCAAACTGAACCTAATGTTATAATTTGGCACAAGAAAGGATTCAAAACAATTTAAGAACTGAACCTAATGTAATAATTTGGCACAAGAAAGTATACAAAACAATTTCAGAACTAAATGTAATGAAAACTCTTGGAACAAGAGGACTTAGCAATTTCAGAACAAAATCAAATATTTTGGAATAAAAGTGTAAAACAATTTCCAAACTGAACCTTATGTAAACTTTTGACATAAGAGAACAAAACAATTTTAGAAATGAACCTCAACTTATGTTTTGGTGTAAGCGTATAAAACAATTTCAGAACTGAAACTTATGTAAAAGTTTGGCTGAAGAGTACAAAATAATTTCAGAACTGAACCTAATGTAATATTTTTGCACAAGAAAGGATACAAACTAATTCAGAACTGAACCTAATGCAATTATTAGGCACAAGAAAGGATACAAAACAATTTCAGAACTATCTAATATTTTGGTGTAAAAGTATAAAACATTTTCCAAACTGAACCTTATTTAAACTTGATGTAAGCAAACAAAACAATTTCCAAACTGGACATCATGTTAACTATAGGAATAACAGTGCAAAATAATTTCAAAACTGAACCTAATGTAACATTTTGGCAGTACAAAAAAGTTTAAAACTGAAGCTTAAGAGTACAAAACAATTCAAAACTAAAGCTTACATTAAGTTTGACTTAAGAGTAGAAAACAGTTTTAGAACAGAATTTTGTGTGAGCTTTTGGCATAAGAATACAAAACAATTTTAGAACTGAAGAATTTCAAACATTGTGTAAACTTTTGGCTTAATTGAACAAAACAATTTTAAAACTGAAGTTACCGGTATGTAAAGGTTTGACATAAGAGTGCAAAACCATTTTAGAACTGTATCTTATGTAAATGTTTGGTGTAAGAGTACAAAACAATTTCAGAACTGAACCTAATGTAATAATTTGGCACACTAATGGATACTAAATAATTTCAGAACTGAAGCTAATGTAATAATTTGGCACAAAAAAGGATGTAAAACGATTTCAGAACTGAAGTTAATGTAAACTTTTGGCACCAGAGGATAAAACAATTTCAGAACTGAACCTTAATATTTTGGCTCAAATATGTAAAATAATTTACAAACTGAACCTTATGTAAACTTTTTAATATGTAAGAGGACAAAACAACTTCCAAACTGAACCTAATGTAATAATTTGACACAAGAAAGGGTATAAAACAATTTCAGAACTTGACTAAACCGTAATAATTTGGAACAAGAAAGAGTACAACACAATTTCAGAACTTAACTAAACCTAATGTAATAATTTGGCACAAGAAAGGGTTCAAAACAATTTCAGCACTTTACTAAACCTAATGTAATAATTTGGCACAAGATAGGGTATAAAACAATTTCAGAACTTAACTAAACCTAATGTAATAATTTGGCACAAGAAAGGGTTCAAAACAATTTCAGAACTTAACTAAACCTAATGTAATAATTTGGAACAAGAAAGGGTACAACACAATTTCAGAATTTAACTAAACCTAGTGTAATAATTTGGAACAAGAAAGGGTACAAAACACTTTCAGAACTTAACTAAACCTAATGTAATAATTTTGCACATGAAAGGGTAATAATGTAAAAATTTTGCAACCGAGGACAAAACAATTTCAGAACTGAACTTCATCTAATATTTTGGCTCAAACATGTAAAACAATTTCCAAACTGAACCTTATGTTAGCTTTTGAAGTAAGAGGACAAAACAATTTCCAAACTGAACATCATGTTAACTTTTGGAATAACAGTACAAAACAATTTCCAAACTGAACCTAATGTAACATTTTGGCATAGAGTACAAAATAATTTAAAACTGATCCTTATGTAAAATGTTGGCATAAGAGTAGAAAAATAATTCAGAACTGAACCTCATCATTTTCATATTTTGGCATAAGAGTATAAAACAATTTCATAACTGAACCAAATGTAAACTTTTGGCATAAGATTTCTAAACAATTTTAAAACTGAACCTTAAGTAAACTTTTGAGGAAAGAGTACAAAACAATATCAGAACTGAACCTTATGTAAAAGTTTCGCATAAGAGTACGGAACAATTTCAAAACTGAACCTCATCATTCTAATATTTGGCATAAGAGTATAAAACAGTTTCAGAACTGAACCTTATGTAAAAGTTTCGCATAATTTGACAGCATAAGAGTGCTTCATGTTATTTAATCATCCGTTGTGTAGAATCTAAGCTCTCATAACTCTAAACATTTTAACGATTTGTAAACTTTGCCCACGATGATTTCCCTTGCCAAATAGTGGATAACCACCCTTGAAGTAAGAAACAAAGGAATAATTACAAACAATACTTACTCTAAGTGTTCAGATTTGGACAAACATCTAATAAATACAGTTGCCACTGTGTCTGTCTCTCCAATTGGGTATTCTTTTTCAAAACTCTTTTTAAATGTTGTATACTTGAAACGTTTTGGTAGCATCAAATTGTAACTTATTTCCTTCACCAATGCAATCAAAATTTGGTTATATCAAACTTAACTCAGTGTTGTACTTGGAAAGCTCAACTGAAAATTGGTTACTTTGAATTAAATTAAATTTTATAATCAACAAAATTGATGTCTTTTTGTTTTCATGTACTGAAGTAACTGTGTGTAAATACATCTGAATGTCGAGCTTCTAAAAATCTCTTGTTTACAAAAAGCAAATAATGAAAAGGAACATTAAAAAAACAAAGTAAAATGTTAGAGGTAATGATAATAGAAAAAATAGTAATTTTAGCTATTGTAAACCTCCAAAAATAGCATTTTTAATCATATCAGTGACAGTAATAAAGATGTTGCAATATTACAATGTGACATAATTATCTCTATGGTGGATATATGATTACTAATTAAATGAAAGTTGTCTGTTTTTCAGATGCCAAAAGTAAACAAGTAATACAGCACCGATTTCAATCCAGTATGGTAAGTTGGTATTTGTTTACGTGGCCTATAGGTCATCCATACATTGGTCTCTGTGTCACTCGGTATTGTTTTTATATGGTGTTTTCTGCAGAAATATGGAAAAAGTTGATTTTTTGTGGTTTTCCTCTGGTCATTAACTATGTTAATCAGTTTGGAGATGCTGGCTTATCTTTTGCTATCTTGACAACTAAAAAATTTAATGAGAAGGTATTGCAGAGGATAAAGTGCTGGCTACTTGCGCTAGAGGTCACGGGTTTGATTGTAGACTTAACCTGATGGTCTCTCAATAACAACAATAAGTACTGGTTCTACCCAGGAAAATGTCTCGAATCGATTCATACATCAGCAGCTCTGGACTTACTTCACAATCATGTTGAAATTATCTAAAAAATGTAAAAAAAATCATTTTGAATTCAATATCAGTGCACTTTGTCATATCACCAAGTAAATGTTCACATACTTAAAATCTCTAAGGTATGGTAGTCCAGTTCTCCAGTTTGTTATCGATGTTCGTATCTCTCTTTACCAAGTTTACACAACAAAAGAATATATTAATGCATGGGTATTTTTTCTTGCAAACTGGAAACCTTTTGTGCCTTGCGATGTATCTTCATGTATATATTATCAATTTATTATATATATTATTTATATGTACTGGTATCCACAAAATATGGAATAAAAAATATAGAGGGATATTATTAAATTAATATTGTGTAACACTTTCTTGTTGTAAAACTTATAGGTAGGAGTTGTGTTACTTTTATTGAAATAAGTCCAAATAAAATAATAGCTGTGTTTACTGTCCACCCCTCACCCCGATCTCAAAACAAAAATTAGTTCACTGGCTTAATTATTTTTTTTTTGTCTTTACACTTTTTTATAATTTATTAATAACATCTGGTTTTCAGTATTCATATGCTGGCATTTTATTAAATGCTGCACAGTGAACATGAACACACGCTGGATGTCGCCATGTTTTGAGGCCCAAGTGCCTATGAAAACAACTACCCGGTAAAAGTCCAAATGTGACTGCTTTACAGAAAATGAAATTAGCCGTGTCCAATCAAGAACATCCAGTACATCGTAAAATCTACACACATATGAGAAACACACAATCATTGTATTTCTTTATCATTTTTACCAAAGCAATGAAATGTATGGAGTCAGAGGATTTTCAAGGGTCGGATGCGAAACAGTAAACACAGCTGTTATTTTATTTGGCCTAAGGCAAATCTTCAGTGAACTTGAGGTTAAATTTAATACAGGGGTACACAGAATCTGCACATATATCTTAACTGTTCATCCATTTGTAAATTTTGTTTTAGCAAATTGGCAAAAACATTTTGTGTTTGTTATTATTGCTGAATGATTTTATACTAAAAACAAGACTGTTTTATAATCCATTATTTTAAGCTACCTATTTTTTTCTGGACACGCACTTATTTTTATTTTGAGTTACCTTTTTCTTAAACCAGAAACACAACTGTTTATCCTGTATTATTTAGTTATCTGTTTCTTAACTTTTTCTTGTATACACAATTGCTACCTCCACTGTTCATTGAATCTGAACTGAACTTGCACAGCAGTTATATATCCATAAAGTCCCGGACAAGTTCTTGAACCAGCGTGATATGAACACAAATTCCCCCGCCACAGGGCTTCAGCACATTTTAAGGGAAACTTTGAAAAAACATTTTCTCTGAAAATTCAATGCCTAGATCTTAGATATTTTACATGTAGCATTGCATAGTGGTTCCCTAAAAGGTTTGTTGAAGTTGGGTCTCTGGGGTCAAATTTGGGGCTTCCACATGGGTCACTGTTTTACAGAGTTATATTATAGGGAAAACTTACAAAATAAAATTCCTGTGAAATGTTCATGTGTCCATTTGTTGCCAGTAGAGTGATTCAGGTCCTCATGGGCATCTTATTTATTCAGAAACAAAAATGTTACTTCAGTATTTTTTATTTCTCTATTGCTAACCATATGCAAAACTGTTTTTCTTTTTTTTTTTTTGAGTATGCACAATAAAATTGTGTTTGTGCCAGTGCTACTCGCATACACGACTGTTTACCTGCTGTTTAATGTTCAGTTATGTTTCATTAACTATATTTTATTTCGTTGTTTACCATTCCCATGCATGACGATGTTTTGTTGTTCATTGTGTATAGGCCAGTAGAATAGGCGTCTGTCTTCATCGAGTAATAACAGTTCAAGTTGCCAAAATTGAGCAGCACATGAGAGAAAAACGAGAGCTCAGCAAACTCACAGCAGAAAGTATGATGCACAGTTTAATTGTTTCCAATAGCTTACTAACAGTGTGTGTAAATGTTTGCTAGTCTTATATTGCTTCAATAACAGTAACTTAACATACTTAACTAAATATTCAGAAATTTGATATTTTTGCATGCTTTTTTACCCCTCATAGTTACTGCATTTCACTAAAAGCTTAAAAATTATCTTTGATATTGATTGATTGATTGAATATTTAGCGTCATTTTATGCCATTGAGGGCTAATAGACAATCTGTTAACCTAACCACTGTTTCCTGGGATCCTGGGAGGTTAACCAGTACTCAAGCACACCCCATCTCCGCAAGTAACTGATAACACGCCTGCTTGAATCAGCGGTGAGAGACAAATGATAATGAGATGTAATGTCGTATAACAAACATCATGGAGATTTTGCCTGAGCAGGGACTTACTTACGACCCCTGACCCCTGACAGTCAGACATGCTAACAACTGAGCTAATCTGGCCTGAACTGATCTAGGAAATTTACAAAACATTGCTGAATTATTTGATAACTGGTGAATAATTTACAATTCTACAATTCTTTTTTCTGCCAATTTTAAATGAAATTTTGAAATTTATTCTTTTTAATGAATTTCTGTGCCCATTTATTAAGCAGCATTAATGTTATGCATGTGAGTTTTTATTATTTTTTTGTGTGTAAATGACATTAGATTAAATAATTAATATTTACAAAATATTTGAGACAATAATTAACGAAATTTTATGTTTTGCAAATTTGTCATTCCGTAAGTAGCAATTGATTTGTCATTCCATAAATAGCAATTGATTTGTCATTCCATAAATATTGATTTGTCATTCCATAAATAGCAATTGATTTGTCATTCCATAAATAGCTATTGATTTCGACAATTTTTTCTCATGATGTTGGTCATTTGTTCTATGTTAATCCTTAATAGTTAGTGAACAGAATAGTTAATGTTTTGATTTATTATTTCCTAGACCTGTACTGTAGAACAGCTTCCCTCTAAGGCTGACACAATGTTTTCAAATGTGCATGTCTATTTTTATATTTATTTTTCTAATGATTCAAATTTTGTTAATCAGTGTAGAGGTACTATTGGTGTAGGGATGTAATTTAGTGGTAGTTGGCTTCGATATTCTTAAGGTGTTGTTGGTTAAACAGTTAAACCTGTCTTAAGCAGCCAGTCAAGGGAATGAGCAAAGATGGCCTTTTATGACAGGTTGTTGCTTAACACAGGTTAATTTGATCTGAAAGCATAGAAATGGGAAATAGCAAATATCGCTGCTTAAGACAAGTGTCTGTTTAATAGAGGTTACTATTTACACAGGTATGGCTGTAATGTAGTTGGCATCGATATTCTAAATGTGTTGAGGGTACAGTCAAACCTGTCTTAAGCAGCAAGTCAAGGGAAGGAGCAAAAGTGACCTTTTAAGACAGATTTTGCTTATTAATGCAGGTTAATTTGCTCTGAAAGCATAGAAATGGAAAATTTCAAATGTGGCTGCTTCTATAAGTCAAGTGGCTGCTCAATAGAGGTGACCCTTGACCCAGGTTCGACTGTATTTGGGTATATAATTGGGAAGTTATATGTCACTGACCATAATAGTTGCAATTCTAATTTATAGATAATTGGTTTCATCCAGTCTGTGATGAGATGGGCGGGGGTATGGGTGTGGGGGTAGAGGGTATTGTGCTATATCCCTCAATAGTGGTTTTGCCACATACTATTCAAAGGCATTAATAACTCCTGTTGTCACTCACTATGTATTGTGTGGTCTAGTGATAGAGCACAGAATCCAGGATTGGAGGGTCAAGGGTTTGATCCTCATCAAGACACCTTATCTGCAGTTATACTTAGTACTGCATGGTCCTACCCAGGAAAACGTCCAGCGTGATGTGTCTAAGTTGTCATAAATTATTTCATGATTGAAATAATATAAAAAGGTTTAAATCATGACATTTTATTGTCCCAGTTATAATTATTTTATACATTAATTGTGTTTTTGTTGTTGTGGTGGCTGTCACAGTGAACATTTTAATGCTTCTCATCTTATTTGGCATAATCTTATCTCAGTTTTGACATTTTTTTTATGGCCAATAGTCAGGAATTATAAAGCTGCACAAATAAGTGGACTTTAATCTTAAAACTTACACATACCATATAACCCTTGAATAAATGCTCCCCCATCCCTACCCTATTAACAGCCCCAACCCATTTCTATGGGGGAAAAAATTGAGGGTGGGGTGGTATTTGGTGGTATACAGAATGTCTTTCTCACACAAGCATATATTTACGGATTCCTTACTACTAGTAAACATCAATTTGTGCCCGTGACCTGACTTGCAAATATGTGTTGATAATTTTTATAATTGACCTGTTATACAGTCCACTCTGCTTTCTGTATGATGTGTTGGGAAGTGCACATACATGTAAAGCTTCCTCCTTGAAAACTATCTTAAAGGGACACCAGACAATTTTCATAATTTTTCAGTTAACATTATTTTTGAAAGTTTAATACTTTATCTACTACCGGTACATAGAAATATGAAATTTAATTACATTTATTTATTCCCTTAGTCCGCCTCGCATGCGGAAGGTCGTGGGTTCAATCCCCAGCCAGGTCATACCAAAGACTTTAAAAATGGTACTAGAAGCTTCCTCGCTTGATGCTCAGCATTTAGAGGAGAGTTCTAGATCTGGTCGACCCGGTGTCAGTATAATGTAACTGGGTGGGGTATCATACCATGTGTCTGTGACATGATACTCCAGTGTGACAGCGCTTAGAATACTGTCTCAAGTAGACACTGTCACAATATGACTGAAAAATTGTTGAAAGTGACGCTAAACACCATACAACAACATTATTCCCTTAGTTATATTTCATTTTTATAAAGGCTTATGATAAGGCTTATAATCCTTAAATATGAATGGAAATAATCCTTAAATATGAATGGGAATAAACCTTAATTATGAATGGGAATAATCCTTAAATATAAATGGGAATAAAGCTTAAAATTAAGATAGTGATTCGTGGGAGATTATCTCCGTTTGGTTATTTTTTTAGATGTAAACATTGATTCAATATGCGAACATTGTTATAAGATTAATTTAAATAGCTGCCATGTGTCCTTTTAAGAAGGTTTGGCTTAGTAAAATTGTTCTTGCAGCGCATTTTAGGGGGTGGAGAACCTTTATACAGGGGAGTACAGTATTCTGCATGTGTTTATATTGATAATGTTTATCAGAATGCTGTTGTAGTGGCCCTGTCCTGGTGTTTGGATAAATACTTTCTTACTTTTGTATTATAAACGTGTGCAGTAAATATTCTAGTTTTATCACATTTATCATCAACCCAGCACCTATAATCCCTCGCTACATGGTGTTAGTGTTTCACATCACATTGTCACTATTGGACCAACCAGCAATGTACTTGTAGAGCACATGGTCCAGTGGTAGAGTATCAGATCCAAGACCAGAGGGTCGTGGGTTTGGTCCCTGCCACTGCTATGTGGTGTCTGTGCAAGACATTTAATCTGCACTGTACTGGTTCTATTCAGGAACACTTTGAGTATGATTTGTTTAAGCTGTAAGAACCTGTTTTACAATCAATGTAAAATAAATAAGTTTAAAATTATACTTGTTTGTATGTTAATATGTACTGATATATACTCTTATTCTATTGCATGTTATTAATCACTTTCATTTTGTCACATTTGTATCCAATTTGTCTGTATTTAATGTTTTCCTAGATAGTTTATTTTTCCTTTAGATGATTGATCTTCTTGCACAGAAAACAACAGATGCCATAATTAACCATTATATTATAAAACCATTTATTGAAAATTACTTCAAATTCCATTAAAAAAGAAACAATCTTTCCTCCATTACAAATAAAGTATGTAAAACACAAATATTGAATACTATAATTAAATTGATACAAAGCAGTCTCTAAAATATCAGTGCCATGAAAGCATATTGGGAATGTCATATCACTCAAATGAAAAATCTACATTTCAGTATGGAAGTATTTGAAGGATTATTTTGTGCTGTGAATTCTATTCTTGACGACCCCTGAATTTGATGAGTGAAAAAGATTGGTTGTCGAGGAGTAATTATATAGTAGAAGTCAGTTGCACAGCTGCTTTAAAATTGTTGATCAAAGAATTAATTTTAACTGCCATAAATAATCAAAAAAATGAAGATAAATATTCAAACAAAATATTCACATGATGTTGACATTTTCTGGATTCCCTATAGTTTTATATCCTTCCTTACACAGGCCCTATCTTACTATAGCTTTTGGATACTATATACTGTCAAACCTGTCTTAAGCAGCCAGTCGAGGGAAAGAGCAAAGGTGACCTTTTAAGACAGGTTTTGTTTAATACATGTACAGGTTAATTTACTCTGAAAGCATAGAAATGGGAAATAGAAAACATGGTTGCTTAAGACAGGTGGCTGCTTAGTAGAGATGACAACTTACACAGGTTTTACTGTATAGTAAATAAAGCAATCCAAAAGCTATAGTAAGATTCTAAGGGCCTATGCTTCCTAATAGGTCTGTTATACAAACCAGACTCATAATTACAGCAGCTGCACCTTGATGACAGTTCTGTAGCACATACTGCATTCTGTTATAAAATATCTTTGAACCTGCTGGTCGTTTAGTATTTTCTCATTGTCTCTGCAACAATTCTTTCAGTTTTGAAGATGTAACATTCAAAATTACCATGACACACACACAGCTTAGCCAAGATTTTAACATGCTCTCGTATGTTTTAGTATTTTGATGCAGTTGAACATGCACCTGAAAGTTGCATATTCTGATGCAGTTCTTTTTACAAGTGTTATGTTCACTTTCTTGACTTGGAAATTTGTGGTACAGAAATAATAAATTATAGCAGCTGTTGCATGGACCACAACATCTTCTGTAGTAGATTTTTTGAAAGGGTTCCAACATTTCTAACACTTGTTGACCCAGTGTCTGTATCAATAATATGACATGGTGCGAGATGTCTTGCCATGAAATATGGTGTCATGAGTCAGTGTTGCAGTCTTTGACAAGACGACTCAGATAGTGTGGCAAGCGACTTATTCAATGCTACGGTTGACAATAATTTCTCCTAAGTAGAGTCGGAGTCCAATCACTTTTACAATGTTTATAGCCAAGTATATCCTAACCTAAAATTATGTTCTATAATTTTTTATTATTTTTTTCTCGTTTCAGGCTGACCAAATTTGTTATGCTGTTCTCTGTGTATTTTCTTATGTTGCTGCTGGAAACGAGACTAAGGAACAATATCGCAAGCAAACATGACCAGAATAGAGTCCTCTCCCTTTAGACACTTATCTCAGGAGTTATTTCCCATGGTTCATTAATATTTCATTGGGACATTGCTCTGTCTTCCTACCAGGGTTGCCTACCTCAAAATGTATTGAAATCAATACGCTTTTGAAAGAATTGATTTTCAAACATTTTATCATTTTGCTGAATTCTAAGCAATATAACTAAGCAATTTAACGTCACGAGAAGACAACCTTGGGAGGAATTAAATAAAAGTATTATCTTTCAATTGGTGCTTTACAACTGTAACCTCTTAAAGTTTGTGTGCTTTATAAAGTAAGTGTAAAACAGAATTTTGTAATTTGTGAGTATTGATTTTAAACCATTGTTACGAAATTCTGACTGGAGAGAATCCTCAGATGGTTAGTGAATATAATTAAAGCAATAGTACATGTATGTATAAGGAGTTCTGGAGAGAAAAAAAATGCTTCCCAGTTGTACATGTACGGTAAATTTCCATACTGACATATGTGTACAGTAAATTTCCATACTATTATAGTACATTTACAGTAAATTTTCATACTTACTTACACACATGCTTGTATAGTAAATTTCCATATTTATATAGTACATGTACAGTAAATTCCATACTATAAATATAGTACATACATGTACAGTAAATTTCTATATTTATAAAGTATATGAACAATAAATTTCCATACACATGAACAGTAAATTTCCATACTAATATAGTACATGTGCAGTAAATTTCCATATCTATATAGTACATGTACAGTACTTTTCCACATATATATTTATGCTCACTTATGGTAAATTTCCATACTTACTAATGATAATATTCTGTTGAACATCTGCTTAAGTGGAAATATACAGTTTAAAAGCAGGGTATTAAAAGCTCTGTGCATTTATTTTTGTCTTCACGTTTATATAGCTTTAAAGGCCGTATGCTCTGTCTTTCATTTAATAATCTATTACAAAAGTATAAATTATTTTTTTTGTATATAGATCTATATTTGTGAATTATTTTATTTTTACAATACATAATAAAAAATGTGAACGTGGTGTATTTTAAAGTAATTGTGCATGTTAATGTATTTACAGAAAAGCAAAAAAAAAGTTTTTGAATTTACGGCTTGTCTTGTTATGAGTGGGACACCATAGTTTATGTTGCATGGTTGCATGCCTTATCATTCTAATTTTTCCATAATGAATAAGAATATAAGATACTGGAAATAAAAGTGTTTACTTTACTGTTGGTTTTATAAAATTACCATTTTGCTGGCTTTGGACTCTTCGCAAATAGCTTCATTCAGTATTAAACAATAATTACAAATATCTGTAGTCTATATAAAGCCTTGCAAAGTCTCATCATCTGCATATTTGTATTTTAAGTTGAAAGTGAATCGACAGTTTTCATAGAAAAGCTGACTTTATATGGTATTTGAAAATATAATCCTGGAATGAAACTGCGGACATCATGTTATTTATAACCTTTGTTATAAAGTCCCAGAAAATTGGTCCCCCAAACCAAATGCCGTATAATCGTTTGAAAAAGTTGCAGAAAATGAGTTTTATATCACTTGATAAGCCATTTAAACTGCTATGAAAGTCATATAAAGATAGTCCCCATATGCCATATATCTTCAATAAAGATGTAAGATGTACTATATTAGCAATAAATTGTGACCTATAGATTAATTAAAATGCTTCATTCAATTATAGTAGTACATTCACCATGACTGGATATAGAAATGTCCAGGAGAAAGTTTACACACAAGATGATATGTAAATGATGACATTAAAGGGAGTATATCGGGAAAAATGCTATAAACGTTTTACTGAAATTATTTTTAAAATGTATAAAGAGTATTTCGTTATCATTGATAGATAAAATCTGAATGGTTTGGTGTGTCAAATCCACCAAAGTGTGACAAAATCAATATTTGAATTATAGTGGTAGACATGAAATGAAATCCCCATTCTGAAAGTAGACAACATTTAAATATTGCTTTACAACCTTTTTTTAGCATCTTTAAATAGATATCCTTTTGGCAATACCAGGTCAGTGAGTATGCATAAGCATGGTATATGTTTATAGCCAATTTTAAACTTTTGAAAAATCCTGATAAATTCACTTTAATATCCAAAATAAAGATGGCATCAATGATGACATTAGTGCAAACAAGAAAACAGTTTTATTTCCAGTATTGTAAGCTTCTGTCATTGCAAGAATACGAAAAGTGTTGAGAATTATTTTTAATAATTGATATATGAAAATTTTCACTTTTCTGATTTTATTGATCAATATACAGTCATGTGATTAATGTCAAATGAAATCCACATTGAAAGCTTCTGTATGATTTAGCCATTTTTGTATACTTTATTGCACATCTGGTGATCTGTAATTATAAAAGTCTGTATGGAGAAAGAACATAAGGGGCCTCAGAAACATTAATTGTATTAATTAGAAATAAAATATTATTGGACTCTATTCTGGTTTGGTAGGATGCGTATTGGTGCATCTATTCTACGCCCTAGCGGACATCTTAGTTGTTATTTTGTATTAATTTAAAACAATAATTATGTAAAACTAGTTAAGAATGTTTTATTTTAAGGTTTTTAGTGAATTATAGAGATTTCTCGGTGAATTATGTTTGATAATTTCACTGTTTAACCCTTTACTCCATAGATATGCGTTTTCCCGCACCAATCACTGAAAGCCTTTGAAAACAGTGCAGGAAGACTTCCTGCACTGTTTTCTACTCTGTCAATTAATATAAACATAATTCAACCAATAATGCAAAAGCCTTCTATATTAGGTGTCAAAAGGCGTCTATATTAGAGGTGTCCAAAGGCATCTATATGAAGAAAAGGGTTAAAAAAATGTTCAATTATGAATTGCATTTTTCACCATTTTAATTTAGGAATAAGTTATCTTTTTCCACTATATTTTAGTTGTTCTATAAAAATGGTTGATTTCGGTGGAATATCAATATAGTTAATTTCAATCATGAACCAGCCTGGCACGATTAGCTCAGTCGCTAGAGTGTCTGACTATCAATCTTGAGGTCATGAGTTTGAATTCCTGCACAGTCACAATCTCCATGATAGTTGATATATGACATTGCGTCTCATTATCATTCATCTTTCACCACTGATTCAAGTTGGAAATTTATCAGTTACTTGTGGAAATGGGGTGTGTTCAAGTACTGGTTAACCTTTCAGGATCCCAGAAAACAGTTGTTAGGTTAACTGATCTGTTGGACCTTGATGGCATAAAAATGATTCAACCGATCAGTCAATCAATCACTAATGAACCCTGAAACTTGGATGCTTACTCTTGGTTTTGTCACATATCAACATTATGTAAGCACCTCAGTGTTCATTCCAAGGAATATTTAATATACTTCACTGAAACCAACCAAATTTATATAATGAATACCTGTCCGATTCTTCAGTTTTTCAGGTAGCTGTCAGCTTCTGTTCTTGTTTATTTTTTGTGTATTAAAATTACATATTTTTGTTAAATTTACCATGACAGATCTTCTATATTAGTTACTTGATTTTAGATGAACTTGTTTAACTGAAAAATACAACAAAAGTCTGAGTCTTTTTTTTGGTTTTTGTAAAAACAATTTGAAGGGCAAATTTATAAATCAAATATACTTTTTTAGTGGTATATAAAAATGTTTTACTTTTGAAAATCTGTCAAAATTTTACAGCAAAAAGTGAGTTTCAATGGGGAAAGTTGAGGCAAATTTAGTCTTGATTTGTGATTTTGATAGGACTTTTCGATATTGTGTTAAAGAATTTCAGCATTTTTTACTGTAGGCATTTGACACGCATTAAATATAGCTTAAACACAATTTTTTTTTCAAAATTCGATCAAAATATTGCATTGAAATTTGCTTACTCAAATCTTTTTGTGATTTTTCAAAAAGTATTCAATAGAATATGAAAAATGAAATATTTTTATTTACGAGTAATAAAGAAAGTGAGACAATGGCTGAGTGGTCTAAGGAGATTTAGTCTAATTACCATTTATTTTTCATCTTTGAAGTTGTGGGCTTGAGCCTAATTCAGTCAAAAACTTGATGTGAGAAAGTTTGTCAGTTACAGGAGGACGGTGGTTCTACTCGGGGTTCATTCCGAGGTCTTCCTCCACTGTTAAACTGTATATGTCATATATAACCTGTCATTTTTTTAACATTGGAAAAAAAACCATAACAGATCAATAATAAAATTTAATTTATAAAAATATCCTTCAAAAATTGTGTTCACAAATCCTAAAAACATGTGCCCTTAAAAATAATGTTATTGCTGTCAGAGTATATTGTTTGTACATAATTATACAAAATTGTATACTAATTTTTTGTCTTCATTACGGTAAACGCTTTTATTTGAATGGGGTTATCTAAGGATGATTGTACACAGCTGACCCCATATATAACCTGTTCATTAACTAACAAAATGTTGTTTCGAATACTTTGTGCTTATTGATCCGAATGGAGGATTAAGAATCTATCCAGCATGCATTTCCCTACTTAGCCAGTTCTTTTTTAGACTGGTAAACTTTTTTTCCATTCTGTTCTCCTTTTGCAGCTATTAAATTTTATTGATAATTGCTCTATTATAATCATAATATACGTATATAATACACATATATATATAAATTTATTGTATATTTATTCAAATTTTTATTTTTATGTATATAACAAATGGATGAAGCCTACTGGATTGAAGCTCAATATATACGTATGTAGCATGTGTATGATATTATAAAATATGTAAATTTGTTGTTTTAAGAAATATTGTAATTGTACAGGTACATGTACCTGACTGATACATTTTACGCCTATGTCAGGGGACCAGTTTGTTATCAGTTTCAAATTCTCAAGTTGTTAGTTTACACAGAATAACTATTTATTTTAGCGTGATACAAAGATAGCTCGGAGCGTATATGAACTGCTCTAGATTCCGTTTTCTTGGTAGAACTAGTACCGAGTGTTGTTTTTTAAATCTGCGACATTTGGCATGTGCGGGCAACAATCTGTCTAATACTCTAAATTCTTAATGTTAACTGTAGAGTCCCTGACAAAAATGTCTGAATGTAGTAATAGTCAATACTGTGACTTTAGCATAGCTGATAAGTTAATAGCTTTTAGCTATTCATAATTTACTCATTTGTTCTTTGCCATTGTTTTATCAAGTTGTACAGTCAAACCTGTCTTAAGCATCCAGTCAAGGGAAAGAGTAAAATGACCTTTAAAGACAGGTTGTTGCTTAATACAGGTTGCTCTGAAAGTATTGAAATGGGAAATAGCAAATGTGGCTGCTGAAGACAAGTGGCAGCTCAAAAGGGATGATCACTTAAGAAGGTTTGGCTGTATATTCTGGTCATGAGGGAAACATAAGTCTCAAGGCACAGACAGCCAAATGTGTGCTGTTCTTTTGTGTGCAGAATAAACAAACAAGTCTCTAATGAAAAAGTTATTGATTATATAAACTGATTGTAAAGTTTTACCACAATGACATACAGAGAAGCGTAATGGGCAGGTGATATTTCAAAGCAAAGAAGTTATGAGTGGAGAACAGTTAAAGAACTGTGAAAATAATATTGTTACATAAAATTGCAAATAGAAGATTTGGATTTTTAATTAAATGATATTAAAAATGAAATAATTATTGAAGTATATTCTAAATATAATGTTAGAAGCTTACTACTAACTAAGTAGGTGTTAAAGGCTTGCAGTTTGACAATCTAAATTATAAAAGAAGCGTACATGGTTCAATATTTTGATGTTTTGAATAAAGAAGTTTTGAAGGTCCAAAACTTCCTACCCTGGTAGAGAATTATGTAGGAATGGCTAATGTACAACAGCTGTCAGTTATGGTACAGTATGCTAACTTAAGACCTTTATAATGAACTGCAGAAAGGGTATAAACACAGGTCATGTGTTTTTGTTTACAATTTGGAGCTCCTCCCTCAATTTTAAAAATTTTGGCAGTTGAACTTTTTTTTCTTAACTGCATAATAGCAAACACTTTTTGGAAACTGTATTTTTGCCAATTTAATGTATTAACAGTAATCCAGTAGTATACAAAATTATAACAAAAACAATGAAGTGGTGTCTGTGAATCTTGAAAAATCATCAATAGAATTTATGATATAAAACCTGCCGCAAAGCCAACTTGCGGTATTTATATGGCAGTTGGGGTGTTATGGTTTACTTTTAGACATTCCAAATAAAGAAATTTGTGTTGAGGTTCACAGTGTTTAAGGCTCTCTCAAGGAGATGTAGAATTTAGTAAAACAGTCTTCAAACCTGTCAATTGGAGAAAAATGATTAACAACTGGAGAATTTGGGTCTGAGAGTGATTTAATGTATTCAAAAGGGTATTAATCCTGATGTTTGTTTTGTGTTTTTCACGTGTGTCAGACACGGGATATATGGTTAATGCTGTTTTGTTCCGTTACATACATAGTACATGTATTTCTTCTGTTGAATCTATCAATGTTAAACATTCCAAAAAAGTGTCATGTGTTTGTGTATATGTATAACTTGGTGAAGTTGATAGATAGACTGATGACCATTTGGAGGTATTTTAATTTGGATGCTTTGATTGGTGAAGAAATTGAACATTATTCTATATCAATTAGAAAATTACCAATTATGATAATTTTATAATAGTTATATATATATCAGTTTTTAAACATGATTTTACATCAATTACAATAATTTAGTATCAGTTGTATATATATCAGTTGTGACCAAAATGTAATTTCAATTGTAAACAAGATTACACCTTTTTGTTTTTAAAACTGAAACAAATTGATTTCAGTAAGATACCTTTGGCCAAGCTGTGTTGAGTGCATGAACCACTGGTAGAGCATCGAAACCCAGATTCAGAGGGTCATGGGTTAAGCTCAGTCCTCTCCATTGGCTATTGGTGGTGTCCTTGAGCAAGACACTTTTTCTGCATATGCTTAGTACTGGCTCAACCAAGAATGACTTTGAACATGATTTGTAAAAGTTTTAATAACTTGTTTTGCAATCGCAGTAAAATAAATAATTCTAAACTAGGCTGTCAATTTATTACAAACACTTCAAAATAAAACATTCAGTACTCATATGAGAAAACATTCTTAGATCAAAAGTATACATTACAATAACCCTGTCCAATTATATTTTATGTTCTGATCATTTTCAAAAGGAGGTTAAAATGCTGTTTTACTGACCTAATTCACTATTTAAAACATGTGGGGTGGCAATTTTATACAACGGCTATTAAAAATTAATAAGTAATAGGGAGGTTACCATGCTGTCTCCTCACTTCACACTTTATTCTATATTGATATAAAAATCTGTTTGATCTATATAAGTAAGAATCTAATTGACTTTTAAATTAAGATTGAACACCAAAATGACTTAAGAAAGTCACAAAACCATGTAATCAAAAACATGCAATAGCAACCCCCACCCCCCAAAAAAAACAACAACAAAATAACACACAAAAAAAACAAAAAAAAACCTTGCTGTTATTATAAATGTAATTGGCAATATTTTTATAGAGTGATAGAACATTGGACTCAGAGATTCAGCCCAAGCTATGATTATACATGTAGGTGATATCGTTGAGATGTTTATGTTTATTACTGGTCCACAGGGTTCTCCATGGCTGAGCGGTCTTAGGCGCTGCCTCAAGATCACTTACCTCTCACCGCTAAGATCGTAGGTTCAAGTCCTGCTCGCTCCAAAAACTTTATGTGAGAAAGTTTCCAGTAACTTGCGGAGAACAGTAGTTTTACTCAGTCTAACTCAATCTGAGGTCTTCCTCCACCTGAAAAACTGGATATGCCATATATAACTTGAAATGTGTTGAAAATGGCATTGATTCCCACTAAAAAAATAAGTTATTACTGGTCCAACCCTGGAAAACAAAATGGAGCGTGATTTGTATAAGTTGTTAGAACTTGACACACAGTCAGTGTCAAATAAATAAATGCATTTAAAGTAAAGTTTATTGATTGGTCGAGTAGTACAGGTCATTTGATTATCTAGAATCTCATTAAGAACAGTTATTTTGTTAATTAGTGATAGCAGTTTCCAAATATTCTCAAATTAGATATGGTTGTCTACATTTCTTCAAGCTGTTTTAACATGATTTAGTATTATCATTATCAACGAATAGAATAAAAAGGTTTTGATAAGTGACAATTATAAGGCTCAGTGTTCTCTAGACTTTTGAAAGGTGTATCAAAGTAGTTCAGTTCTGGAGAGGGTCCTCCACACCATTAAGATATGATTTAATCTGTGCGGACTTGTAATGTTAGAGATGTATAAAGTGTAGGTACTGGATCAGTTTACAGTTGTCACCCTCTGTAGTTACAGACTGCACATTGTACCACTTGTTTCTTAGTGTTGCTTCTCAAATGATACATACGTCATGCAAGTTAAATAGATTTTTTTAGACCAAGTTCTTAGTATTAGAATTTTATTTACCTAATTTAAGCATTGTTAGATATTAATGCCATGCGTTCAGGTGCAATCATTTGATGGTTGCTGAGGCAATACAGAACCAGGTATAATGAAACTGTTGCCATGGCAATGCTGTATCTGGTGTTTTAAATGTTTTTCATTGTGAAGCAAAACCATGATTATTGAAAATGTCTCCATGGTAACACAAAACCAGGCCCCTGTTTCATCAACATCTACTTAAATACTTAAAAACCTAAATCTTAGAAAAGTAGCCAGGTGATCATGACTTCAGACTGGT
The DNA here is from genome assembly GCA_029582155.1 of Panopea generosa. Classification (NCBI taxonomy): domain Eukaryota; kingdom Metazoa; phylum Mollusca; class Bivalvia; order Adapedonta; family Hiatellidae; genus Panopea; species Panopea generosa. Next base: position 6,394,387 of record CM055902.1, read on the forward strand.
AAAACTGCACATGGTTTCATTGATATTTATTATATGATAGATAGATAACCATTCTAAACTTCAGTAAAATGTTGGTGATGCTGCTATGGAACAACGTACATTTATATTGAAAATTTCCATGCATGGTATATTGGTAGCCGTGGTAATGCAACATCAGTTATATTGGAATGGTAGCCATGATAATCCAGAATAGAAATATTGGAATGGTTGTCATGATAATCAAGTATAGAAATATTGGAATGGTTGCTATGGTAATGCAGAACCAGATATAATTGGAATGGTAGAACAGAACCATAACAGAACAGAATGAAGTATGTAATAAATGTTACAGAACTAGAAATAATTGGAATAGTTGCCATGGTAATACAGAACCAGATATAATAATTGGAATGGTAGAACAGAACCAGGTGTATTTGAAATGTTGCCATGGTGATGCAGAATCGGATATATTGAAAATTGTTACCATGTAAATGTTCAAGATTAAGTCGGAGAAATGGTCATAACTTACAAGAATAAACAGTTGTATATTGAACCAGTTGTATATTCATTCGATTGTATATTGATGACCTATTTACTGTTCCTTCAGCAGTTACAATTCTGACAAATATGAAATCTATAATTATAACCATAAACGCATAAGTCACTCGAATTACATTCAAACAAGTTTTTTTTTACTTGTGTTTCGTTAATTTATGTGCCATGGATAATTTATAATGTATTGGCAACAAGCAAATATTTGCTGGTTATTCAATGCCTTGTAGTTTTAACATTTATTTGTTTATTGATCTTGTTCCAACACACAATTGTAGTTTGGATAGATTGATAAGATTATGAGAAATAATATCTTGAAAGAAAACCCTCCATTTAAGAAGAAAAGAATTTCATGAACATTTTTTTTTTCGAATTTTTTCAAATATTACGGTAAATAAACAATATAAACATTTCAGTTTGATACTTGTTTTGTGTATAGTTATTTGTTTATTAATGTGTATATATACATACAAAATTGTGATCATTTGCAGTTGAAATCCCTTTAAAACTTATTCCACACTTTATGTGCAATATTGTTGTTTATATCATGCTACAATAAAGTTAGAACGTTTAATGGTGTTATTATTATTATTGATGAATAGCCAAAATATATTTTAGTTTTAGCCAAATTCAAAATCAGGCGAGTTTTACAACCTACTTGTCTGTTACTTTCACATTGTGCCAATACAAAAAAGCTACAAGGAACAAAACTCCGACTCGCTCTCTATAGATGTACAATGAAAACATGCTATCATACTATTTGAAATAAATAGTTGATAAAAACAATTATGTAGAATGGACCTTGATACCTATGTGGCCAAGTGGTCTAAGGCGCTCTCTCAAGATCACTTTTCTTCCAACGCTACGGTCGTGGTTCGAGTCCCACTTGCTCCAAAATTGTTTGTGAGAAAGTTTACAAGTTACTTGCAAAAGACAGCATTTTTACTCGAGATTCATTCCGAGGTCTTCCTCCACCAATAAAACTCGTATATAAGGCCATAATAAATTAATTGCTAGATTATCATCCCCACACACTCACTAATTTTCATGCCGCCTGACCCTTCTTATTTTCATAAAAAAAAGCAAATTAAAATAAAAAAAACAAATATTTTAAAAAGTAAAATATTTGCGCCCTATCTGTTTTTAAGAAAAAAATGGATGATAATCTAGCAGTTAATTTATAATGGCCTAACCTGAAATGTGTTGAAAATGGCATAAACCCAATTCATACCTGTAATACAGCAGTTCTGACAAACTCTTTGACAATGTTCGGATTGTCATCTCTTGTGATAAAAATTCTAGCTATTGTTACCAATCCTGTGTAACACTTACCAGCTGACAATTTAACCACATTTTTTATGCATTTTCAAGCCATGCAAAGTTCTGTTATGTCCTATTGATAATATTAACCCTGAAGTTTTAATAGTTGGCCTATCATGGTATGATTCACTGTAATTTAAACATACAGCCAAACCTGTCTTAAGCAGCCACTCCAGGGCAAGAGCAAAACTGAGCCCTTAAGCCAGGTGTTTGCCTAATACAATTTAATTACAACTAAAATAGTTTATTTAAAATGTGACTATTTAAGACAAGTGGCTGTTAAATAGAGGTGACCACTAACGCAAGTTATACTAAATATGAGAGAGAGAGAGAGAGAGAGAGAGAGAGAGAGAGAGAGAGAGAGCATAACTCCTGGAATAAAACATCAGATTAAAATGTAAGAATATAAATATACGCTTGTCCGTTTTCTGTTTTTTTATTACCCAAGTTTTCCAATTACATGTCATTAAAACTGCAAGAGGATTAAAGACATACAAGGTATTGTAACGGACGGATGAACGGACGGGGACCATTACAAGATCATTACAACAAAAGATGGAGGACAAGAAAGTCAACATTGAAGTAGAGTGGTTCCAAAAAGAAAATTAAACTACAGAAACCACAATGACTAATAAAATATAAATACAGAGCATTCTTTCGGATTAATTTTTTATTGTCGCACTTGTTGCTATTTTATTACGATTTTGCTAGTTATTTTCTACACCGAAGGCAATCGTGAAACATCGGATATTTCCGTATCCTCCGTATAATAAACCTGTCTATTGGCCGAGGTGATCAGATTGCACCGGAGGTAGAATTTGTTGGTTACCGGAAGTTGACGAGACGTCTGCTTGAAACAAAAAAAAAGTCAAACTTACATACAGGGATTACATTTACTTAGATCATGAAGGTAAAGTAAATCCAGTCAATCAGATTATATTTTCGAAATGACCTTGATGTACGAAATGCAAACTAGAACGGTGTAAAATAACAATCGATCTAAAACCTAATCAAGACGATCTATTTTCTCGTTATTAAAACCACGTTTGGATATTATCAGTGATATATATCTACATGCTATTTGTAAGTTACTATTAGCGACGAATGGTAAAGCATCGCTAAAATCGGACCTAACAGAGGTCAAATAAACTTGCCGTTGTATTCTAATGCTAACGACCCTTATGTCAAGTGTATTTCCATAACATAACATTACATAACATAATAATGCAATGCAAAGTTAGTAAATTGAAATACAAATCAAGTGTACATGATCTAACTTATGAAAAGAAGACTGTCCAAAAGGTATGTTTTAATATGCTTACAATACCATGTTAATGTAATGTGATGTGCTTGCAAAGCCCATAACTTAACTTGTATTGTGTTGTGTTAAAATAGCACATACCTGCGCACTTTTAAGATATACCAAAACATACTTCCAGTCACGAAGTTTTGTTGAAATACAAATTCATACGGTTTATTTAATGTTTATGGGCACATGTTAATCATATTTATCAGTGTTACATGAGTATTATGTATAGAATACATTTGGTTATTTGTATTAACGTTATTTATTCTTCGTTCAATAGGAAAGCTTTGTTTTACTGCTATAACTTCTTTAATCTTTCGCAAATCAAAACACATGAACCAATATAATATTACGCTTTTAAGGTAGTTTATCAGGGGGAAAAACTATAAATGTCTTAAACTTATTTTTAAATGGATAAAAAGCATCTCGTTATTATAAATAAATAAAATTCAAATATCAAATCCACCAAAACATTACAAAATCAATATTTAAATCGGAGTGGTCAACTTGAAACGAAATCCCCATTTTAAAAATATAAAGCACTTAAATACTTCTTGGCGACCTTCATATCGTCTTCGGACTTTTCCTAAGATGAAACAGTTTTTACCACGTGTTCTAAATATAAATATATTATATATCTAGTTAAAAATATACACCCACTTGTCCTGTCCAAACACAAAGTCAGTATGATATCTGAGAACGCCTGTCATAAGGGAGACAAGAAAATAAAATCGTATACTTTTTACTATTTTTTTATATCTGCTTACAAAATCTCTCTCTCTCTCTCTCTCTCTCTCTCTCTCTCTCTCTCTCCACTATTTCGTCCTCTCACTCAATCACCAACTGTATGTTTATAATTGTTTATATTAGCATAAACGTGTAATTTGTTTTGTTATACAATGTAAATTTGTTACTTGTAGGGGAGGGCCGAATCTAAGTTGGAATAACTTGTGGCCAAACCCCATTTCAAAATATCTTAAATAAAATATGTTTTAACTAACCTAGTCAATGTGTTTGTTGCGGAGCCCCGACTCTCTCAGCCGGTAACGCTTCTTTTTTTTTTGGGGGGGGGGGGGGGGGGGGGGGGGGGCCTAAGACAGGTTTGACTGTATTTTAATTCATACTGATTTCTCTTCAAAACATGCAATAGAAGGTCTCGTGTTGGACATATGGTTCTCCCATTTTTCCTGTGAGCCAAGATTTGTTTATCTGGTGAGTGCTGAATGGTTTATCTTGAAGATCATACCGATGTTTATGCATAACTCGGCCGTTTGAAGAAGATGTCGCACTGAGGAGCAAATAAGGGGTCGTGTCTGATTGGTTAAAATTCGCTGTATTTTAAACGTATTCCGATCCAAGTCACGGAGACGCTTAGGCTTTCACTATTGACTCATAAGCGCCTCAGCGCTCGGATCAGAATGGCGCGCTTTTGGGCGTGGCCAATTTTGAAAAAAAATAAAGCCGAGAATATCCGAACATGCTACTTCCAATGCCATAATTGTTGGTGGACAAAAAATATGCTGTTTATCACGGTCAGGGAACTCTGTCGTAACGTGAAGTGATTCGTGTCGACATTTTGTCACAGATTCATGTCGATCTCATGCGGGAAAACACGTCAAATTTTGATGTCTATAGTCAATTATTTACTGGACACAGCTATAAATTTAAAACTTTTTTACATGATTGATTTTCACCTTATATTAATTGGCATTTTCAAAGCTCCAATCGATCCTGCGTGCATTAGTAGTGGTTTAAAACACACGAATTAACAAATCCTCGCTGAGTATGTATGTACAACGAAAGTAGAAGTGAACATTAATCAGTTCAGGATACCATTGACAACAGTTGTATAAGTAATTTTGTTTAAAAAGGGTTATAATTAATTGACATTTTACTTATACTAAGTGAGAATTACCGCTTGAAAAAAAAGCGCCATGTGTCACAGGTTTGTGTCGATGATGATTTAAATGTAACGGATTCTTCCCTACAGGGTCAAAACTTCTAGTCGACACTAATTGCAGGACTAGACATATCTTCTGTCGAAGATGTGATCTGAACGTACGCCTATCATTGATAACATGTCAGATCAGATTTTTCAAAATAGATCATTCCATTTTACAAAGAATGTCATGACCGTCAGTAGATGTTGACCTCTTTCCTAAGCCGATGAAATCGTTCCAGATCAGCAACTAAGCCGGTTAGATGTACATGGAATTTTTTACTAGCCAAATAATTTCTAACTTATGCATGTGCTTTTGGACAAAAAATGAAATGAGGCATGTTCCAAAACCGTAGCAAGAACGGTATATACGAGGGGGGATCGAAAGTTCGCAGACTTTTGCCATAACATTTTTATTTATCATTGTATTCTAATAATTCTCTGGGAGCATGTGTCGCAATATATTTGCAGTTATTTTGCAAAAAAATGATAATTTTTCATCATTAGTTTATATTCTATAGTAGCTATGGCAACGTCGTTTTACGTAGTCGGGGCAGTTTTTGCTTTTTTCATACCGCTACTATTCAAACAAGCGTATCGTTGCCAAAACGCGTTTTATTTTAAATAAAAAAATATCAATGTGTGCTGTATTGTATGCTTGCTTACATCTTTTAAAAATGGTCATCTCAAAATGACGTCAATATTATGATGTTACGGTATGCCATTTTGTTTCAAACAAAATGACGTCGGGGAACTTGAGAATGGAGAGCAATCGAAATACCGCAGTTCCGTAAAATTCTGCTCCATGTTAGGTAATACACCTGCTCATGTACATATGATGAATCTAATGTTTTAAGGTCTCTAATGTTTAAATGTCACAAAATTAATGTTTTTGAGATGGCCGGAAATTAGTCATTAAAAGAGCATATGGGAAGTCGATTTGAAGACATATTGGAATCAAAACATGTTTTACAGAATTTTGTATCCAGTATACCATCTTCTGATTTTGTAAACATGTTCACTGAATGGTGTCAATGGTGGCAAAAACGTATAGACCATGGAGGAGAGTATTTTGAGAAGAAGTGACTCAGTAAATTTCATACAAAAGCACCTGTTTAAAATACTGACGTCGTTTTTTGTTGAATACAACGTCATCATTTTGCACTATTGTGCATTGCATAATTGACATAAATAAGTTATGGCAAAAGTCTAGGAACTTTCTGACCCCCCCCCCCCCCTCCCTACGAATTTTCTGACGCCCCCCCCCCCCCCCCCCCCTCATATATTCATGTAAACAGTGTAAGGTCACCACCACCAGTAGTGGGAATTACAGTAGGCATGTGACGTGTGTACACAACGGCAGAACATATTCCGGTCACTCTTGCAACCGCATGTATAGCGCACTGTTTGATTTAAAATAAATACAGTCGTTCACAACATCTACATATGTGAAAAACCAATTACTTTATCGTAACTTTGACCGACAACACCCACCCATCGCACAACAAAATAAACACAAATCTTGTATTTGTGTGTTTGATGTTCATTTGAAATATTATATATATCCTTTGTATACCTAATACCGCGATATACCTACTACCGCGAATGCCCGTATAATAACAATATCTATGACATGCGCAAAGCTCCAACGTCCGTTAGCGGCGGCATTTGTTTACATTTCGTACCGGCAACTGTTTATTACTCAGTACGCTTCAACATAGATACGGATCGAGCTTGCGACATTTAGGTTGGCAGTTCAAACTGTTAACACTACGCTATCGGAACAGACAGTAGTACAACACACTTAATATTGATATCTAGTTTACTTTATAGTTTATGTAACAGATAAATCTGCTATCATACTACAAACACCCGTAATATGATAGGTTCCATCTTAAAATAGAATGACGTAGTTTCAAAATAGCTGATTTTGTTTATTTTTTTTTATAACTTTTATTACTGTTTATTATAGATGCCATTATTTACATCGTTGACAAATTTTAGACTCGCAGTATAGGCTAGGTATTTTAGCCCAAATAAAGACATGACCTCAAACAAATTCCTTCACAAGAGATAACTACTGCATGTTTATCTGACATTATTGGAGCATTACAGGAAAAAAGTCCTAAGAAATATTTTGATGGGAAATGCGTTTTTGGGACAAAAGCTACTTTTTCGTAATTTTATTCACGAATTTTAGGAATACATTTAACAAAAAAGATTTTTTTTTATTTTTAAATTTATTTCAATGCAAATATTTTAGTATGTACTCATAGATAATAAAATAAAATTGTTTTTCATTTTAAATTTCCTGCAAATGTGATTTTTGGGGTAAAACATTTCAGCCGATATTAGGAATCGCAGTTTATAAGAAAGCATTAATATTTTTTTAAGAATTCCAATCATGTTATACATCAAGATATCATTCACTTATTACGTTATTGTACTTGTGTTGTTATTATATATTTTGAAACAAGTCATTTACCCTTTCCCTCATAAAGACACTTTCTGACGCCTATGTAGCAGACGGCTTTTCGAAAACATAGTGATAAAAGAAGAAACTACGCAAAACGTGAGATTTCTCCTTTTGCCACAATGTTTTCAAATTTTAGTCATACGTTATCCATTCAATTAAAGATTTAATATGTTTTGACAAAATATGTTCAAAGTTGTCAATAAAGATACATTTATATAAATAAGACTAGTTACACATGACATAGTAAACCGTTTTCAGTAAACACAAATGATGACTTATTTATAAGTTATATTACAAATTGTAATACAAAAACAATTTTGCAACATGATTTTTCTAAAGCATATCACTCAAGACAGTGTATGATAATACATTTCAAACAAAATAAACATAACATATTTTTTATAGATAACACATTACAACCTTAGAATCATTGTTAATATAACCATATATTATCAAACTGCTGTGCGTACAGGATAAATATTTAAATATGTTACTAGGAATGCAATAAATAACAAAAAAATACATTAAATAAAATTTGATAAGCCTGTAACAAGATGAAATGATATAAGCTGACTAGTACTTAAATTTAAAAAAATGTTAACATTTATAACATATCTACATGGCTTTAAACCCCAAACAATCAATCTAATTCTTCAATGAAAGACTGAACGTTACTGCAGCTTGTTCCTTTACAATCACCACAACACCCTGTACATATCAGACCATGCTTCGGGCAACTGCATCTTTTAGTATCACAACTGTGCTTACAGTTACACCTGACGACTTTCAATAATCGCTCAGGAGCTGCACACAGAGCACACTTAATAGGTATCAATGAATCGTCTTGTTTTCTCCAACCCCAAACCAGTGGATCTAAATCATTGCCGAGCCATGTTTGAACTTGCAAATATGTCCTGAAGCTATGGTATTGTGCAGCCGCCTTTGTTGGTGGAAGAGTTTGGACCTGTACAAATACCTTACTAGTGTTAACTTTTTGCACAAATTTTCTAAACCTAAGAGCATCCAATTCCTCATTTAATTTGCCGTTATATACACATTTTAAAGCATTTTCCCCAGCTATTTTAACATCAGAAGGTGAAGAGATTTTCATAAAGACTTCGGCTTGAGTTTTGAAGTTATTATCCTTGACTGCCTTTTTCAGGACAAGACCCTTCCCAATACCATACATTCTTGAAGTGGTGTCACAACCGGTGAAGGCATGGACAAATGGTAGAATGTGACACATATCGGACCCGAGTACTCTTTGGGTTTCAGTAATATCCCAGATCTTTTTCCTTTTAAGGCCTGTTTTTGTGTCAGACTTCAAATATATCCTTTCTTTGTTCGTATCAGCATGGTAACAGAGTAACACCAGAAGGTCCGTGTCCTCTCCAACAACTACTACTGGTTTGTCAGTCGAAATTTCAACCGCTGTTTGAACTATCAGTAGATCAGCATCGTTTATTGCATGCACTACATGGCAACCTTTATCAGTCAGATGTGTAGCTAACAACTTGATAAAACTCTGCTTGTTGTTTGGATTAAGAAGAAACTTGTCCTTTTTTGTTTTGAATGGTGTGTTATCATTGAATAGGATTCGAATGCCTGTTGCTCCCTTTGACCGACGTTGATGTGTTATATCTTTTATGGAAGGACCATTGACGTATCCATCAAAGACGACATGCGCCTGTCCATATTTTTGCTCCACCATATTTGTATACTGTGTACATATTTCCCCAAATGGTGTACCATATGTCCAAGGTAAGCGATGTAGCAGTGATCCGCCATCCAGTACAACTTTAGGTTCTCCTGGAATGGTATCAACTCCACACGCTCCCAAGTCCCAAATTCCATTGGCAAGTAATGGTTTTTGTGCTTCTCGAAGCAGACCTGACGAGTCAAAAATTGATGATGGATTTGCACATAGTTCGTAGCTGAAAAGTGTTTCAGTGTCATCTATGGTATAATCAGCAGCAGTAATCAACCTCTGGAACAGAAGTTGTGGATCAACAGAAAGTTCTTCCCCTCCAACCTTTAAGTTATTTTTTGAACCAAGAGTAACGGCCTGATTTGTTCTTTTGAAATTATATGACAGCACATTCTTTTTCTCCATTTCATTAATAACGTTCTGTCCTATTGTTTTAGCTGTATCAGCATTAACATTGCTTTCAGCAAGAGCACCAGTTTCTATGTTTCTTAAACATGGTTCATCCAGGAAAGGGTTCTGCTCGCGCAGAATCTCTAAGAAGGTTGTTCCGTCTTTATTATCACGTTGAACTCTTGCATTGGTGCACTCCTTATGCTGTGCACTTGTTTCATATGTTTGACCCGTGAAATCTTGCATTGCATTGTTAATTTCTGAACAAGAAGGCATTGAGAGTAGCCACTGTGCCCGTTGTGCTTCTGACATTCCTCTACCACGCGTCATTCCCCCTACAGACTTCGCACTTCTCATAAGGACTTGCTCAATCACTAGATCAGTTGAAAGGCCTGCCCAAAAACGATTACTTCGTCTTACAACATGGTTTCCATCACAAAATTGTTGTTAAATATCTGGATTGGTTTCTTCCAACTTTAACATCTGTTGAAGATAGATGTAACTTGTCTTCAAGTACAGATTGTGTCCAGCAGATGCAAAGAATGGAAGCATGCGCTGTAAGGCATACAGGTGACCTCTCCAGTTGCCCGTTCTCTCAGCTGCTATGAACTGTTGAAGAATTTCTATCATGTCCATATACTGTATCCACAGTTTTCCAGTCCTATATTGCAATAAGAAATGTTTGGTGTTTTCATATTGATGCATCATGTTAGCAATCATCTGGTTGTCACAGAGCGTTTCGGGGTTGGTTTCCTTCTTAAGGATTGTATCTATTAAATCTTCAATACAATTATTATTGTTTTCGTCTACGTTTTGTTGCATATCAGGAAATGATTTCTCAACTAGCAGCGTTTCCAAAGCATCATTTACAAGACCGTGTCCTCGTATAGCTCTTCCTATTGCTTTACCGCTTAACATGTGACCCACTGCGTTTGGGGCATACACTGTTGAAAGGAGTTCTGTAAGTCCAGTGTTTTCCATTAATCTGCCAATACATCCCAAGAAACTCATTTCAGTATGAAATCCACCAAGTCTTACAATGACATGTTTTACATCACTTCCCTCGGGTTCATTAATGACAATGTTAAAAGCCTTCCAATAAAGCGGTTGGTCAAATGTCACAACTGCTGTTGTAGTTATAGATCTTGCCTGGCGGGCTACAAATTTCAGGGTTGAATATACACAAGATATATCACTGGGGTTCATGTCAATCATGGGCATAAACATTATACTTGACCTTCCAGGGAAAGCTCCAGTCTGCACCAGCTGCATTATCCCTGACCAACTTGGTAATTCTTGTCTCAGAGGCCGTGCAACTTTAATCAAAAAGTTTAAAATTTTTTGCGGATCTTCAAACTCCTCGATATTTGACAACTTTTGGAATATCATCAATTCCATTCGATTTGTTTCTTTTTGTAAAAGTGGATATTTATCTTTCCAACAGCAATAATGTCCTCACTGGTTGTTTTGATTCGAGGAATAATATGTCTTTGCTCTTGCGTAGGTGTTATTGCAGCAATGATTCCCATTCCATGAAAAGTGTTCAGTCCATCAATCGTTCCTATGTTGTGGTCTACATTATCCCCTATAAATTGAACAAACTGTTCGTTGGACTTATCTATTTCTATTCCTTGTGAAACAGCTGCACTCTGTTCAAACCGTTGAACTTCGTGGTATGATGAGCAAAAACCTAAACTGCTTAAGGTTTCTATCAAAAACCTTTGATCCAAAATGGTGATGCATTTGCACACCCAAACCGATCTGTAGTGGTAAGATGACTTTTCTTGGCAGTGCTGCCTGAATAATAGCCTGGCCTATAGATGCTATATTTCTATGACAATTTGAACTTTCAATGAGCTGCTGAAGAAAACACTGGAGACCTTCAGGTAAGTAATTGTAATTTGATTCAGTAGACATTATATCTGCTGAAGAAGGATACTCTTCTTTTGACATATCTAATGTGTTCTTTATTTCATTCAAAATCAGTTTACCTGCAGTTTTAATGATAGCTTTTTTTTCACACTCACTATCATTTGTATTACTTCTTTTATAAAAGGAATGTAATATAGAATGGGCTGTGCTTTTAAAAGTTACAACATTATGTTTCCCATTAAGTTCTGTTATTACAACACTTTCACCAAAATGCTCAAGAATTTTCTTTTTCATATATACAGTACTGTAAGACATTTCACCACATAGTGCATTCATTTTATCGACAAGGTCTTTCACTGTCATTTGCTCGCTTTCATGTTCTTCAAAGTACTCCATTATTTTAGAAAATGCAAGGTCAGTACTTGTATTGATAGGCCTACCCTTTTTATGCTGGACACTTTCAGACATATATTGTTTTGGCACATTATAGCCAGATCTGAAATTAGCAGAACAAACTTGATGGTAACGGGCCTCAACAGCAGGGAGGTCATGGGCAGATTCTAGTCGTCCGAGAACAGTGTCTCCCCATTCATCACACCGGGATTTACATGCTTCTCTTATAGTAAACTCAAATTCTAGAGTACTTACAGGATGTATGTCATTTCCCCTTTTACCATCTTTATACTTAGCATCAAAACCACAAAATAAACATTTAGTTTCAAAGTCAAATTTATTACTACTTGATGATTGTCTTGTTTTTGGGCTTGACAGTGAGTTTGATGTCGACTTTTCTGTATAAAGTTGATTCGGGTGGCAAAATCTCTTCCGGCAGTCAATGTGTACTACTTGTCCGGGAACAAACACCAAATCTTGGCCTGGAAATAACAAATATCTAGTAGTGAAAATGGTTTTCATTACATGCTACAAACATTAAAATATATATGATATGATTATTTATTATATGCCTGTACACTTTACTTCAGAAATACATGCAAAATGTAATACTCAAATACACAACGACAGATTAAAATTCCGTATCTACACGCAGTGTAAAATACAAGATTGTGTCGTCATAATATTCATCCGCCATTCATAATCTTTCTTTCATGTTTAATAAATTGTAATCCGAATAAAAAATTAATTGAATATCTATATTTGTTACTTTTTTCGCTTTTCATATGTTGTATGTATATAATAAAAGGAATATTATGTCGTGGTGGCGATAAATGGGTTCGTATTCCACGACGCGTAGCGTGGGAAAATCCATATCTTACTCATTCGGTCTTGTAAGATATCGATTTTTCCACGCTACTTGTTGTGGAATACGAACCCATTTATCGCCACCGCAACATAATATTCCGTAAATATATAATGTTTAATTAAACATATATACATATAAAGCAGTGTGTTGTGAAGGATATTTTCTAAATGTAAATATATATAATAATGAAATTATCATGCAATAATTGAAAATATCAAATCATGCAAAGTGAAGACACATCATATAGCTATACCTTTATAGGTCTTCGCAGCAGAAGAAAGTCCAAGGCATCCCTTTTTCCCAAGTTTAGCAATAGGGCGATCATCCTTATCCTTGCAGATTACACATTCTTGGTTTGATACCCCTATGCTTGTAATTTTTTCACTGCAAAAATAATACTGACATTTAAAATGTGTATCTACTTTCTTAATATAAAAAGAAAACATAATACATCACCTAAGTAACAGCTTTTCTAACAAGAATTATCAATGTTGAATATAAATAGCCCCAAAACAGCACCTTGACCTACACCATAACTTAATTAGGAAAAAGAGCTTTAAATCTGTACAAAACCATGCAACTATACAACCTTTAAGATATGCACATTTCCTTTTGGTATAGTAGAATTATGTTAATTTGTTCCATTCAGTGGTTTGTAGGAAATCAGCCAGACAATTTATTTTTGTTAAATTTGCCTTGTCAAATTTTTGTTAAATTTGCCTTGTCAAATTTTTGTTAAATTTGCTTTGTAAAATTTATATACATATCTACATTCTATTTTAAACAAATATTATGGTTTATTTCTTTAAATTATAAATCTTAACTGATGTGAAAAAAAAATTTGGTTACCTCATCTTTTATCATAAAGAGTTGACTTTCCATGGAAACATTTTAACTGTCCCAAGGCTCACATTTTGGAATCAACCAAGTAGGCAAACTACAAACATTTCTGGCTGAAAGAGATAGATAAGAAAAATGTTTTTAAATTTAGCTCCATTTTTGCGAATATATTTGAAATTTTGATCCTTTTAAGCTTCCGTAGTTTAAAAAATGCAACGGGACCTTGGATAATTTCCTTTGCGAATTTTTATTTTCTCGGACAAATAAACGAAATAAATCGGTCCTGGACACATCGACAATCATAATTATTATAAAAAACAATATTACTATCATTCAAATGTTCGTTTTCAGCCGTGTATCAAAAGATAAATACTACGTCACACAGCTGAAATGTGTCGACTGCTACGGGTTCTTTTTTACATTTTCTGCATTATTTTATGAATTATTCAACTAAAATTAAATGAGCGAGTATTTACTTATATATATATTACAATTATAGCACACAACTTACCTCCAATATGCTGTATTTTTCGAGAAATAGCGAATATTTGTTCAAGAATTCGGTTACCGCTACCAAGACACCGGCAAATATTGTTTACGTGTGCACCGCTTCCGGTCAAATACGACGGGTATGGTGGAGCGATCGGGACTTTGCAATTTAATGATTTTTTATGAACTTTAACCTGCAATATCTCGGAGACTGCAAAGAGTTTCTCTTAGGACTTTTTTTTCAAGCTATATATGGTATTGATCTATCGTGTGTTATAAGTAACTTTTGTGAAGGAATTTGTTTTACCTTAGAATGGTATATTAACTAGCCTAGTAATAGGTATGACCTGTATGCATAAAAAGTTTTTTTAGCAGGTAAGATATTTATGTAACCACTCATTTGATATGAATGAAGCTTCACTCGTGTGATCAGCATCATCAATGGAACTCACAGACACAATAACCATAACTGTAGGTTGCAGTTTGGGAGAGTTATGGCCCTTTTTTTACTTAATTTTTCAGGTTAGAGTTTTTTTATAAGGTAATATATCTATGCCAACACTCATATGATATGAATGAAAATTCACATGTGTGTTCAGTATCATCAATGGAACGCACAGAGGTAAGAACCATAACTCTGGATTGCATTTTTACAGAGTTATGGATATTTTGGACTTAGAAAATTTGGTTAGAGATTTTTAGAGGTTAAAGTTTTTGATTTGGTACCTATTTCATCATCCTATCATTGGACAGGAATGAAACCTCACTAGTGTGTTCAACATCCACTAGTAAACTCATAGAGACAAAAATCATAACTCTTGATTGCATTTTGGCAAAATTATTTCCCTTTTAGACTTAGAAATTTTTAGCAGGTTAAAGTTTGTAGTACAAGGCCTTGATCTTAGATGTTTGACAAATAGGGTCAGTTTGTGGTCCTCTCATAAATTTGTTCAAATCCATGACCCTGGGGGCAAAATTGCACGCCTAAAGAATTAATTGATATTAAGGCAATATGAGCCAGTCATTCACTTTGTTGTTTTCAGAAAAAACGTAACTGTTGATAATGAAAATAAATAGTGTTGGTGAATTATTTTGCTAAATTTTTTTTATAGATAAGCAATTATTATAGTTTAATTTTACCACCCCTGAGTTTTACTTGTCTTCCATTTGGTACTTATTTCCTGAAAAAGCTGTTGTTTTAGAACAGCATCGAAATAGTCCGACAGCTCTTGTTTTATTTATTTTTAAAAAAAATATATGATAAAAGTCCTTGAACACGTTTGACTAATTTGGCTTCAAGCACCATCAGGCAAACAAATAGCAACAACCTCTTCGGAATGAAGAGGGAACAGCGATGAACAAAGGTGGAGCATACTTTAGACCCTATGTTTAGATCTTACATGTTATATTCTATTTAAGGGCCCTCGAATTTCAAGTTGTTCATTTATAAAAATACAAAGATGCACTTACGACTATCATAAGATCAAGTTTCTGTGTGTGTACATATATATATATAATATAATTCATAAATGCACTTATCTAACACGCCTATAAGACTTGTTGGTATATCATCAAAAGATACTGCAATTTTCCAACGATCCAGTTCTTGTCGAAATAATTGTAATAGACATTTCTTAAGAGAGAAAAAAATCCAATTTCTGGTGTAAGTTACTTATGTTACCTGGTAGTAACAAACACCCGTTCAGAACATCATGTATTTCGGTAAACCTTTGATTAAATTAAATGAGTTGTAAAATATGATCTAGAAACGGATAAAATTAATTTATTTGAAAGTTGTCAGTAACAGCCTTAGAATTGCCAGCATGCGCACGATGTTATTGTCTTCCCGTTGTTCGTGATTTTTATGGGATACTGTCCAGTCAGGATGCAATACTGTCTACACGTTGGTATAATAAACCCCACGTGCTTTCAGAACGAAGCTTTTCTAAAGTACTGACTAATTTCTAGCTTCAGTGTGGGCTTGTAGTCAATCACAGTCTTTTGATTGTAAGCTTACAGACAACGGTCTAGTGAAGTCTAGAATATGCTGGGTCAAAACAGCAGCAATTATAAAATCAAAGTTTTCCATCCTTAGCAAAATAAATTGAGGCATCGTGTGCTGCCTGACCAATACTTCATCTGAGTATCATAATTTACTTAGTTTAAAATGTAAAAAGGATATTAAATATAGTGCCTCAATTTTGCTCATACCTAGCCCAAAAAACAGGGAGACACTAGCCTCCCTGTGTCTCATAGTAGCTACGGGCCTGTGTAGGAACACCTAATATATACAGTCAAATAAACACTCATAATGATTCTATATGTCATGGTAAACTACATTTCTAAGGTTTAAATTTGGATTTTCAAGCTCAAGCCTAAGAATATTCTCAAGAATGGTTGGTGAATACGACCCTTGAAGTGTAAATGGCAGTATCTGCATAGGGTTGCACTATTCTACACTGTTAAAACTGTCGACATTGAATCCGTGACATTGAAATAAGGATCGACACGCCTCCGTTACACTGTCGTCACAAACCTGTGACATTATAAAAATTAGAAATTTATATAAACGGATAAATGCGTGTTCTGGCCTTACCAAAACTTAGCAATAAACGTGACTCCATTTATTATTTATCATGCTGGTTGTGATTTGATGTGGTAGTTGTGTCAGTTATTAACCTTTTACTTCATATAGACACATTTGGACACCTCTAATATTGAAAGCATTAATATACCACATTTCAGCAATGGGTGAATTATGTTTATATTAACTGACAGAGTGGAAAACAGTGCATGAAGTGTTCAGATTGCTCGTAACGAGCAATCTGAACCCTTCCTGCACTGTTTTCAAAGGCCTTCTGTGATTGGTGTGGGAAAACGCGTATCTATGGAGTAAAAGGTTAACATATATTGAAAAAGCTCCAATGACAGAGAGAGGCAATTAAATTGCTTTCAAACTTGAAGAAATAGTCATAATCATATGTTCAGTTTGATCGCATTTTATTAATAATACATAAAATTCACCCAAACATATGAAGTATATTTTTGGATATATTTAACATATTCAAAACATCCGTGGTGATGTCCCCGCTATCGACTAGAAACTGTGTCAAATTTACGAAAACAGTACTACTGTCGACGTGAATCTGTAACAAACTGTCGACGCGAATCACTCTACGTTGTGACAGAGTTCCTTGACCGTGTTTATGCCGAACATTTACATTTAAACATCGTTTTTGCTTTACTTACCGGATCGATCTTGAAGATAAACCATTCAGCGATAGTACGAGACCGGGTTTGTTAAAACTGATGGCCTATTGACTTAGAAATTCTAATTTTGATCGGGGAAGGGGTCAACGTTTGTTTCTTTCCTTGTCTCTTTATATACGCCACAGGACCCCCACCCCCATCAAACGTTATTATCCACTCCCCAAGCTCATGTTATGTGACCAAAGACGCCTCGAGGTGTAAACCCACCATTGATTTGTGTTCTTTAATCTAGAGTAAATAATAAAAGTTTGAAGGCTTGTCATTCATAGAGTTGCTGTATGGTGTTTAGCGTCGCTTTCAACAATTTTTCAGTCATATCGCGACCATGTCTACTTGAGACAGTATTCTAAGCGCTGTCACACTGGAGTATCATGCCGCAGACACATGGTATGATACCCCACCCAGTCACATTATACTGACACCGGGACGACCAGACCTAGAACTCTCCTCTAAATGTTGAGCGTCAAGCGAGGAAACTTCTAGTACCATTTTTAAAGTCTTTGGTATGACCCGGCCGGGGATTGAACCCTAGACCTTCCCATTCATAGAGAAACCCAAATGAAAGAAATGAAACCTACATTTTACTGTTTGTCAACCTCTGCACTATCAAAATATGATGGGAAAAGTAGGGGTCATGTGTCATATGAGAGATTTCTTTCTGCTCAGTGTGTACACTGGTGACAAAGTGAAAGTAGACATACCTCAATTTCCAAGCATCAATTTTTTTTTGTAAATTCACAATTCAAACATGACAATGCTATCAAAATGTTCAAAATACATCAATAATGCCATTCAAATAAAAAAATGAGCATTAAAATAAGGAAAATGCATTTTTAAAGAAGAAGAAATGAGGATTATTTATAACCGCCATTATGCGACTACCCCACGGAAGCACTTCCTTTTTGCAATGGTGGTAATATGCCTCGAGGGAAAATTTACGACATAATCAACGAGCCGATTTGTGGTTGTCGTTAAAGGTGTGATGTTTTCAGGTAAAGGTGTAACCCCACCATTGATTGTTGTTCTTTATTCTATAGTAAATAATAAAAGTTTGAAGGCTTGTCATTCATAGAGTGTCCCAAATGAAAGAAGTGAAACCTACATTTTACTGTTTGTCAACCTCTGCACTATCAAAATATGATGAGAAAAGTAGGGGTCATGTGTCATATAAGAGATGTTTTTTTCTGCTCAGTGTGTACACTGGCGAAAAAGTGAAAGTAGACTTCCGAAATCATGAATTCATACCCCAATTTCCAAACATCATTTTTTTTTCTAAATCCACAATTCAAACATGACAATGCTATCAAAATGTTCAAAATACATCAATAATGCCATTCAAATAAAAAAATGAGCATTAAAATAAGGAAAATGCATTTTTAAAGAAGAAGAATTGAGGATTATTTATAACCGCCATTATGCGACTACCCCACGGAAGCACTTCCTTTTTGCAATGGTGGCACTATGACTAAACAAAGCCATAAAGGACACCGAAGAGAGTGTTGTAAAAACCAACTTTGTGGTCGATTGAATATGCAGCCTGTCAAAAAACAATTGTCTACGAAGAATGAAAACCAGTAAGTTTGCATATTTTAATTGGTTAATTGTTATTTGAGTGATATTGATGGTCTTTTATGATGTGGTGAATTGCATTTCTAAATTTTACTGTAAAGATAAAACACGTCTGTGAAAACAAAAATACAATGCATTTACTTTTAAAGAAAATGATACTCTTATTACCGGTAATAATAGCAATTTTATATGATGATTAAGAATGAAACTGTTGTTACAATTTTTAATTTTTCGTGACATCTTACTGTTTTCTTTTTTGTTTTCAAGGGCCTGACAATTATGAAATGAACGGTCAAATACGTTCATTGATAAGGATAGAATGCCCTAAGTGAAAGGAAACGACCCTACTAAGGACCCCACGAGAAGGACTATCTACTCAAGCATAATGTTACAATATTTTTGTGTTGTCTTTACTTGTTATTATATTATGTATGTAAATATAACATATCTATTTTAATTATATCCTAAAAACACTAACAAATCATTAATTAGAAAGAAATGATTCATCGTTTTATTATTATTATTATCATTGGTATAACAGTAAATCTACACATACGCATAATATAGTTTACATCCGTTTATTATTACGGCTATAAAGGCCTGCAACTTTTACCAATGACTCTGGACCTCGATAATAAGACCACCCCGCTATTAAGACCACTTTTGCCCGGTCCCAAAGGTGGTCTTATTAGAGGGGTTTTACTGTATATCACTTGTTCTTCACGCATATTAAATAAACAAATGGGTATAATGGTAAAACTATAAATGCAGAAAATATAACAACATATAAAAAACATTTATTCATTGATATACATGTACTGACACAAGAAAGCAATTTTATCGTTTTGTAATCATGTTATGCAAATGTTTGTAACACGAAAACGTTTTATCTTAGGTATAAAATACCTGAAAATATAGTTGTCGATCGTTACTTTATATTGTCGGCAGTTTACCAGTTAGATGAATAGCATTTTATTTGAAATCCTCCTTTATGAGGTTAACCCATCCATAGTTGTACTCTTACAATTGCTTAATCGCCGCTCGTGAAGGATTAAGCGTCTTTCTTATTTTCTTACGTATTTCTTATTTACTGCTGCTGTGACTTATTTCCTTCAACTTTCTACCTTGGCCTACAATACTCAAACTATGTTCTTGTTGTCTACTACCAATCTTTCTCCATTCTCTCCATACTTACTCACATCTTCTTATATTTGCTTCTTTCCATGCTGGCCTGTATTCCCATATTGTTTTTCTTTTCATACTTACTTGGTCCTTGTTATCGTTGTTTCTTTCCATTGTTACTTCAATCTTGTTATCTTTATGTTCGTCCATACCAGCTACTTACTTTATTCCTGTTATTTTCTTTAATTGCCATACTTTTACGAGTGCTATCTTTGCCTTATTCTTCATTCTATTTATCTTTGTTATTCCTTGAATGTACAGAATTTCACATTCTTTGTACAGAACAATATAACTTGGAGATTGAACTTTCTTTGAAATAAAAAAAAATCAGCTTTGATATTCAATTTTGTATTCAAGCTTTACGCGTCAGTATATTCATCTAGATCATTTGGAAGATTGATTGAACAGTCTTTGAAATTAGAGATTGAACTATTTCTCCCAAGTATACTTTTAGACTATCACTGAGAACGAAGTTTATATGTATAATTCTTTGAAATACGTAATCTAACTTAAAGATGATTTTTTTCCCCAATAGATACTTCTTTTTAACATACACAGAGGGCGCTATCAAAATGTACGATAGCTGTCTGTACCCGCGAGAATGGAAAACAATACGAATAAAGAAGTCCTATGCTGTAAATGTGAGAAAAGCTTCCGATATACTTAGTTTGTACATTTCTATATGCATGTAGTTATATCCTTAGTTTGTACATTTCTCTTTAAATATATCCGTTTCGTCATTAATTCAGAGGGATCTAGCTTGGTCATTATATATGTTCAGGCCTAGACATTTTTATGAGAGTTTAGGAGTCCTCTGCCAATTTTTTTAACAAACAAGCCCATGCCTACACTTACACACGTCGTTGATTCCCATCTATCAATTCAAGCAGTAACCCAGCTCAAATTATGTTTTTTGATGATCCATCTATCTTCCTGATAGCCCCTTGTCGCGCGTCAACTTGCAAGAATGAAAAGAATAAAAGTTTAAAATAAGAGGTATACCAGAGAGACACGTGTTCTACATAGTAAACTGCTTGGTTGAATTTTGGGACATCTAGTTTCACTATACTGTCAGGAAAAGAATGCAATGTATAATGGTGCGTGGAAAGAATAAGTATTTGTAAAAAATCTGAGCGAGTCTGAATTTGACGGTAGGCAATGGAATGGGATAAACGACTTGATCTTTTATTTGGTATGAGATAATTTTCAGGTTGGATTGTATCTTCGTTATGAGAAATTGTTGTGTAACATAATCAATCTCATGTCAATACGACGGAGGCCAAGGTGTCTCCAGTTTACTTAAGCATAGTAATGTTTTGTGACACTGGAAGTAAGGCTAAAGTCATGCATCGCCCAGCGAGTAGCCTGTCTCTGGACATTCTCAATTTGTCCAATATAAGAATTTGTGCGCGTGGACCAGACAAAGGGAGATATTTTACGTATGTATTTAGAATTTCTTCTGAGTTAATAGCTCTCTCCTTGTTAGTTCAGAGTCATGGGTTTGAGTTCCTGATCCAGTCACATTTTTTATGTCTGTTCTGTTGTGCAATGCTACAAAAGGTGACTCATGGATATTCATTTTTTTTTCTCTATCAATATCGTGTGATTGCATACATGTTAGAAATTATTCAAATCACTAACGAACTGAGTTTAAACTAAGCTAGATTAAGTTGTGTTATAATAAAATAAAAACATGCAGTAGTAATCAATCATATTTTTAAAAATTCATAATTCATATCTTTGAATAATAGTGTGCGTTGACTGTAGCATTTCGAGGTATTGCATAGCATAACAACATTCGCCGACGATCACAGAACATTATAAACATGTATTCGGCTCCGCACTCGGTTACTCGTGCCTTTTCTGGCGGAGGCGAACTTGACCGTTTCCATATTATACGTCATTTGTTCCATTATCGCGGGTAAAGAAGATCTGGTAAACGATGGTATCGATTGTCATTTACGTGGTTTTCTGTGTGTTTAGAGTTATGAAAATGGTTAAAAGGAAAGTTAATAACTTTCTCAAGTTGAGTTGTGGGGTGTGTTGTATATTACAAGAGCTCCAGACAAAAGGTCGGTGGTCATATGTTTGACATTCGCTGTTTTAGAGAAACACGAGGTTTGGAACCACACACACACACACACGCACGCACGCACGCACGCACGCACGCACGCACGCACGCTTGCACGCACGCAGACACACGCAGACACGCACGCACGCATACCGACACGATATTAATACTTTTTAACGCCAAACAACGCTTCCTTTTGCCGGTCCCGATTTGTCTAGTCTGTAGCGCGTCTGACTGTCAATCCGGTGATCATTAGTTCGAATCCTCGCCCGGCCACAATCTCCGTGATGATTGATTTATAACACTGTGTCTCATTCTCATTCGTCTCTCACCGCTGATTCAAGTGGGAAAGTTATACGTTACTTGTGGAGATGGGGTGCGCCCGAATAGTCATTAACCTTCCAGGGTTCCAGGAAACCGTGAGTGGTTAGGTTAACTGATCATCTGTTAGCCCTCGATGACATAAACATAACGATTAATATTCAGTCAGTTATTTTGTTAAATATACTTATCATTAAATACAAATATCCTTGAATTACAGCGACTCATTGTCACACGAGCGGTAACGAAACACTTATTATTACCACTTCACACTCAGTGTCAACAGGAAGAAGAATGACCCACGTTAATTGGTGAAGTAATCGGCAATATGTCATTAACTATCGCTAACTAATCGCTAATATAACAATTAAGATAAATTCGAGAAATCATAACGTATCTAAAACTTACGGATATATTGTATACCAGGAATCGAGTAAGTTACATGCATGGACATTTTGTAATCGCTAATATAACTATTAATATAAATTCGAGAAATCGTTAAAGTATTCAAAACTTACGGATATATTGTATACCAGGAATGGAGTAAGTTGCATGCACACAAATTTTGTAATCGCTAATATAACTATAAGATAAATTCGAGAAATCATAACTTATTTAAAACTTACGGATATATTGTATACTAGGAATGGAGTAAGTTGCATGCATGGACAATATGTAATCGCAAATATAACTAAAATAATGTGAACGAGAAATCATAACGTGTTTAAAACCTATGAATATAGTATATACTACGAAACAAGTAAGATGCATGCATGGCCAATTTACACCCATGATGCATTCATCTCAAATTGTACTGATTGTTTCCCTTTTTAAAAGTTATACGCACCTGTTGTAAGTAATTTGTTTATGGTATTTTGCGTTTTATGTTAATACGATGAAAATAGTCAAGCAGGGTCCTCCGTGGCCGAGTGGTCAAAGGAGCCGTTTCAAGATCACTTAACTCGCATCGCTAAGGTCGTAGGTTCGAGTCCTACTCGCTACAAAATACTTTATGTGAGAAAGTTTGCCAGTTACTCGCAGAAGGACGGTGGTTCTACTCAGATCCATTCTGAGGTCCCCCCCCCCCCCCCCCCCCCCCACACCGCCCACCCAAATAAAATAAATAAATAGAAAGAGACTTGAGTAAATCAATTAAAAAATACTGAATGTGTATATATCAGTGAATCTTATGAAACTTGTCATCTTTGGGACGATTTTGAGCCCACTCTGCAAGTCATCTGTACCATTCATTAGGATCTCAATCATGAAAAAACAACAGGCCATACACTGGCGGATCTAGCCTAGGTGGGAGAGAGTGTATGCGTCCCATCCGTGATTCCGGAAATATTGCTTGTTCAGCCAATATTTTGAAATTGACTTTCTTGAACCTTCCACACCTACCACCATCACCTCATCGTAAATCCCGGATCCGTCTATGTAACTACCTGCTATAAAACCACCACTTGTGTGGATACCTGCATAACTGTTACTAATTACATCCAGATTAATTGCCGCGACCGACAACATATATTATCATGTTGCGTGACTCTGTTGTTTTATTTATAGACTACTGGTAACAATACATAAATTGTATGCCCACGACACAAGATAAAACACCAATAAAATGTATACTCTTATATGCACACACATATAGAATACAATGGCGGTTTTACTCTTTAAAAAAACGACATACGCCCCACCAAACTCCCACATTTCATTTAAATTTACTATATATCTACTTAAAAAAACATGTGTGCTCATTCAGATTTTGTGCTGCGCATCTAAGTACGTCCCCCTCTAAACTGAAATCCCGGATCCGCCCCTAGAATTATATGTTTTGATCACATGATTACAAATACAAACATTAACAGACTGATTCACTGATATATATATATACACATTTAGTATTTAAATGACTACTGTATAAGTATCAACTGATTTAGCGACATATTTTGTGTTGTGCAATCACTGTCTTGTATATACAACTTGTCGATGTATTGAAGTGAAACGTTATACATACATTGGTATTATGTAGTTCGTTTCGTACTAACAATAACTCATAATAACAGTCATTCACCACAGTGTTATTGTTATATATGGGTACACGGTAATGTGTGTGTACTTGTGTTATACAGTTCGACTTTAAATTGTGTGATCTATTCTTGTATACTTTTCTTGATAACAGAACGATAATCAAACGTGTGCGATAAAGATCAGGATTTACTTTTTTTCAACATATTATTTGGCTATGGGAACTGTACGCATGAAAGGTAAGCTTATGTTTGTTATACGAGTATATAAAAGGGTGATGCTCCACGGTTGACTGGATCATAATATATTTGGTGTGAACGTCTCTTCAATTACTTTTCAAATGACATAGTTAAATGAAACAAAATCTTGGGTAAACCTATTATTTCATAAAAAAACACCCCGGTGTGTGCGTCATGTGCAAAATCTTAACACTATAAACAGGATGTGATATGAATAATAGTGCACCACAGCATATATAGCAATGTGATATCTAATGTCTGTAGTATAAACAGTTGCAGAACTTATTAGTAAACTATAGCTGTAAAGACCTGGATTCATTTTCAGATGTCCTACGTTATATTGACGAAGGAAATATAGAGTAAATAAAGACTGTCCAAAATAAGAAGATGGCCAGATATGTGTCGTGGTCAGTGGTTTTATGGGGAAGCCTTCTCCTTCTAGGAATACACATTTCAGGTAAGTTGTTAAAATTTGTTTTGTATACAAAATGTATGTTTATTATACTTGTAGTGTCAACCCTATTGAAAGGACCAGCCACAATGGGCTTATGAGACCTTTATGTTGTACACAGCTACTTCCGGAAAGCTACCCTGGCCAGGCTTCAGGCTGTTAGACATGTTGTACCCCTTAATTTAATTAGCTGCTGGCTGAGCAACCGGTCGCAGCATCAGAAAAAAATGCTTGTACCAAGACTCGATCCCCCGACCTCCCGAGAGGGACGCCTCGGCCAATAAAGACATTAGGTTGTACATAGAAATTGATGGTAAAGATAAGAACAGTTTAAGTTTTGATACACACGTATTTATTTTAACGTTTTATGTAAGCTCAGAGCTTTTATGAATCGCTTATGGTGATAAGATATTAATCAGCCGATTTCATAAAGACATCGCTGTCTATAACTATGATGCCCACTATATACAAATCAAAAACATTTCTACAATTATCATGATATATAAGCGAGGACGCCGAAATAGTAATGCGCTGCTAGAAGTCGTGTAAAATGCACTAGAAGTGAACACACGCGCGCACACACACACACGAAATATGTTCTACTCCTGTCCATGCATATAGTAAATATTTGCATTTGTGAAGGTATGACAATATGACATATAAAGTATTCTAGAAATCCGTGCTATTGACATCTTATTTATAAAAGTTTTAGTAAATATTAGATATGTAGTAAAATTTCTTATGAAATAGGGTACAGCTTGATAGGAAGAAAAACATATCATACTTATGAAATCTGATGAAGCTTTTGTTACACGTTTTAAGACCACGAATAAGCAAAATATGATGCCTTTGAAACATTTACAAAAGTTATGCCCCTTCCCAACATATAAACGAAACGTAGGGCCTGCACAGCCATTTACGAGAGTTATGTCCCTTTCCAAAATATAAACGAAACCAAGGGACGCGCAACCATTTACAAATGAAATTAAGGGTCTGCACAACAATTTACGAGAGTTATGTCCCTTTCCAAAATATAAATGAAATTAAGGGTCTGCACAACCATTTACGAGAGTTATGTCCCTTTCCAAAATATAAATGAAATTAAGGGTCTGCACAACCATTAACAAGAGTAATGTCTCTTTCCAAAATATAAATGAAACTAAGGGACTCACAACCATTTACAAATGAAACTAAGGGACTGCACTTCAATTTACAAGAGTTATGTTCCTTTCTAAAATATAAATGAAACTGAGGGACTGCACAACTATTTACAAATGAAACTAAGGAACTGCACTACCATTTACAAGAGTTATGTCCCTTTCCAAAATATAAATGAAACCAAGGGACTCACAACCATTTACAAATGAAATTAAGGGTCTGCACAACCATTTACGAGAGTTATGTCCCTTTCCAAAATATAAACGAAACCAAGGGACTCACAACCATTTACAAATGAAATTAAGGGTCTGCACAACCATTTACGAGAGTTATGTCCCTTTCCAAAATATATTTACAAGAGTAATGTCCCTTTCCAAAATATAAATGAAGCTAAGGAACTGCACAACCACTTGCAAATGAAACTAAGGAACTGCACTACCATTTACAAGAGTAATGTCCCTTTCCAAAATATAAATGGAACTAATAGATTGCACTACCATTTGCAAGAGTTGTACCCCTTTCCAAAATATAAATTAAACCAAGGGACTACACAACCATTTACAAATGAAACTAAGAGACTGCACTACCATTTACAAGAGTTATGCCGTTTCGAATATATAAATGAAACCAAGGGACTGCACAATTAAACATTTACAATTAAACTAAGGGACTACACTACCATTTACAAGAGTTATGCCCCTTTTCCAAAATATAAATGAAACTAAGGGACTCCAAAACCATTTACGAGAGTTATGGTACTTTCCAATATATAATTGAAACCAAGGGACTGCACAATTAAACATTTACAATTAAACTAAGGGACTTCAATACCATTTACAAGAGTTATGTCCCTTTCCCAAAATAAAAATGACACTAAGGGACTGCACAACCACTTGCAAATGATACTAAGGGACTGCACAACCATTTACAAGAGTTATGTCCCTTTCAAAGATATAAACGAAACCAAGAGACTGCACAACCATTTACAAATGAAACTAAGGAACTGCACTAACATTTACAAGAGTTATGTCCCTTTCCAAACTATAAATAAACCAAGACACTGCACAACCACACCTACACTCTGGTTTTCTTATTTCATACGTGCATCTTGTATATGTATACTTTTCAGATATATATGCAATTAAGTGAACATTGATGCCAAGTTCCTTTTCTGTAAAACACTGCTTGTTTATATAAATTATAGATTCAGCATTTCATATCAACATTCTGTTGCTGAGTGCACTGAACTCATAAATATTTAATTTTCACTTGGATCACACTGTTGTGTGTTATTGTTTCTCCTTACACCGCAGTAGTGGTTTAGTGGTATAAAGTCCGCCTCGCATGCGGAAAGTCTTAGGTTCGATTCCCGGCCGTTGAAGTTTGAAGCGTTTAGAAGACACCATCGCAATATGACAGAAAATATATTGAAAGTGACGCTTAACACCATACAACAACAACAACAACAACAACAACAAAAACAACAACAACAACAACAACAACAACAACAAAATTAAGTATTGATTCCGCATTTCATATCTGAAAGTAATGATCAATGCCCAGTTTCAGCCATAACTGAGTGCACGATCGAACTCATAAATATTTTGACTTCACTTGGATCACCTTGTTGTTTGTTATTATTCTACACCAATGTTTAATATAACCAGGGCGTATGGCCAAAAGTGCTTTTTAACTGACCTTGTTCTGATAATTGTTTCTCACAGAGTAAACAAATTGTACACTTATCCGATACGAGTTTTATATATAATATGTGTAACAGTTGCAATACAGCCCGAGCAGATGGAATTGATTCCATATTCCATGCATAATATTCAACATAGCCACAACACCGCGCTTCCTGGAGATAGCGGGTTGTATTTCGATACAGCATGTTTTATCCAGCGTTGTACATATTTTTAACGTCGGAGTATGTTGGACTGTATTTATGTTTTTAAAACTACAACTTGTTAATATTGAAAACATTTAAAATTGTCCGTGACCAATGTTTATGAGAACGTCGATAAGGAATAGTAGCTTAGGAATACAGGTTCTTGTGCTGCTGTCTTTTACTGGTAAGTGGACCATATCAATATTTAGACTTTTATATGTATATTGTTTCAGCTGCAACAGATCTGCACTGATGTGATTCCAATAGTGCGACTCTGTTTAATCTATTGTAATAAGTTTCCAAAATGTATTTTTATACCATTTGTAGTATACAATAACGGATTGACACGGAAGAAAATATTGATAAATTTGTACTATTCATATCATATGAACGCCCACCCGTGAACAGTCATTTAGCTTCGGACACATTTTACCAATCGGAACATCGCTCGGTCATTTCCGCCTTGGTCTACAATTTCCTTAATAATCATACTACCACAGATGGAAAAGCATGGTTTAATATTAACTGTGGGTTACTATATTAAAGTACGTCAAGAACTAAAACCTGGACAAATAGTGGTTAAGTAGAAATGAAGTAATGAAGGGTGTAACCCAGCGTACTGATGAAAAGTGATTGAGTAGAGTTTACTATTTAAAAACCATTGGTTGTTGTATGGGTACAAGAAAATATATAAGATATAAGGTAAAGGTATATAAGGTAATAGTGTATATTTACATTTTATATATACTGTTTAACTGTAAAATAATAGTTCACATTTCAGTCCCCAAGATGATATATATGCGTATATATTTCAAAGAGAATTCAATATCCGAGTTAAATGTTTTATACTAGTATTCCAAAGACTGGATGGGTCAATCTCCCCGATGGTCTAAATAGGCATACATATACAAACCAATATCCAACTGAACATTACTGTGTAAAAAAAATCTCCAAGATTATCTTAACGTGTACACATATTTCAAAAGAAAAAAGTTCAGTATTTAAAATATTTGTAATTTTAAATAAAATGTCATTCTTCAAGTTCAATTATTAAGTATTTCAAAGAAAGTTCAATTTTTAAGTTGAATTGAATATAAAAAAAAACAACTTCAATCTTCAAGATGACCTATGTGCTATCTCGTAGATGAATTATGCAAATTATATTAAAGCACGGTTATTAGATATGTGCAATGATACAACTACATGTATGGACACAATTAATCATCTTTTTTTTTGTTGGAACCTTCTTTCGATATTATAGTTGTTTATGGAGAACTGTAAGGAAAATTGAGAATAAATAATAAATCAAAGATGAAATAAAGAAACTAGAAAATACTTCAAAGATGGCTAGTTTTTTTTATCTCTGGACTAAATAAGAATAATCGGCGATTAAGAATTCAACTGTTGATCTATTTTTTTCAGCGGTAGAATTTTATGGACGTCCTTCGGTTTTTGAAAATTATCACTGTTTATAGTCTTGATCATGTGCGACGCTTGTTTTTCTAGAAGACAAACGTCTTGGCAAGTTCGACCGAGAATAAAAGTTAAACATTTTTAATGATAATCGGATAACGTTTTTGATTGGTTGATTCAAACAATCGGATTACCACGGAGATTTCCTTCGTATTTCAAAAATGTATCATTTGGATCTTTATTTATATAATCATTATTTTTATATTATTAGATATTTTCTATTACAAAGATCTTGTAAAAGACAACTGCCATGACTTCCGCCCGAATACATATTTTTAAATTTTATTATAACATAACCATAGCAGAGGTGTGTTTGTGTCAGCCAATCAGATCTTACTTTCAGATTCAAACGTTTCTTCTTCAAGACAGTTGTTTTTCAGATAAGTAAGCGTCGCATATGATCAAGAATATACTGTTTATAGAACATAAGTCCTACAAAGCTTAGAAACACAACTTATAAACTTAGCTTTTATCCAGGAATAAACTATGTTCCCTGGGATTGTATGAGGTTTAGCTAACTCGTAACATTATTTTTTAAATACGGTAAAACAACGATTTCGTGGCATAGTAGATTATAAATTTCAAGTCGTGCCTCATATGATCAAAATATTTATTATATAATAAGATGTTTCTTAAATATTTTTAACACTACAAAGGTTTTTTTTTTTTTCAAAGCAAAGCGTTTCATCGCGGCATATGTTACATATACAACAGTACTTGTATACCTCCAGTTTGATATATTTCCTGCATACTGCCCTTTTGGTACTTTTCTACATATGACGCATACAGGGGCGGATCCAGTTGTTCAGTTAAGGGGGTGGGTGGACTAAGGAGCGCAACACAAAATCTGAACGGGCACACATATTTTTCATTTTAAAAGAGTAAATACGCCATTGACGTAATTGAATCAAACGTAACCTTGCAAGTGAAATAAAATAGAATATCATAATGTATCTACGCACCTTTGTTTATCCAAAGATGTGTGTACATTTGACCTTCAGATTTGTTTACAGAACCTTCATCTCACCGACCTGATTATACCAATATATCAATACGGTTGTCCATTACAATGATTTGTGCTTCTGGTAATATTCTTATATCTATACCGGTGTGCCTTCTAGATAGCTATTTAGTAGCAATAACAAAGTGGATCATGATAAGTAGACACACGAGTTTACAGATGTTCCCGTTGCATCTTCTGATATGTCTGAAACGCAGAGGTTGTAGAGCAAAGTGGCGGACAGTTCGTCTCGCATGCAGGATACTATGGGTTCGATCAGCGGTCGGGTCATAACACAAACTAGAAAAAGTTGTGCTAGTAGCATGGCGATCAGGATGTAGAGGGGATATATGGGGTGAGAATGTTCTGTTCTAATAAAATGTTGTTACATGTAGGTGTTACCAATCACATAAGTAATATGGGAAAGAAACCATGCATTCTGTAGCCTGACCGTGTAGTGCGGGATGGGCAGGTGGACGACCGTGTAGTGTGGGATGGGCAGGTGGACGACCGTGTAGTGTGGGTTGGGCATGTGGCCGCTAAAAAAAAGCTCTGAATTTACGTGAAGGTTGCGATCAAGCTTATATAAATTAGTATAACTTGAACTTATGGTACTTTTATGTTTTAACTCGCTATTTGTTTAGTTGTGCAGGAATACGGTGTGTATACAAAACTGTTCGTTCTTATCTAAGTATAAATGTGTGCATTATTTTGTTGAATTATCACTTATTATCTTGATATTGACCGTCATTTTATGCCATCGAGTGCTAACAGACGGTCAGTTAACCTTACCATTTTTTCCTATAATGGAAATCATACTCGAGTACATCCCGGCATCTGCAAGTAATTGGTTACTTTCCCACTTGAATCAGCGGTGAGACACGAATGGCAATTGATACGTAATGGAGATTCTGGCCAGGCGATGATACAATTCACGACCAAGGGTTGATAGTCAGACGCGCTGCCGCCTGGATCAGGCTCTTACTTTATAAACACTAACTTATGTTCGTGTCCAAATTAATCTTATTAACCAGCACGGAGATTGTGACCGGGCGGGGATTCGAACTCACGAGCCCTGGATTGATAGTCAGACGCGCCTATGACTGAACTAATCGGGCCCGGCGTTAAGCGCATGAAAGAACATCTACTTATTGACTTCATATGCATGCACGATATTGCTAGTGTACAAACAAATATTAGTCAATACTACATTCAAATGATTTGCATTAGCAGTTCTGATACAGAAAAAAAATATGTTTGCTTCTTCATTAGATTGTAAAATATTTAAAAATAATAAAGTAAAACGTAACTGAATAAAAGGGTGTGTTTTAAAAGATTGTGGGATAGGAAGTGTTCTCTTCTTCAAATAATGGAAAGTAGAACAGGATGAAATACCTTTTTTCAATGGTTGTATACGTGTTTCTTTCCAAATTCATAGATAGTTTTGTATTTTTCTTATTAAAAGCATAAACCGTAGGATAGGATGTGTTTCTTTTCAATATTTTCAAAATAATAGAACATAGGATATGAAGCCCACGCCCCGCCTCCGCCCCATACCATCATCAGTCACCACCGACACATAATAATTAATCGCGTCTACTAAAATTTACTTGCCCTGAATGGTAATTGACGGTTACGTGTTTACGTGTCAGTATGTACGGTAATATTAAATAGGCGGGTCATTTTTCGGGCAATGACAAATCATTTTTGCTGACATTTTAGGTCCGGTTTCAAAACCTCCTTAGTAGTGTTCTCGTCGAGTCATTGCAATAGGATATTGCGGATCATCGACATAATTGTTTATTAAGAAGATTTACATCTTTGCCGGAGGAAACCATAACTCAGGCTATATCCGAGCCAGTACTCGTGTCGGCCATTATGTTATATTAAAGGGACACTTGCAGTTTTAATATATTTTCTCTTAAAGGGAACACGGCAATTTTAATAAACTTTTTTTCTCAAAATGAAATACTGTATTTCAATAAAAACATCGTGAAGGGACACAATGTTATATTATTCTCTTAAAGTGACTCACGGCATTTTCAAATAAACTTTCTCTTAAAGGGACGCACGGTAATTTTAATAAACTTTTCAAGGGACACACGGCAGATTTAATAAACTTTATCTCAAAAGGACACACGGTAATTTTTCGATAAACTTTCTCTTAAAGGGATACACGGCAATTTTTAATAAACTTTCTCTTAAAGGGACACACGGCCATTTCAATAAACTTTATATTACAGGGGAAAACGACAATTTTAATAAACGTTCTCTTAAATGAACACACGGAAATGTTACACGCCAGTAACCTTAAAAGGTTACACCTTGAAGTATTTCCAATTGAAACTTCACATTTAAGGAAGTATTAACTAGCATTGTCACGCTAGTTTTGAGAACTTGATACAATACAATGCAAATGAAAAATATTTGATAGAAATAAATGAAAATAAAATTAAGTTTACATCATTTTCATAGGAGATCAGAATGTTCATAACTATACGAAATAGACTGTCGTTCAACATTTAACAATAATTATTCCCAGTGGCATGCATGACGACCCAGTGGTAGAGCATCGGGGTCATGTGTTCGATCCTACATCAATGTAAACATGAATTAAAAAAGACAATTCTCTCCGCCACGGCTACGTATTTTGTCCTTGAGCAAACCCATTTATCCACATATACTTAGTAATGGTTCTACCCAGGAAGGTATTGAGTCTGTTTTGTCTAAAGTGTAAGAATTTTATTCAAAATCAATATAAAATAAAAAAAGTTAAAAAAAACAAACTTCACTCCAAAAAAAATGAAATTTCAATATTGTGTAGGGGTCATACTTGCATCATGAGGATATAAATTTTTCATAAAGCGTTAAGTAATGCATCACCATAATCGTCGTATGTCCCTTTAATGGTATAGACGATTATCCTGAATATCTTGGAGATACTGTTAAAGGTCATTTGATATGATATACATGATGGTCGTCTTGTAAACGGAGAATTAATAGCCATATTTTCATCAAAACTTCACCAATGGGCATGGGCGCAGGGTCTGGGACTTTATATTTAAATGTCCACATGATATTTTTTGTATAAGATTTTAAATGAAAGTCATATATCTGCATAATTCTTTTGCGAAATTAGAATTATCAAGTATTGTGCAGGCCCTTAATTTCGTTCGAGTTTGTAAAGGAGCATAACGCTTGCATCATTATTGAACTGCTTCATATTTAGCATATTCGTGGGTCATATATAGTCCAGGATTGTATTCACCATCAATTCTAAGACTATTCTTCAAGTAGACTTGAACTTAGAATGAATTTTGAAAAACACTTTTAGAGACCATTTTTTGAGAACAAGATTTGCAAGCATGTATGGACATCTGATATATAGTCAAATAAACTTTCACAAATATTCTATATGTCATGGTAAACTAATGCTCTAAGTTTGAAATTTCGATTTTCAAGTTCAAGTCTTAGAATGGCTGGTGAATCGACCCCCTGATATTGTTGCGGGCCGGCTACTGCTCAGGTGGTTCAAGATCGAGGTAGAGATTTAAACAATTGAATCACTAGTTACAATACAAACTAAGGCAAACTCCGCTTTAGATATCTCAATTAGATAAATTAGGAAAGCGAAAGAGTAAACAAGATTATGCTCAATTTTCTATACTTAAATTGTCAATTATGTAATCATTGATAATCTATAAGTGTGCGTAACATGAATTATACTACTACAAAATGTCACTTTAATTCACTTAGAATAGACCTAAATAAAGCAGTTTCACAAAAATGCCTTTAAGTCCGCTGTATAACTCTATATTTATTACACTTTGTTTAGACCTAATTTATAAAATATGTTAAGATATAAGTTTAAGAAATTAAAATGTTTTTAATTATGATTAAGACTTACAAAGAAAGAGACACGAAACTTCAGGTGTATTTATGAAGAAAATGTGCGGAGTCCAGAATTCAGTTTGCACTGACTATTTATACATAAACTGATCCCGCAAATAAAGTGCTGGAATCCTACAACATATTAGTAAGAACTCCCGAAAAATGACGTCGTGGACGTCGTCCCTAATAAAATATGCGGGAAATCCTGCATAAAAAACTGCCGGAACGTCTTCCAGTAAAAAACGGGAACTGGCAATGAATTTTACTATTCCAAAAATGCCCAGTACCTTCACCTTTAAACCAGTGATAAACACTATTAATGTATTAAAGTATTAAAATAAACTTTATGAATAAAAAGAACAAATATTAAACTACAATTTCATTTCTTTATATTAACTTTGCATACATGGTAAAATATTTATTTTAGCCATAAAACTTTATCAGTAATAAATTCTAGAGCTGTTATGTATCTGGTAACCTAGTAATAGGCTCCCATAATGCTTAACTACAACAACAACAACAACAACATGGCTTCCTCAACAATGACGGGTGCTCTTTTGAAAGTGATAGATCGATTTAAACAAAATACATGTAGTTATGACTATGACATAAGGTAATAACTGACTAGATAAGGTAAATAAACTATGAATGCAATAATTATAGTAAAGATTTAACTTGTTTATGTAAACTTAGCTTGTAGAAATGGATATAATCTGGACCACTTGCGTATACAAAAATGTAAACAACACATTTTACCGGATAAATCTGGCATAATAATATCTCCCGAATCAGGTCTATTAACACCCATAAAAAGCAGGGAATTCTATGCCTGTCCCACAATTCATAGTAATTAATTGAACGCTAACTAAACTGTGACGTCGTTCCAACGTTCATTTGCAGCAACTAACCAATCGATGTGCCCAAAGGTGGCTTTCCCAACATTGCTATTTAACGGACCAAATCAGGAGAGTCGGTTCCGTACTACAGACTGTGGTCATCTATGGCAGAAAGTGTAACACATATTTTATTTCCGTCGTTTTATTTACAGAATAATTAAATATATTGTTTTAAAAGTGAACCATTTATGTTTTGACATGATTTTAAATTTTCTATATTTTATGAAATCCGCATGCGACAGTGATTCACACTCTCGATTTATGTACCAAGTTTGAAAAAAGTCGTATCATTTTCTTTCCAGAAACATTACATAGCAGTGCAATAAAAGATCGACCATCAACCGACCATCTTTACCATCGGCGAAAACGAGATGTGAGTATCCAGATTATTTCAATTTTCAAGAACTTAGAACCTTCAAGTTAAATAGTTGTACATCGTAACTGGGATATTGATACATTTGATTAACTTAAACATAACCGTTTATTTTGTACATTTATACAAAATGAATGATGAACGCTTCTTTAACTAATTAAATTACAGCTTAAGAGCAAATATCTGTCAAAAGTTAAAAAATAACATACTTGGAAACGTTTGGCATAAACGTATAGACAACTTCCCGACACTCAGTACTGATACATTTTGGTATCATTTTAAAGACATACTGGAGGAAAAGTCCCAAAACAATTAACAATAAAAATCACCAATTTCTAGAATATTAAAAAAAGCACACCTTAATATATGTATGACAATCGACGCTCTTAACTACCTTTATGTTATGTTTGAACCATTGTGTCGATGTTAAACTAAAAAATGTGTAGTAACATTTCATTGAAAGCGCCTTTAAATTGATCTAAAATGAAATAGTACACTTATGTCTAAATATATATTAAAGACACTTAACGTTTTGATAAACAATAGATCTTATTAAGTTTTAGTATTAACCCCACAGTTGAGCCCCTCATTTAAGGTCAGCATCGGAAGCATATATTTAATCAATGTACACCATTTAATTATTTCTTCGTGCTTCCTATATGAATATGTTTTATTGCCATCTTAATGTTTTTTGTAAATAATTCTTTGGTGGGAAGGCGGGGCCGATTTGAATGTTGGATAACTTGTGGCCCAACCCTTTTGTTACTTCATGTAAACAAAACAAAAAGCAATAAACTTTGTTTAAAGTAAAGTTTTGTATACAAAAGGTTCATTTTATGCAGTTTGAAAGAAATTTAATTTTGTTAGATAACATAAGTGTAACCACTTACAGGTAACATAAGTGTAACCACTTACAGGTAACGGAAGTGTAACCACTTACAGGTAACGGAAGTGTAACCACTTACCCTAGTTGAATAATTGGACTTTATCTAAAAAAGAAGTTCTTGAAGTTTATGCTACATGTATGACTGGAATGACGTCTGACGCCATAAGTTTATACTATGGATAGAATTGATACCCATGTAACTAGTAAACGTGTCAATGTTTCCAAGAGCACATTCTTGGGTTCACAGAGAGTTTAAGTATATAGTTCTGCACACTTGTGTTATTTGCGCTATAAAATGAAAACTGTATTTTTATGCGGATATGTTTTATATACATATATAAAATCAGACTAAGCAAATAGGCGAAAACAGAATGAAAATTCATTCTTTAGTTCATTAGTAATCTTATGCACATGTATACAGGGGTCATCGGTCAGAAATCGCTAAAATACAGGTGAATACAATAGTTGATAATTCAATTACACCAAGGTGGATACGCACTTTATTGACAGAAATACTGGCTATTTTTTACTGGTGACCCCTATCTACTTTGATAATGGATTACCAATGAAATAGTATTAATACTAAGTATTACATAGCATAATACATCAATAAATATACGGGTTTTCGTTAAAAAAAAAATTTTTTTTTAACAAAAATGTGCTATGTCATTTCTAAGGTAGCTCGCTTAATTTTAACAAGTTTATGAGTCTTCAATAATAAAATTTTTAACAAAATTGTGCTTTGTCATCGTAATGCTCAAATTATATTTGATTTAAAAGAACGTATAAAAAACTTGATATTCGAGTCATATTTTACGAGTGTGTATGTAATTGGCTTCCTTTCGAGCGAGAAGATGGGGATTCTTTTATTTGTAAATTTGTTTTACGGTCTAATTATTGCAATAAAATTTAGTGTTTTTTTACACAGGTTAATATTTCAAACAATCAGAATTGTATTCTGATAACGAATGAGTTGTTAAGTCCAGGGGTGTAGGCAAGGATTTGATATTGGTGCGGACCGTGCGGTTAAATATTTTACAAAACTTGATTTGTTTGAAAACAACGAAAAATGCCATCATCATCCGAATTTAATATTTTTATCAGACAAAATTTGGAAATTTTTGGTGCGGCAAACGAAATCGATGTAAAACAGTTTCGGTAATTACCTAAAAATGTAGAAAAGTTTCGAAATTATTAATTATTGGTGCGGCTACCGCACCATGCCGCACCAGTGTCTACGCCCATGGTTCTGGATTTCATTAAGACGAAGATATACCATATTTTCAGCCACATTACGAGCGCATAAAAGTAAACCCCATTGCCATCCAATAAAATATTACATTGTTTTACTTAACATCCAACAGGTCACCTGCAAAGAAAAATATGCAACAATCACCGAAGACCACACTGCATGTCTACAGCCGTCAAATACCGTAAAAGCCAAAGGTTAGATTTTGTAACGGGTTTCTATCATGCATTCGGCGAGCATGTTGCGTTGTGATAATTATATCCAGGTGCTTCAGGCCTGTTGCAAATATTTGTCGGTCTGCCAGCCAACTTTTATAAATGATTTAAAGGAAATATATTTCGCATAATTGCGGGCATATATTACAAGAAATGCAAGATCTTTTTTATTTTTATCAGATTATATTGATATGATAAAAAATCCATGGCAGTATTAGTTTTTTGAGAATTTTTAATTCTTATTTTTAAATCCAGCTTGACACTACCTGTCAATAATATCTAAAATATGAAGGCCTAGATAGTAATTCTTGAAGATTAATATATTTACAGGAATATTTCAACATTGCCATGTGCTCCTTTAAAGCATAATAAATCGAGAACATGACATGTATTACCTCACGGTATTTTACCTGAGTGATTGTTTTACAGGTGTCACGGATGCGGAGAAAGCTGCTATCGTTGATCAGCACAACAAGGCTCGGCGAGAAGTGTCTCCCAGTGCCTCAAACATGATGTTAATGGTACACTTCACCATTTAAGTTATTAATACATTGCTCGAAGGGAGGTGTTTTTAACAACTTTAAACCAAGTCAATTGTAATTTGTATCCACGACAGCCCTAAAACCATATTTAACTTTACTGAACGGAATAGCTAATCCGCCACCTGATATTTTATGTACTTAAGCAACTTCCTTCAAATTTGAACTTGAACAAGAAAGAACATTTTTATATAAAATCAATACATAATTGTCTGTATGTAGTGTATACGTACTTTGGTAACGCTACTCAATATTTTGACGAAGATATTAAAACTACAAACGTTGCGGGTTAGCTGTTCCGTTCAGTTTATTAATGGGAAAAATTGATAGTAGTTTTAAATACAATCTAATAGAACTTAATATGCAGAATATATAATACCAGAATTAAATCATCTAATATTAACGTAGCCAAATTATGAATTAATAGTTCCGTACAAACTAAAAGTTACACATTTAATTACACAAATAAAGTATAGAGAAAGCAAAACACACGAAAAACGAAACTAAGTTTTGAAGTAAATTACGGTTAAAACTCTTTGTGAATAAAAAAATGGTTTCTTTTAAACAGAGCTGGGACGACGAGGTAGCAAACATTGCACAAAGATGGGCGGAAAATTGTGTAATCAATCACGACAACGGCCATAAAAGAAATGCATACGGTATGTAGATTTACTTTAAGTTACGAGGGGTGTTCCAAATGTATCGTGTATTTTCCCTCTAACCATTAATAACAAACAAAATCGCTAATGTCTTCATTTCATACCCTCAAGTATTCTCCCCGGTTAAAAATGCATAATTTAAGTATGTTGATCCATTTCCGGAAAGCGTCACGGTATGCTGTTTAAGTTATACTACGAAAACACTCGTTACGGTAAAACCAAGAGACTACCGTGACTCATATCTACGACCAGAGAGGAAGCTTTCAGTTTGGAAAAGAGAAAGAAGTCCCATGGAGCAAGGTATTTGGAATAAGGGGACAGGGTAACATTGTAACTTTCTCAGACTTAAAAATCCGTTGCAAGGACAGAGGTGTGCGCTGGGGGGGGGGGGGGGGGGGGGGGGGGGCATTGTCATGCATTGTCATTCAACATGTTTGAATCAAATGACTGGGCGACGTTTTTTGTTGTTCTTTTCAGTGTTTTAGTACCATATCACGATAGTACCTTCCGGTCACACTTTTACCATTGTTTACTGGTACCTGCTTAAACTTCAACAGAGAAAAAATACATACAGAACCTGGTCCGTTTGGCAATGACTAGCCTTCTGCCATGTTTGGTAGCCCATATTATGTTCCCAACCTTTCGCAATGGTTCGAAATAGTGAACCCAGGTTTCGTCACCACTGACACAATTTGTAAATTGCCTTTGGTTATACTCAGGGAACATTTAAAGCAGTTTTTGGCAGTTTCAACAGATTCTTTCTTTTGGGAGTCGGTCAACAAGTGGGGCATCCACCTGGCAGACATTTCCCAAACTTTCGTGATTTTTTTCTGAACGAAATAACCTGAAGATAGTAAAACGACTGAAATGCAGTGGAGTGACCCGTACTCGATTGCACAACATTGATACAAACTTACCAGTATTTGTATACACTTCTAGCGCTGTTGGACAACGGCACCGATGCGACACTAACGTTCACATTTCTAGCG
Source organism: Panopea generosa (assembly GCA_029582155.1). Lineage (NCBI taxonomy): Eukaryota > Metazoa > Mollusca > Bivalvia > Adapedonta > Hiatellidae > Panopea > Panopea generosa. The sequence goes on from CM055902.1 coordinate 6,434,869, forward strand.
TTGTTAGACAACGGCACAGTCGCTACATTAACGTTCATATTTCCAGCGCTATTGGACAACGGCACAGTCGCTACATAAACGTTCATATTTTTAGCACTATTGGATAACGGCACAGTCGCGACACTAACCTTCACATGTCTAGCGTTGTTGGACAACGGCATAGTCGCGACATACGTTCACATGTCTAGCGTTGTTGGACAACGGCATAGTCACGACACAAACGTTCACATTTCCGGTGCTATTGGACAACGGCACTGTCGCGACACTAACATTCACATATATAGCGTTGTTGGACAACGACACAGTCGCGACACTAACGTTCATATTTCCAGCGCTATTAGACAACGGCACAGTCGCGACAGTAGCATTCACATGTCGAGCGTTGTTGGACAACGACACAGTCGCGACACTAACGTTCATATTTCTACCGCTACTGGACAGCGACACAGTCGCGACACTAACATTCACATTTATACCGCTACTGGACAACGGCACAGTCGCGACACTAACGTTAAACAATCACCGCGAAGAATGAACGTTATGATGAATGAATAACATGAACTATCTAGATTTAATAACTACAGTTACTGGGGTATGTGCCATCGCAGACCAACATTTACCCCAAGGAGACGAGTTGAGTACAGGCGGTCTCAATAATAGGGAAACGGAAGCAGTACCCCACCTACCTGTGTAACTACCAACAAACACAAACTTTAAAAAAAACTAATATATTCAATAATTTTCTTATACTACCATCTGCTGTGTCAAATTATATTTTATTTCTGTTTGATTTTTGTTTTAGCTCGAGCTTCAATCTATAATTTGTTTAGACTGGTGTGTCCCTTTAAGATTAATGTATATATGTGTATTCTATGAAAGGAAAAAGAAAGTATACATACCTATAAACGTCGACAGGTCAAGGAACAAAAAATGTATTGCATATAAATTTTGTATATTTATAATTCATCATACTGTTGAATCAAAAAACAAACATTTAATTCATTTCAAAGCAAAAAAAATAAGATAAAAATCAGTTCACTATTCCATCACATGAATAAACTTAGTCAATAATGAAATAATTTCAATAACCAAAATGTATGCTTTCTTTTTCCTTGCAGTGTATATATATGAATGTATGTTACAACTTGACTGATATATATATTTGTACGGTTTGTTGAGGGATGGCCCACCCCGACCCTCACAGACCTATTACGGGGTGATTAAATGGATCACTTTTCAGTGATTGAAATTAAAAAAAAAAAAAAAAAAAAAAAAAAAAAAAAAAAAAATTATTCAATTGAATTCCCGTGTATGAGTATTCAGCTAAATAACGTCAACTTATTCGATAGGAGTACGTGCAACAATGGTGTCGTAATAGTTTATCTTCATCACCATGTATCTATGATAAAACTTCTTTAACTGACAACAAAAAGTATTGGTGTTATTGGTAGGTTTAAGCATAAGCATATAAGAAACTCGTTGATAACATGATAACAAATTGTGATGTTTCAAATGATATTGATACGCTAGATAGGTACTTAATAAGCACCTTCATACTCTATCTAATGAACTTAAAAATAGATTAAAATTTCATCTAGGAATAAAATGCATTAAATGATTAAACGCCTGCTTATATACGTAATTTAAACATTCTTTCCGATAACAAAATGTATAATTTAAGATCGTCTACAAACATAGAAATTAGCCATTTTAAACAACCAAAAACAGAGTATAATATTCAGCAATTCTGGCTTACCGATATTGAATTCAGTTCCTTTTTAAATTCGGTTTTCAGTCTCTATTTATGCATTTAAACATAACTATAAGATATATTTATTGGAAACTGTTTATGTATATTGTTGTTGTTGTTGTTGATTAATCTTAGACTTGTGTAATATTTATTTTAAAGAAGACCTTATGGTAAATGAGCATTGTATATACATGTATAGTCTTAATGAACGTCCTTAAATAAAGATATTATATCAAGCACCATTTCAAACAATTTGAAACACGATTTTCTTACATGTTGCTGTCTTTGGCCGACCAGACTTTGCTACATTTTCAATTTTCTTTTTCCAACTACAAACTGTTTCACAAGATACTTTTTTTCAACCAATCCATAAACCCGTGTGATTTCATCAAACCGGTGTTTCAGCAGATACATGTATATACCATTATGTAGGTTTTGAATAGAGCTATCCATGCGTATAAATAGCGATGTAAAATTTCACGTGCGATTTATAAATGCACAATACATTTCGAACACCCCTCGTAGTTCCTTTCGTTACTGGTCCATTTGTGTTGGGCATATTGTATCCCTACAGATCGATTACTACTTCCCATATAGCCAGACGTGGTGGTGGTGGGGTTGGGTTGGGGATGTGGGCGGGGGGGGGGATTAAAACAGGGACTGTATGACCGTGATACAAAATGCATGACCAACATTTAGAGACTGTGACAGGGTGATAATTCTAAGTCACGACCCCCAGCTTTATACATGTAGTTAGATGCATTACTGACTGAGCTAGTCGGGCATAGCAACGGACTCTCGAGAGCCACAACACCTCGTATGAAACCCTCCTGTGGGAACAACAGCAGGACATCTCGCCCTCATGGACACAGTGTGATGCTGAAGATACTGCTGCGTGGAATATTCGCCTGCGTCTGAATCACATGACGCTTAAATTTACCAACATTCTGTATTTGCTATAGCTGTTTTTTTTGCCATATGGTATATGTCATTATTAATACGTTGTTACGATTGAACCACTCGTTTATTTTCAATGGAACGTTTTTAAAACACCTCGTAGAATTTATTAAAAGTTGCTTTGAACATTGAAAAGCAGCATTTATTGGTTTACTTGTAATGTTTAAAAAAAGCTAGTGGTCGGTTAAAAAGTTTGTTCAGTGTAGTTGACAGTATGTTTGCTCAGTGTAGTTGGCAGTATGTTTTCGGGCACAATTCTACATTCCGTCATAAGCCAGCAAAGCAACTTCGTCCGCCTAAACTCACAAAGCATTGCCAGTATATAATAAAGAGTTGTTTGACAAGACAAAATGAAAATAGTTTTTTACCCTTTACTTATTTTTTTTTAAGATTTTGCCAAATATAATTTTTTTTTAAATTTCCCATTTTAGGTAGGTTTACTGTTGGTCAAAATCTGTCTTGGGGGTCGTGGAAGATGACGTGGGGGGAAGCCATTAAACTGTGGACTGATGAAAAAAAGGACTATGTGTTCGGCGGGACTAGTACCGGTGTTGTCGGACACTACACTCAGGTAAGTATGACATATATGCGATACACTGCAGTGCTGATAACTACACAGTTGGATTATTAAAGACAAAGGCCTCAAATTATAGATCCCAAGATGACTTACCTCTCACTGCTTAGGTCGTAGGTTCGAGTCTCCCACTTTAAACGGAATTTATTTGCCAGTTACTTGAGCGAAAGGACGGCTGTTCTACTCAAGTTCATTCTGATGTATTCCGCTAACAATATAACTGGATATACCATAATTATACAACTGGTTGCAAATAGTGTTAAACCACATTAAAAAATTAATTTCAATCATTATATTTGTGTAAAAATGCTATAAATTTTATGAATGAATTATGTTTAAAATAACGGGTTTCAAGCCATAAAAAGACGTGTACTGACCACATACATTTGCATACAAATGTTAGCAGGTATATTTTGTCTTTCGCATTTAGTCTTTTGATATTAAAGTAATTATATAACTCTTCAATATTTGAGATTATTAATTTTCATCTTGAAAACAGAAGACATGTACGCATCATGCCTCGTACTTTATAAAGAATATTTGACAGTCCTGTTGTAAGTAAACAATATTTTCCCTTTAATTAAAGGTCGTTCTGTGGCAATATCAATCAACGGTGGTTTTACATGCACACCAGTAATAAAAAATAATTAACCAATAGCAATACAGGGGCGTAGCTGACTTAAGTTGGATGTGTAGGCCCGAGCCGTGTTATGGGTTGGGGAGGGGAGGGGGTCCTCATGGATCGTATGACGATTGAGCAAAATAAACGTTTACATGCAAAAATACACAGAAACGTATTTTACAGCATTATCAAACTCAATAAACACAGCTTCTCGCCTCATTTTACCCGTTAGGTCTATCTCCCAACCACTTTTAATTGCAATTTTGCTGTTTTTTTCACTTTGTGGAGAAAGGTGGTGTAGGCCCGGGCTTACACGGCCTTAACTTGAGACAGCTACGCCTCTGTAATACTTGATTGGCTCATTCTCGTTTTAAATAGATGGTGTGGGCGACGTCTATCAAAGTAGGGTGTGGCTATGCCCAATGTGGAGGTACTCATTATTATGTATGCAACTACGGACCAGCGTACGTATTCATTTTCTACTGTTATATAGTTAAAATGCGTTTGTTTGTGTGCGTGCGTGTGCGTGCGTGCGTGCGTGTGTGTGTATTTATTGAATTAACCTTAACGAGTAATTCAGAGTGCTCAGAAGCCTTGAACTGTAATGCTTTGACAATTGTAGAACGCAAAAACATTTTGAATACTTCGGATCATAATACTTGCAAAATTGTTTATTACCTGTATACCATTATTAATTATTTAATTTCAAAGGTATGATATAAATGAGAGAAAATTGTAATTTTTGCACATAACGTTGTTTTTTTCATAATTTTAAATAATGTTAAACCTAAAATAAAGATTCCGACACTGCCTTGTTATACACTTTCACTAATATTCATTCCAAATCATTCATTCTAAGTAGTAAACGGACTATACATGCGTTGTTGATACAGCATTCAAAAAAGAGCGCGGAAGGATCTGGGCGGTGATCATAGCCGGAAGAGCTCATAATTACGCAGATACCACCCTATGCATATTACCATTAAATTATAAACTTAGAAATAAAACTACAACAATTCCAAGAATTTGATATATCTTGATACAAAAACCATGCAAATAATTGGATTTATTTCACAGAATTTTGCCTGCATAGATATTTAGTGTGTTTGTTGTTGTTTTTATATGTTGTCAATATTTTCTTTAACTGAGTGCAGCAATACAATTATCGTGGTGTATACTAAAATAGAAGAACATTATCTAAAATGAACTGATGATATCCACCATATCATATGTTACATTTAAGTCGGTTTTATACCAAAGGCATAGTTCTCTGCATAAGTTGTCGTGGTCATGCTTTGAAGTCTAGTCTTGATCTCCTCTGAAATGACCATATGCAACAGGAACTGCCTTTTATTCCTGGAATGTTCGTGCATTTTATAAATGCAACAAAAGAAACAATGTTTATAAATTTTATTATGTCACTTTTAAAAAAAATCAAGTGATTCAAGTCCGGCTACAGTATTTTGAGTACTTTGATTTAAAATTAGAAATGTATATGCTGTATGTCGATATTGCAGCTGTACTACTAGCATACACTGAGTGACAGAATACCCTTTAACCGATTATTTGATTGATCGATTATCTATAAAAACACATAAGAAGACGAGCTTATAATTTTATGTTGTCATATTCCAGAGGCAACTTGGGGGGTGCCAATCCTTACACACGTGGAAGTAGCTGCAGTGCTTGTTCAGGTTCCAACTGTAATGACGGATTATGTGGTTAGTATAATGGAGGGTTTATCTATCTATTTATTTACTAATTGACAATTATATCTATTCTGTAAAGGGACACATTGAATAGAATGAATTATTGACCACCTATACTGAACGGAACAGCTAACCCGCCAGTTTTGTATTTCCAATATTTTCGTCAAACTATAACGCATCGCTACTAAAGTTTGTATATGTCATTAACGGACACTTAAGTAGTTTTACATAGCCTAAATATTCTTTCTTATTCAAGTTAAAATTTCAAGGAAATTGCTTTGGTACTTTTTAAGAAAGTACAAATTATGTCAGGTATTTTAAATGTCAGGTGGCGGGTTAGCTGGTCCGTTCAGTATATTTCTTCATGATAAACTATTATACGACTTATTAAATGGTGGCATATTAAGGTTATACTGAAGGCGTATGCCACTTGGTTCACAAGGTTAACCAGGACATCCGGTAGATTCTTGGGAACCGGAAAATCCGGGATAGCAACAAAAGTATTTCATGCAAGGACGGGCACTATAAGATGTTGTTTTGAATTGACAAATTCAACTACATCTTGTACAAATACGAATTTTTCAGGATTAAGTTTGATACCTTGTTGTCTACAGTTAAACAGCATGAAAGAAGATTTTCCCAAGAGAATCAGCTTAAATAAGGACGTCATATACACATTAAGCCTTGTTTGGTAAATTTGCTTCACTTTCGTTATATCGTCTGGTGTAGTCGTCACCAGGTGCGATGTTTCCTTGAGTTACTAGTAATAACCCCTCGTATATCGAGTAGTATTTCCTAGTAATGTACGTCCACAGTTATTCAATCAGATATTATTGTCTGCAGATTGCCGTGGCAAAGTGTGTTTGAATGGTGGCGACCTTGACCCTAAGACGTGTGTCTGCTCATGCACGGAAAATGCAAAGTTTTATTTACAGCCGGATTGCAAGCGTGAGTATGCATTTCCTTTCAAAGCAATTAGAAGATAAACACCATGTACTTAAAATAGGTGTAACAAGAAAAATCAATTTAAAACTAGATATGCAAAAGTCAAGGTATTATGGATACATATGTGTAGTTATATATGTCACGAATCACTTGACGGTATCACTACACCCCCCCCCCCCCCCCTCCTCTGTAACATGATTCTTAAATTTAAAAAATGAAATTCTATGTAATTTTGTTTGAAATATTTTCAAAATGGTACATAGGGACTATATTTCTTGCTGCGGATGCAGATGTATGTAGATCTAGTTATGAGATTATGATGAACTTATTTTTAAAAGCATCTTAGAGTGTAACTGCACTGTTTTTAAAAGACCTAGCTGGTCAACCTGCTTTTAAATGTGCATTTTTATGTGCGGATACATCCCTGCTGTGAGAAAAAAGTACTTTCAAAAATATTCTATGTTAGAATTTGTTTTTACCTTTGAAATCCTAGACAATATTTTATATAGAATAAAGAACAAACTTCAACTATGTCGTGAGACCTGAATCTGAATTTGAGTTGGAAATAGACAAGAAGTCAATAAACATGATTTCGATTTAATGTTGTTTTTGAATACGTTTACCCGAGAGTGTAAACAAATATGAAAAAAATAGTTTAGATTTGACAAACACACTTGTATCCAAATAATACTCCTATAATGATCACCCAACCGCATATGTCCAACACGTTACAGTATTGGTAAGAGTTTCCGGATTATACTATGAAACAAACAGATGACGTAGTTAATGACGTAGTCAATGACGTTCCATCAATAACTTGACCTGGTACATGACATGTGCCGAGCAAGCGTGTAGGTTTTTATCCGGAGGCAAGCTCCGCCCATAAAGTGTGCATAGCCACGTCTTGTCCGTTTTGAAATCATTAAATATCCGTTCAGAAGGGCACGTAAACAATAATATTAGCAAATCGACTCTTCGTTGATTGGATACTGGTAATTGACAGGTTGTGTCGGAGTGGCCTTCACAACAATCCCAAGATGTTACGACATGATGAAACGTTACTGTTTGATTTCACCTCCCTATGGAACCCAAAAACTCTTGTCAATTTCCCAACACGTTATTATGTCCAATGTCGATGTCTTCACTTTTAACATAAAACGCTCAATTATCACCAAGCAAGGACAACGCTTTTTTGTGACACGATGTTAAGTAGTATACTGGTCATACCTAATACCGCGAGTCTAAATTTTTTTCAACCATGTACAGAATGGCGTCAATAATAAACAGTAATAATGTTACTCAAGTATGGTGAGTAATAAACAGTTGCCGATACGAAATGCAAACAAATGCCAACGCTAACGGAAGTTTGAGCTTTGCGCGTGTCTTCCCCAGATTGTTTTTATACGGGCATTCGTGGTAATAGGTATATCGCGGTATTAGGTATACTGTATATACTTTTTATTATTCAAAAACAAAAACACATTATGATATAATAATATCCAACAACACATGGTCTATTATATACTATAAACAAACTTTTGTTTTCAGTCAACTGTACGGGAATCGTTGAGTCTTGGAAGTGCAAACCTGCAAATGGCTTTACCAAGGAACAGTGTTTGATATACTCAAATGTTCCAGAAGTGTGTCCGCTGTTGTGCGGATATTGTCCAAGTAAGTCGAATGAATATGTTGCCTACTAAACTATAGAACGAACCCAGCTCTTCTCTTTTTGGTCCGTTACATAGCAATAAGATCTGAGCACGTCGATTGGTCATTTGCTTTAGGAAAGTTGAATGACTTCACAGTTTGGTAAACGTTGAATAACTATGAATTGTTGGGAGGCGTATAATTTGGTCTTGAACAAACCAGATTAGAGAGGGTACGGACTGGGATAGTCTAGTTGCCCATTGTGAATATGTTCATGTACAACTGAATATGTTTAGTGTATGTCGATAGTCATTTTGTCGTGTTGATCAATCTCAAAATCTATGTTTTCCTCCTACACAATTTGTATATAACAACGACTGTGTAAGGGCCACCCAAACAAAGCCACCAAGTGCAATAGCAACTGGTGTGGTTTATGACTTTTGTTAGACTTTGTCCATAATAATTAATACTTGCCGGGAAGCTAAATATATGTCTTTTGCGAACTAAATAATTATGGTATCCGTACTTTGTGCTTTCATATGTAAATAGAAACTATTCTGTTTTGTCGTACAGTGTGATGGAACTCCTGTATTAATGTTACAATGAATTAACTCCTGTATTAATGTTACAATGAATGAACTCTTGTATTAAACTTATGTATCAATATAAATTTATTAGATAAGCAAAACCCCTCACACGCTCCAAACATCGGCTTTAGTATTATTCGATATTTGAGCTGTATCAAATTCTTGAACACGTTTAAACAATGCAAACATATCTCTCGGCAAATAGCTTTACAGCTAATGTTTTATATTTGTATGTCCGACACAAATAAAGTTTCTTGTAACACTATCTGGTTACTCTACACTATGCTTTGAGAACGCAAAGTCATCCAAAATCTGAAATAAAAGTTTTATTTTTAGAAGGCGAGCGAAGTTATAGCATGGCTGCTTTCTATAGTCATCAAGTGGCACATTTATGAATTTGTTCTATAATCTTTGTTATACTGTTGACGGCAATTTCATTTCCTCCGACCGACAAAATAGTTCCAAATAGTTTCAAATGTAATTGCCACAGCAGAAGAAATAGAGATCAAAGCGATATTTTGCTTATCATCACTTCAAATATATGGTAGTCAAAGCATACACAGTTTCCACTAAATGACATGAAACGCAGACGACTACTATGCATTACTGTAGTAACGGTAAAAATAGCCCCCCTTCCCCCAAGCGGCCGAAGGGACAGTAAATATATAGATACCGCCACTTTTTTATGTGTAAAATGTAGGGGAAAATTGAAACTGTGGTCTCAATACCACGATTTCAAATTGATGTTCGAGTCGGTATTATATATATTAATAGAAGAAAGGTTGAATACTTTAAAAAAGGTAGTGTACTTGCTTTGTTTATTCAAAATACCGATTTGAACTGTGAATGTGTTCAATAAAACAGTAAATATGTATTGTCTCATCTTTTGTCTTTCTGAAAAACATTTTCTATTGACGTTGACGCTATTATACGAATGTGTTTTTTTTCTTTTTTTATACATGTGCTATGCAATCAGAACTACAAGTATGCCTGCCACATTTAAAGTGTTATCTATAATGGCGGAAACATACAAAATATTAGATTTTTTTAACACCACTTGTTCGATTTTTTTTGCCGTGGTGTAGAGTCGAAAACGCATTATATTGGGGGTAATGTCAACAGTAGAAGGGAGGCAACACGTGTTACACTATTAAGTGCTCCAAATAAGCTGCGTATTTGCGTATTTCAATCAAATGTTTTTGTGGAAAACGCAAACAATTTTACTTTTAAGCGAATCCGTTACGGAAATAATTTTCCTTTCACTCAAAACATTGTTAATTATACATGCATATTCAAACAGCTGTTTTATATGTTGTCAACTCGAAACAGCCAGATAAACCGGTTTCCTGGTTATGACGGTTTGTGCCTCACAAGCTACTGGCAGAGTGAAAGTAGAGACGAGTACCAGTTTATTAGCTTTCTCATACAGGAGTTTGCATATTATTCGTACGTAGTAATGAAAGCGTCTAGATAATCAAGAACTTGCACATTTCATAAAATGTCGAAGTGAGAACAAAAATCTCAGCTTGAAAATGAAAAAACATGTTCTTATGAAAATCAAAGTACAATTTCAGTTACTTTCCACCCCAACAACCATTTCTTTAATAAGTATTTTTAAACCAATATTTTTTGACATTGTTAAAAAACGAAATACACCATAAATTCTGAGTTGCAGGCAGCTGTATTTGTACGTGAAGCAACTAGTTTGTTTTAGAGTTTTGGGAAGCAATATTTAATACAATACTGGTAGTGCAAATCAAGAGTTGCAGGCAGCAACAGTTTTACAATACTGTGCATTTAATACAGACCAGTTTAATCAAAGTAAGGCGTTTTCTACTTCTACGTTAACTACTTTCGTTTAGACAATGCCCCATGTTTCACTGAATTATTGTAAAGTCAATGAGTGAAAATCACCTAAATAATTCTTTGGTTATAAGATTTCACTCATTTATTTTAAAGAGTTTTCACCCTATTCAGTCAGTTCTTATCTGGCGCACTAATACTGTATTGTTTGTTTGTTTCTTTCTATCTATCAACCACTGTCCAGGTTGTTTGGTTCATTATAAAATGAATTGCATCAGTCTTTCATATATTTTGTTTTATTTGATTTTATGTTCGTAGCTACATTATATGGAAGATTTTGTTGCATCTAACATTACAACTATGATCATGTGTTTAATAGGTCATTCATGAATATGTTGGTTTATGATATAAAAAAGGCATGCAATAAAAAAAAAGAATCGAAACTGTATACAAATATTTCAGCACCAACAGATGAATAAGAAAATATCAAACATTTTTTTATTATTATTATTATTATTATTATTATTATTATTATTATTATTATAGCAATTTTTTTTATTTGTCTTTATATCTGTATGACTCAGCTCATTGATAAATCCGTATATTAAAGTATAACAGAAATTAAAGAAAGTCAACATGATGGGCAAAACTGTGAACGAGTGAGCCTTCCCTCAGGCCATTCAAGCCTTTGATTAATATTTGCGTAGAACCAGTTTTAAAAGTACGACTTGGTTAGACAATTTCAGCCGGCGCCAATTAGCTCAGTCGTTAGCGCGGCTGACTGTCAATCCAGAGGTCGTGAGTTCGAATCCCCGCTTGGGCACAATCTCCGTGATGTTTGACATACGACATTGCGTCTCATTATCATTCGTCTCTCACCGCTGATTCAAGTGGGAAAGTTGTCAGTTACTTGATGAGATGGGGTGTGCTCGAGAATTGGTTATTTTTCCAGGATCCCAGAAAACAGTGGTTAGGTTAACTGATCGTCTGTTAGCCCTTGATGGCATAAAATGACGCTAAATATTCAATCAATCATTTAACAATTTCAGCGGCTGGTGCCTTCTACAAGATCGACACAACGGAAACCACACCGATGGTTTCGACTTCAACAACGAGTATTACTCTTTCCTCTCTCGTTACTTCCAAAAGCTCCACTTTAACATCAACCACCTCAACACCTGATTCAACACAAACATCCACTACCACGTCAAATAGTGTTGCCATAACAACTCCTTTTAACGAAAGAACATCTACAAATACATTTTGTGTGTACTTATTATTTAACTGATGCTTAAGCCTATATCTACCTATTTTTCAAATACGAATCTCTGGTTATGGTACTGTAGTGTTATCACATTTTTCAACTTTTTTCCGAGCCTGGTTAGCTCAGTCGGTAGCGCGTCTGAATGTAAATCATGGGTTAAGAATTCGAACCCTCGCCCGGCCATTCTCCTTTATGACAGATAATATACATTGCGCCTCATTATCATCCATTTCTCACCACTGATTCAGGTGCTTTCGAGTACTTGGTATCCATCAAGAATCCCAAGAAATAGTGGTTAGGTTGTTGGCCTTTGATTGCTTAAAAGCGAAGCTAACTATTTAATAAATCAATCATTTTGAACAGTTCAACAATAAAAAAATTGTTCCTAGCACCCCTAAACCAGGTTTACCAAAGTTGCGGATTGACTACTGACCGGTCTAAGGCGGTAACTCTTACTTTCACTGCTTCTGTACTAATTATACTTTATCTATATAGTTGATGTGCTAATGCTGTTGTACTGACTGTTTCCTGTTGGACACATATCTTACAACGTCTTTTTAACCAATAGCCTTGCTTTAAGAATTAAAGTACTCGGTAAAGGTGTTAATATTGACAATATACGTATATCCTTGCTGTAATATGTCGATAATATTGTGCTAGCTGCTAGTTATCAGTATGATTTACATATTATGTGTTTCAAGCTTAAACGTTGGTATTATAACAATGATATGCATGTTAACAAAAAATGGAGTACTAGCGTAAACTTTAGACCAAATTCTATCTCCAGGACAGATTTTGCATTTAGGTGTGGTAATACTGTCATTGATGTCTATTGGTAAATCTCGCAGTGAACATCTAGAATATAACATCTTGACAAAACATATTACTAAAAGTATGGATGTATATTTTCCAAAAAAAACTGTATTGAAGATATCATGTCTCTAATGAATATCTATGTAGTCTATGTAGCCGATGGGTCTAATTGTTTAAATATTATAGATAATAGAAACCAGGTCGGTCGTTATGAGCTTAAAACGTATATATTTTTAAATCCGAATATATGGTGCATTTGTCTTTTCTTTAAACATATATCTGCACCTGCAAAATTAAGATTCGGGGTAGCTACCCTATGAAAAGAGAGGGGGTACATTTTATCTTTCATTACGTATTACTGTATTGTTTGCATATCTCAATAAACCTCATCCTCACATGGTTTAAATAAGTCACTTTATAGTTACAGTTGGAATGCATCTTATTCTTAAACGACTACTATAGTTCGCATGTGAAACATATATGCTCACGTTATGTTCATTAAGATTTCAAGGAGTAGTATTGTTTGATTTTTATTTAAATTTTTGATTTTATTTCGATTGTGTGATGATGATGTCATGGTTCTTAAATCAAGACAAGTATGCAAAGGCAAAGGCAAAATAAAAATATTTATATAAATCGTCGTTAAACTTCTATATAGATACAACTAATATTCGTGTCATAGAACGAGGGGTTATCCAGAAGTTCGTGGACAAATACATATTTATGCAAGTGCATTGCTATATTTTTCACAACTTAAGTATTGGTGTATTTATCATCGATGTACGGTATATTTATGTCAATAATAATGTTATGGTATCCATAGAAACACACGTACAAGAATAGTGCCGCAGCTCAAAATGATGAACAATTCGACAGATAAATATGTGGAAAATAACAATCATTTTCCTGTAACACTGGCGGTGAAGCATATATTATTGAGGACACGTCATCAATGTCTGCATGTGTCATTCCAGCATGGCGCGCAGGTGTTAGGCGTTTAATTAAACTCGCATGTATATTGAAAAGGTAGACTCATTCGTATGCTAACAGTGCATCTGATGAAAAGGTGAAACAACGAGCAGCAATACAGTTTGTGTCTATATTAGCAAAACACTGATCAGACGATAGATATGCATAGTAAATCTACGAGAAAGTTAGTTGTAGTGCATATTGTAGTCTACAAATGACACAAACGGTACAGTGAGGAACGAGAAACAATAATGGATGAAAACAGGTGTGGTGTCCTGTGACAAAATCAAGCAAAGTAACGTCAACGTGGTAAAAGTACCTCAATAAGGATTGCTGGATTGCTGTCATACAATTCATGAACTACGATGCGAACTAAGTATAGGTTACAATACAGAACACATGATAATAAAGAATAAATAGCATGCTGAAAGTGCTCGCAGGGTTTCCCAATTGCTAAAAAAGTATGAATGGAGCGACGAGTAAGAGTAGGAAAATTACTTGTAGGAAAATTTTGACGTAACTACGGCAGATAGGCGTACATGACATGTTTGAAATACATGTTACTGTTTCATTTGAATACATATTTTCTTCATACTTTGCATACAGTTTGCAGTAAGATTAAATATAATACATGTACATCTCCAAATAAATCAGACATGTCATATTATAATATGAGATTTGTCGACGAACTTTTGGATAACCCCTCGTAGACCCAAACCGTTAGGAAAATAGTTTAAATTAAATTAAAAAGTGTTGGGCGTTTACATATCATTACATAACTATTATCTTAACGTCACAACTGCAATATAACTGCCAAAAGATGGATCTGGGGCAAGTTTGATATAAGTATACACACGATTCAAACAGAAAACCCTTTTTCAAATTTCACCACTGCATTGTTTTTGTTATAATTTTGCATATTAATAGAATATTAATAAAATATTTAATTGACAGAGAGAATTTTTCCAAAGAGTATGTGTTATTTACAGGTTTTTTTTAAACAAAAATTCAACTAAAAATCATTTTTTTAGAGAGGAGTTTGTGAGGTCATGCACTCTAATCAAATACACATAAATCTGTGTTTAATATATAGATATCCGCTGCTGAGTAACGGTATATGTTTAGAACACTGTACCATAACTGACAGGTAAAGACGACAGCTGTTGTACAATAGCAACTCCTACATAACTCTCTGCTCCGGCAGAAAGTTTTGAGCCTTTAACGATAACATAAAAAGGATACACGACCGTTTTGATAATGTTTCACAAGTCACTTTCTCTATAGAGTGCAGAGTGTAAATCCACCAATGTATAACCTAAATTGTGTCGCAACGCCAATAAACCTCACCCCATCCATCCACGATAATATTGCTACTCTAGAAATAATTGTAGAACATGTTTGAGTTACTCGCACTTTAACGGATATTTGCTTTATAATACTAACGTTAATTGTTGTGTTTTATTTTTCAGCTGCAGGGTTCGACTACTCCACCGTATCAGGAACTTCTAGATTGGCATCAACTTCAACTGCATTTGTATCATTGATGGCATGTTTCATTGTGGCATTTATCGTGATTACATAACTATCAATATTTGTGCAACCTGCTCCCCGTCGTCGGATGCCCACGGATAATCTATTCCGATACTCTCCATCGTTGGATACCCATTGGTTAAGAGTATCGGATTTGTCATCCGAGAGTATCCGAATATGACCTGTTCCAACACGTAACACAAACATTGGAAACGGGAACAACGACTATAAACATTGTTTGTTTCTTGCTGTTTAATTTTCATTACTTTTCTGGTGAGTTTGGGATCTTAATGTCAGTTTTCAAAATCTATTTGGAATATTTTTTAAAAACAATGTCATGTTTAAAGCCATATCGGTGGATTTTATCGGCTCGCTACGGTCGCCAACCAGGTTATCCAATTTTCCAATCTAAAAAGATAAAAAAAATATTGTCAGATTGCAACAGGTGTCGTCTTTGTTTGATTTTTTTAGCAAGGGGACCCCGCCCCCTGTTGCCCTAAATAGTGCATATACCGCGACCCTGGCTTTTAACTAAAAGTTAAATACATTGTTAATTAATACAAATAGCAATTTTTAAAACACACCATTATTTTAGCAATTATATTTTATTACTACTCAGAAAGTGCTTTTTATGTATCAATAGATGCATTTAAGTTTGAAATAACAATTTCAGATAATACAGTACCTGACTAACCATTTTTCGTAAATTAAAAACATGTAAATAAATGTATATTATTTTTTAGAAAACGGCATTATGATTTTATTTATTTATTTAGAATTCTAACATATATAATATTATAACCTCCCAAACTTGAAAAAAACCCACAAAAAGACAAGTGTATAGGCAGTCATTAAATGTTTTGCACCAGTTTAACAATCTTGTCTTGTAAACGCCTTCTCTGAACCTACAGGTCTAACTACACAGTTGAATTTTTTTGTTTTTTGCTCTAATAAATTCTAGGATTTCCACGGTAAAAAAAAAATTAAAGTATATTTTTTCCAAATTAGAAATGTATACTCACATAAAATTGCACAATAACTGACAGGTTGACCAACTTGGTATGTTTAAAGAGGGTGCAGTGAGGGTGCATTTTTTAAAAAAAGAAGTCCTCAAATGCTCATAAGTACTTGCATATTTTGAAACCATATAAAAGTCACTTTTTAACACCTTGGTGATGTCTTTTTGCAGTATATGATATGCCACAAGAAACCACAACTACTAAAAACCATTTTGAAAATATTTCAAAACCAAATTACATCGGACTATTTTAAGGGTAAGAATAATGTTACCGTGGAAAAAAGGGCGTAAATGTGTAGTGTAGTGAGCCTACATATTGTTTTGCCGTTCATTTTCCTTGAACACATACCCAAGAAAGGTAGTTTTTAGTTTCATAAATTCATAAAGGTCATAAATTTAAATAACACCGACTTTGTTCGAGATTTGCAAATGAGTTTCCTAGTTAAAAAGTCATTATTTCTTTATTGATAGTGAATGTTGAACATTCATGAAATATGACCAGACATGTTACTTGACAAGTGACCTGACATGTAAAGAGTAAATAAACCTTGAACTCGTTTGCGATGCAATTTCGTTGCACGTGGCACATGTAAGTTCACATCGCGTGGATATTGGACATATAAAGTTCATTTCTTAATTTAGACATTTATTTAGTTGTGTACATATGTAAAACATGTATACATATGTAAGTATTGTTTTGTAAAAAGTTCAAAATGTTCGTCTGTCATAATTATTTAAGTAATTTTCTTTTATTGTATGTGCTTTGTTTGTATTCTTTTTCTTTTAATTTCTTTTAATTGGTACTTGTTCTTATCAAACTTTGTTTGTCACTTCATACAAATCATTGCTTTTCTCTGAGCAAAGATAAAGGCCTTGATATAAGTGAATATCAAATAAAGTCAATGGTCAATTAATATTTTATTTTACTTGTTATGCACATGTATGCATTTATGTTCAAGTTTCTTATTTTATGTAACTATTTATGGCAATCGTTTTTATATGTTAAGTTAGTTATACTACACTTTATTTTCATCTTTGTTACATGTTTTCATCAAACACGCACACGTGCACACGTGCACACATATACGCTGTTTCTGATATTATTGAACACCGACATCATGAAAGAAGTTGAAAAATGTTATGCATGAACTTACATTTTGGTCATTCTTGCGTATGTACTTGTTGTATAAGTGTATGGTGGGCAGGAGGCCTATATTAACGTGAATAAAAAATACTTACTTGCCGACATTTAGATAGAATAAATAACTACTTCAAACAATAGCTAATTCAATAATTATGATGTTACAAGTGTGATATGACAACACAATTATAGATATTGACATATTGTGACTATGAAATACAATAATGCGTGTACTGGTTTTCAATATTTGAAAAGGGGCATAACTTAGGTAGGCTACATGTAAATGGTTAAAATGCATCATATTTGCCCATTTCTGTTCATCTATGACACATCTTAATATGAAACAGATAAAATGATGTATTATTAACTTAGATGCCGTTAGCTTGTCCAAGGAAAATGGCGTTACATTAACCAATATCGATCGCTGATGTGGTTGTCGACTTGTTTGACAACCCGCGTCAGGTGAATTGCTGGGCAATTCCACCAAATTCTTGAAGATTTAAATGCTGTGGCAGGTCCCTAAGCCAACGTTTTTGAGCAGGTTTCAAACATTTTCCATTGTACAATGGCCTGCAAAATATCCAGACCTTAATCTAATTGAAAATGTTTGGACTTGCTCAAACGTCCAACCCTGCCACAACAGACTAATATACAAAGATTGGCAAGCCTGGAAAGGTATCATTCTATTATAATTTCACAACTGTATTATCTCAATGAGAACTCGGTGTTTGGCTGTCATCGCTGACCGACATGACTTACGACATATTGACTATTTCCAAGTTGTGTGATTTTTATTATTACAGAATGGATGTCGTTATGGCTGTGTTCCGTTTTCAATTTCTATAATATTGTAATTAATTTTCACATAATATACGCATAAAATTGATGCATATAATATATTCGTATTTGTTATATTTACGTTATCCATTTTCGAAATATGCTAATAAGTTGCAGGTGGCCAATTTGCTTTTTGACTCGGTGAACGTATTTATACCTTTACGTATACATGCATTTGTAAATTATCACTTTCGCATTTGACTCTTAGTTTCCTTTGGTTTAAAAAGTAAATTGATAAAAGTAAATGGATACAAGTAAATTCTATATTCAAAATGAATTTGGTCAGACTAAAAAGAGTCAAACATTACAGGATAAGACTATTTAAAATATAATTATTTTATTCAAGTCTCTTCTTAATTGTAGTGGGTAATGTGATGTTAAGTATGGAGCATTTACACTGTCTAATCGAACACCTTTGGACAAAATTTAATGCCACATCAGGATATGATAATGTTTGTATAATGATGCTCAGTAATGTTCTATATTAATAAAATATTGATTATCAACACTTATGTTTTGACTTTACTATTCCCCTTTACACGTACTTTAAATGTTTATTTCAGCAAATGATTTCATTCTCGTGACTAAACAAACTACGTATACAATGAGATTAACATAAAATAACTCCGGTTCATCTAACATCACTTGACTGTTCAGCAACGAGATCTGTCTCATCTGCATTCTGTTTTCCACTCCGATAACGGGAGCGGAAGTTTCGTTGGCTTAATCGGCTATCAAATATAACTTTAGTACTGTATTACTGTGTACACGTAGGTGGAATATCACCGGTCACAACTGCGAATTTAACATCATAAAAGGTGTCATTAAATGTGTCAGTCATAGTCAAGTTGCGAGTTAAGAATTCAAGCTTAGTTTCTCTGATATGTAAAAGCGTCCATATGCATAAGGTATCACGAGCCGGTTATGCCTTGTTTGTGGTAAGGCACTGCACCCAAGTATTTCATTGATTCGTATCCTGAATTGTGTTTCGCAGCTGATATAACCTAATATTGGAAGACTGGTAAATATATTCTTTAATATACGAGTGTCTGTTACTGGGCTATATTTTCTATCTGAACGGATTTTTCTTCGGAATCTTTTCCGATGTTTTGTCTGTTTTAGTCAGATTGGAAGTCCATTCGATAGGATAATATAAGGATGTTTTTTTATTTATGGTATAGCCAGTTGTTTTGGTGAAGCAAAATCTCAGAATATATCTGAGTACAGCCACCGTTCCGTATCCCTGGAATGTAAGTTAAAGTTCCTGATAAATTCATCTTGATATTAAATAGAAGTATACATGTTAGAAAATAAAATGATTAAGGGATTATATTCTACAAACACATTCATTTACGTCATGTGTGTATACTATTTTTACAAAAACAGTGAAATTTTGTTAATAAGTTGCGAATGCCTTTAGAATATTTGATATTACTGGCACATCTACATTTACAAATAGTGGGTGTAACGAAGACGAATGTAATTGGAGAAACTCACGCTTCATGATCACAAAGTTGAATAACCATCGGTACATATACTGCATGAATCTCGGCTCGGATACTCTATTGACGGGTACGCACGCGAGAGAAGTCTTCGTCACGATTAATATATCTGTCATCCAGTCCGATCGGGTGTTAGTCTGGGTGTTAGGATTACAATGTCTCTGAATATGCTGGTTGTCGTTCTTTCGGTTGCTGTTATGGTAATAAGTGAGTCGATTTTCATATATTATTTAAAGCTTGCCTTTTTGCAAAATTAAATAATTATTCAGACAAGAATCAATTTGAAAACTGGTTTAGTTGATCAAAAATTGAACAAAACGTTCTATTGCATTTACGGATGCTGGATATGAAGTGTTTTTGCGAAGCATTTTAGCGCAGTCAAGGGAGCAGGTTAAAGCAGGTTAAATGGGTGTTTCGTTTAAAATTCTCATCGCGAGAGGCGACAACACATAAAATGTAAAAGGTACCAAAACGTGTGATGGTGTCATGGAGAACAGAATGTGTCGTAGAAAACACATCACCCATACCTGTGCATATTTTGGTGTATAAATATAAAATAATGGTTGGCATGTTTTAATAACATATTATTTCACCTTATGCAATTATTTAAAAAGACAAAATGATAAATACCTATATATTCTGCCTAAAGTTTCCCCATCCCATTTTATTGCTGAGAAAATGATGCCAACAGTTGAAATTAAATGTCACATTGACTTGTCGCTTACTTCGTTCAATATGTCAATATTCTTAAGAATGCAAAAAAGAAAACTATTTTCAAATATTTAAAATTCGTAAGCATGAAAATCTGAAATAATATCCTCATGTTGCATTTCTGTTAGGAAGCCAGTGTTTTTTAAAGGATACATGGACCAGTTCAAGCAGAAACATGTTCATTTTTTTTTCAAGATTTTTCGCCATTATTTTCTTAAAGTCAAAAATATGGTGTAAGCTTAGTGGAATATCTGTTGTTGTTGTTTTTCAAAAGAGAAAACATGTTGTTGTTTTTTTCATTTCGAAAAGTAGATGTTGTACAAGTAAATGTTAGTTTGTATTGGAATATTTTTTATATTAACGAAAAAAAAATACTGTTAAAGGTGATTTGACAACTATTTTGTAAAAAGTGTATGCGAATCTATGGTTTTGTTTAGACCTTCTTAACGTGCTTACATGGGACCAAAGATACTAAATAATATATAACATGTAATTATCCCTAGAGATATAGCCAAATGCATTTTCACTATGGAATTAAACGGTGGTCGTTAGAATAACATACTTGACAAAGTGCGTAATTGTCCCTAGCAGCAAATTGAATTATGTGACGATATTTTAATGATATCAATACTCCATAGTGTTAATGAATGCATGTTATGACGGTGTTTTAACGGAATAGATATAAATAGTTATGTAAAATGTCATTTAATAACGGGGGTTTTAACGATTCAACGATAATTGAATTTGCGTTTAATGGTTTACAAATATAATTTATCTGACGTCCAAAGGAAGCAACACTTGTAATGGTCACACTAAATGTCTGCTGTTCACAACGAACTTTAGACACACACATAGTGCTGTTTACTTGGCAACAGTTATATTGTAAAATCAATGGCACGTGTATCAAAGGTCACCAATGCAAAATGCCCACGCCAACGTCTTCTAAATTTAGATAGTGATATTAAATGGAAAATCTATGAAAACGTACCAACCATGATAACAAAATACTCTCTGTCACGTGATATAGCTTAGAATTCAAATCTGTGGACCTGGTCTATGGTAAATCTCTCTCGACTTTCACCTCAGGGAATATCACGTTTACCATGACTGAGTTGTTCAAAACTCTGCAAGCGTAACACTTGTTAATATATTTAAAGTTCAGAGTTCCGACATTAGATATAATGGGATATAGCAGTACAAAACTGACTTTTTGTAACGACTGGCCTGCCAGTTAATTGTTACCTGAACTATATTAAATTAAAAATACCATAACACCAACACTCGTTTTAACGTGACTAAAACAGTGATTTGAATAACTGGACCTTGTTCTTTAGATTTGGATTTTGAACTCATCATTAATTAGGCAATATTTGTACAATGTCATGTTTCATGTCAAGCAGACATATTCGTTTATTACAGAATCATCTGATGTCGTTCACGCTGAACATCTGGAGAGAACTGTCAATGGAAACAATCGACACAAGCGAGAGGTAAATTTCTAGAGGAATAAAGGCCTATGTGTAGTGGAAATAACAAACTAAATACATTTTTAAACATATAAGAGTACAATAAAACCATTTTAATTCCCTCATTACAGTAAAACGTATACGAGTCATACACAATGCGAATAATTGCAGTTAAACAACAATAATAACAACATTATTAGAGGTAGGTGCAAATATTTTCCACTATGGAAAAAGATATATAAAATAGATATAAATACATACACAGTGAAGTGTGTACGAATACGCTTACTCTTTCTGTCAATCATTAAACAGATTCAATTATGATATAATAGACGAACACCTGTATGGTATCAGTACTATCAAATACTACGGTTATCATACAGAATACAGAATACTTCTTAAGTGCTTGAATGTTTCAGATAGCACTTGTTCGATGTGTTTATTTGTACGCAGTATCATCTACTATTTGTAAGTCACTGTCTACTTCCCCATATAAATAGAGGGGGGACACTCAAGGTCGTAGAACAAAAATTTTAGCCAATCATCACAGAGCCTGTGATCGGGCGAGGGTTTGGACTCACGACCCCATAATTGGCATACTCGTTTCCAACTTAGAGAGCTGGGTTCAGAAATCATGTTTAACAGCAAGACATATCATTGTACTTACGATACAATATGGAAGAAATAACATGCTGTACACTGTTATACGGTTCTTTAGATTGTATACTTGCACATAGACTAGTATAAATCACAGTCCGTGAACTTCTTTTTTCTAAAAACAAAACTGAATGTTAAAGAATACAATTGCATAAAAGAGTAGCATATTGGCATAACATACAAAAATAAAATATCATATATACATGCACATATGTATAAGCATATTCATTTATATTAGAAAAAAAACATAATTAAATAGAAACAAAAGCGATAGTGAAAAAAATGTTTGTGCTTTATTTGAAATTGAGCACGTTTTGTTTTTATGACCTCGTTGCACTTAATAGCGACAAGAAGAGATACAAGATATAGACGCTGCAA
Organism: Panopea generosa; assembly: GCA_029582155.1. Taxonomy (NCBI): domain Eukaryota; kingdom Metazoa; phylum Mollusca; class Bivalvia; order Adapedonta; family Hiatellidae; genus Panopea; species Panopea generosa. Next base: position 6,457,749 of record CM055902.1, read on the forward strand.
AATATTGATTGTAAGATCAGGAATATAAAGTGATAGCCTAGTTACCAGGTATTTTTGGTTCGTAAGAATGCCTGCAGATACTGATAAAAATAAAAGATGAGGTTAATGATATGATTTATTGGACTTTTGAAATTTGAAAGATGCATCTCTTAAATAATTTTGAGATAATGCGATTACATTTTGTGATACGGAATAGTGATGCTAAATTATTAAAACTAGATTTAAAGATGATAGCAACTGATGGTAGTTCTAACTTTGTAGTCTTGAGATATTGACTACCTATTTTTATTTTTTTGATAAATATCTTTTTAAGATTAGTGTTTTTGATGTTATTTTCAATAATTTTATAACAGTTTGTATTAGTGTACCTTAAGAGTTATCATGTTAGATATAGCTATCACCGTGTTACTTAAGCCAGCATTACAGAATACGCAAATGTGTGGATAATAATGTAAGAAGAAACACCACAATTATTATAGTAAGGAATATATTACGTGTAACCATCATGAAAAAAAAAAGTTTATCTTTAAACATATCTTTAAACATTTGTGAACATGATGCTATTATTAAGGTTATTTATCAAGGAATTAAAAACAGTATTTGTAACCTGGCAAAATTTATAACCGAAGCTCAAAAGCTAAAGCAAGACACTTTAAAAAAATTACTTGATTCTTGATACGATTTTAAATGCTTTTGTAATTATAGATGCTTAAAAACAAGGACTGCTTCACTATGATCGTATGATATCTGTATGATATTTGTGTGATATTTGTGTATTTGTTTGTATTTCATATTACTGTATGTTCATGTGATATTTAAAATAGTTAGAATTTATCAATGACCATAGGCAGCGATTTGCTGATATGTCAATACACTTGTAATTAAACTGCAATGTTTACGCTTTACTATTTAACAACAACAACACTTGCTTATTCTCCCATTACATTTACATGTAAATATTAAAACACGAAGTGTTTATTGTGTAAGCTAGTCCTCTCCTGTCACATCAAGTGTGTACCCAGTCCGATCTGCGCACGGCAGTCGGCGTTTTAATCTGGCGTGTAGTCAGATAATAACGCCGCTGTGTCTCGGCTTAAACCATACGCACACCGACCTGGACAAACACTGACATGAGGCACGGTGAGGTAGCCTCAGATTTTATCACTATGATTTCGATTTAAATTGCTATTACATTCAACATCAGCCACAAACTTATTCTCAGCATGTCAACATATTAAGATTGCTCGTAAAGCTCGGTAAATTATTTCAAATATGTTTCGTTTCACTATGAATTTGATAAAACCGCAGTTATCTGATTAAATATATCCGGGTGTTTTGAAATATATTTGCTTGTGTTAACTACAAAATTAATTGAAAACATGCATATATATTCGAGCAAAAGTATTTAAACTAGGTGCTGTCAAGAGAAAGTAAAGGGTAATAAAATAAGAAGATCTGAAAAGTGATTATTCATAGTGATTGAAGTCCCCATATTATTCATAGACCAAATTGTTGTTCTTGCCTTTTTCACAAGAACATGGATTTTAAGTTTATGCATTCATAAAATATCATAAATAAAAAACACAAGTATTGTCTTTAATCAAATTGCTTTTTCACTATTTTGATGTTTTGATGACACCCATTCAATTGCTATGATGATGTAAGTGAAAGACTTTCACACCATTTAAGTTTGTATTTTTTCTGCATTTAGAGACATGCACTTCTGGAACACTGAACACATTGCCAATGCTTCTAAAAGTGTCTTGCTTCCAGATATTGTCCTCTGTTAAATATGCAGGAAAAACAAGGGAAGACCAAATTTCTTTTTTTACAATTTTGATAATTCGATGACACCCCTTTATATTTGATAATTCCGCCCATTTTTTGCCGTGTATCACTACACATCTTTAAACTGGTATATCTTCATCCAACTGTACCAATGTCATCCAAACTTGGCTGAACTCATGAAAATGTTTAAATGTTCTCATATGTATAGATATATGACCATTTCAAGCATTATTAACAAAATTATGTACAATAAAATAAAACAAAAACCCATTCTTTTAACAGGCTGAGTGCGCGTTAAAATACTCGACTATCACGGATGGTCATTCAGCATGCTTAAGAACAAATAAGGCACAGAAATCAGGTAAATATAATTATTAATTATGTTTAAAAGTAAAATTGTGCATTTCCCACAATTCATGCATAATGTAAACTTACATGATGTCACGTAAAGTTTGTAGTCAAGGTAAATAAAGTTTAATGTAAATTCATATCTCATGTACATTTCAACAAAAGAAAATAGCTTTTTTCTTCAGAAAAGTTAATTTTTAATCTACGTTTGCTTCTATATTCACTTACACAGGCGGGGGTTTGTTTCATTAATCTTTGTAAGTCTGAGATTTTGTACGAAAAAAAGTTTTTCCTTAGTTTTATTCATGCAAATTTCAGAAAGGATTATTGTTAACCAGCGTTACTTGAGTTTTTTATGAAAATTATTAAAATGCTTAATGAATTATCTGACCTTTTTACGTTACTTCAAATTTTGCAAAATTTCGAATGTTAGTTTTCAATAACCTTCGTAAATTTGAGTGCTAAAGCACAACTAAATGGCAGCCTTTGCAGATGTTTGATTAAAGTTATTGTCAATTTAAACGGAATATTATTTACAAATCTTACTAAAGTTGCCATGATGATGTAAGTGAACGTCATTCACAACAATTAATTTTGTACTGTTCCACATATAGAGATGCACTTCTGGAACACTGAACCATTGCCAATGGTTCTAAAAGTGTCTTGTTTCAATAGATTGTCACCTGTTAGTCCAAGTTTGCAGGAAAAAAACATGGGGTTGACCAGATTTCGTTTTCACGATTTTGATGTTTTGATGTCACTACTTCAGTTTTGACAATTCCGCCAATTTGTTGCAGTGTATCACTACGCATTTTTAGTTTGTTATATCTTCATCCAGCAGTAACCAATGTCATCTAGATTTGGCAGAACTCATGAAAATGTTTAAATGTTTTCATATGTACAAACGAATTTGACAATTTTAATACAATACAATACAAATACAAATACAAATACAAATACAAATACAATACAATACAATACAATACAATACAATACAATACAATACAATACAATACAATACAATACAATACAATACAATACAATACAATACAATACAATACAATACAATACAATACAATACAATACAATATCCTTTATTCACTCAGTTCATAAAACATGAAATCATGAGGTCATGCATAATTGAAAATATGTTACGGCTCATATAAGATGGTAAGTAACAGTATTTCTTCGTTGATATTTGTATATACTTCTCCAAAATTTGGTGGGATAGTTCCGTGTCATGTAAATCACCCGATATACTGATACCCTTCTCGAATACGCACACACATACTATACATATACACTCACATACATATACTGACTTTGAGAAAAATAGTTATTTAAACTTACTGATTATCAGTTTGATAAATTCACATATTTTTTTATACTTGGCTTTATCTGATACGTTCATTTTGCTTTTAAATTTAAGTATATTTGGTCGTACGTAGTACTTTGGTTTTAAGAATGTTTTGCAAGCAATAGTTAGTCCATTGCATACAAGTAAATAGTGGAATTCGTCACCAATATCTTGGTTACATATCGTACAGATCCTGTCTACTCTATTTATAAATTAATCTACCAACTACAGTTGGTAATTTATGATTTGCTGTTCTAAATTGTATAACATGTTTAAGGAATCGTGGTGGGGTAAAGATAAGGTATTGTTAAAAACAAAAACGTTCTTTGAATAGTCTGTAAGTTGTGCAACTATTTGAATTTTCAATTGTACTGTACCATTCATTTAAAAATAGATCTTTGAGCTTTTGATTAACTGATGCCTTGAGCCATTTAAAATTTTGAAAAAGATGGGTTTACCAGATAGCAATATGGCCACAATTAATTAAAATTGTTTTAATATGATCAAGCAAGCCAAAATGGATTTTAGTTATTTCAGGTCGAGTATTATTATATAGTGTGTACATGATGTTATAGATATTGAAAGATAATTTGTCTATGTTTTGTAGGACAATTTTAGACCAGTATGAAATGGTTCTTATTTGTATGTCAATACAGATAAGCATGACGCCTGTTTCTCGGTAAATAATACAATTTGGAGTAGAATTGCGTACATTAAGTATATATTTTAAAATAACTTAGTTGTACTCGTTTTATTATTTCAATATTGCCGTACCCCCATATTTCACATCCGTACAGAAGTACTGGTTTTACAGTTTTATTAAATATTTCTATTTGCATAACTATCGGTAGTGACAGACGTTTAGCTTTTTTAATTAAACTATAGAGTGCCCTTGTACCTTGTTTTGTTATGTGTTTTTTTAGCATTATAAAATGAGCCACTTCTGTTGAATAAAATGCCTAAATATCTATACTCTATTACTATTTCTAAAGTTTGACCATGGTATGTGAAATGATAATTAGTTTGACGACCCTTTGAAAAAAACTAGAACATTTGATTTGGTTATATCAACTGTTAACTTCCACAAATTACAGTATTCTTGGTATGTATCTAAAGCGTTTTGTAGGTCCGTTGCAGTTTCGCAAACAATAACAGTGTCGTCTGCATATAAAATAATAAATAATTTCAAAAAAGTATATAAAGAATCGTCATGGTATGTTTGGTTTATGTTTACTCCATTTACAGTTCCACTATTTGCTATGTAATCACGTAGATCGTTCAAGTAGAGGGAGAATAAAAAAGGTGAGAGGTTCTCCCCTTGTCGTACTCCAATATTGCAGGGAAAGCTATTTGGATATAAACCTTTAACTGAAACGCTTGATTTAATATTATTGTACATATTTTTAATCAATTTCAAACATTTACCATTTATACCATATTTAATAAGTTTGGACCATAGTCCTAATCTCCATACTGTATCGAAAGTCCTTTTAAGGTCGATTAATGCACAGAAAAGTTGTTTGTTTTTATTATTTAATATTTGGATTAAAGAATGTAAAATAAAGATATTGTCGATAGTCGAAAATCAATTCCGGAAACCAGCTTGATATTCATTTATGAGATTATGGCTGTCAGCATATTTTTTTCAATCTAGAATTTATAATTGACGTGAATAAGCATTTTCAATAAAAAATTATGCCCAACCGATTCACACAGCGCAATACTATTTCTACCGTCACTAAGGGGGGTTGGTGAAACATAAAGCATAAAATGAGTTTCGTGTCTTTTTTCTTTACTGTAAATTTCACAGTTTGTCGACATACAAACGTTAGTGAAAAGGGCTGCCGGGTGGTCTTTAAATCTCGTTAATGTGAAACGAGTTAACTGAATATTGAAAAGAAATATCCTGTTAAGGACGCAGAAATTCAATCTTATTTATAATTAAACAGTTTATCATTTGTAAACATTAAATATCTCATTTCAGTCGTTGTGCTCTTTCATAACAATTTAGGATTTAGAGTAACCCTGACTTATGTAGCATAACTACATAATTTTATTATCAAACTATATTCTCAAGCAAACAATTTCAAATTTAAATTTTTACATATTTTATGAAAAGTACAAATAATTATACTTTTTAGTAACAAAGTAATTACGGATGATATATTTGATAAACCGCGTATAAATCTTTTAGAAATTTACTTCGAATATATTAATAATTCAATAAGTATAAATAATTTCTCTTTAAAAATTGTTTTTAGTGTGATTTTTTATAGTTAGACATTTATAATGTTCCGTTTCATAGCTTCCAAACAAGCATCGATTATTTATTGAAAAGAAAAACTGTACTTAATGTTGTAAAATAATTACATAACTGTTTCAAAATACGAAGGTATTTGGTGGTATTTTATGATTTCATGATTTATAATTAATGGTTTATGATTTATGAACATTCTACATTTTTTCAGACGCAATTAATCATATTCAGTCCCTAAACATTAATGTCTGACTACCACATTTTTAATCCCTATTTTCTGATTTATGAGGTTAATGAAGACACCATTTGTATTGTAAAGATCAGTGCTCTGTTACTTTTTAATCTAGATAAAGGACCACTCTAGATTGCTTATAAACCAAGTTCTTCTAATATAATACACTTTATAAATATGAAAACGCAACACGGGAAGGAATAAGAAAACGCAACACGGGAAGGAATATGAAAACGCAAAACAGGAAGGAATATGAAAACGCAACACGAGAAGGAATATTAAAACGCAACACAGGAAGGTATATGAAAACGCAACATGGGAAGGAATATGAAAACGCAACACGGGAAGGAATATGACAACACAGGAAGGAATATGAAAACGCAACACGGGAAGGAATATGAAAACGCAACACAGGAAGGAATATGAAAATGCAACACGGGAAGGAATATGAAAACGCAACACAGGAAGGAATATGAAAACGCAACACGGGAAGGAATATGAAAATGCAACACAGGAAGGAATATGAAAACAGGAAGGAATATGGAAACGCAACACGGGAAGGAATATGAAAATGTAACACAGGAAGGAATATGAAAACGCAACACGGGAAGGAATATGCAAACGCAACACGGGAAGGAATATGAAAACGCAACACAGGAAGGAATATGAAAACGCAACACAGGAAGGAATATGAAAACGCAACACGGGAAGGAATATGAAAACGCAACACGGGAAAAATATGAAAACGCAACACTGGAAGGAATATGAAAACGCAACACGGGGAGGAATATGAAAACGCAACACATTAAGCACTAGTGTACATATCTATATCCTGTAGTAATTATTATCTGTTGATGTAATTGGTTGTTTACTTGTTTCTGAATATCTTGCTACCTCCTGCCTTGATATCATTTTTTTCATTTTCGAGCAAGCACCATCTAAACTCTGTATTGTGTCTTCGTATATCTTCACGTGTTGCGTATTCATGTCTCTTAGGCGTAAAATGTAGTATTAAATGGAATTCTCTATCAAATGACATACGTCGTTAATTTGTGAACAGTCATGCTACACACATCAAATTGTCAAAAAAATATTTTTTTGAAATGACTTGATGGAATATTGAAACTCCAATTATCACAAAACGAAATTTTAAGCTTGTACTGAAATTGTAAGTTAATTTACACACGAATGTTTACATGAACATCACTTCAGTAGCACACTGTAACTGTAACTGACATGTAGATCATGTAGCTGTGATAATAATATAATTTCCACTTTACATAGTATGTATCAAACAGTCTCACGGATGCATATTAAACCTTGAAAGGAGTCATTGATATCAAATTGATATTTAGTTCAGGTGTGTCTCATATGTAAATAGCTCAGAAATAATAGTTTCGTTAAAAATTTTAACTAAATTATTCATCAGAAAACGCCTTTTCAAAACATGCAAATATATTCAATATGTATACGTTGCTATTAAATTTAAGAGCGAACACCGTTTGATGTTGCGTGTTTATCGATATGTTTTATATATATATGTTTCGCCTTAAACTACGTTTTCTATTTCAATATAGACTTTACATCATCCGATACGCCGTATTAAATGTTAACAATGTTTATAAATAAATACTTTAATATACCAGGTGTGACTGAGGCGGAGAAAGGAGAGATTGTAGATCTCCACAACCGTGAACGCAGGGATGTTAATCCAAAAGCCGCAAATATGATGATGATGGTATGTAACACAATGAGACTCTAGAAAGGAACCAGCTGTCTCGCTTAGGTCCGTTACAGAGATTTGAGCACGTTGATTGGTCAGTTGATTAAAGTTAAATGACGTCACAGTTTGGTAAACGTTTAATCGTTATAAACTGTTGGACAGGCATAGAATCCCCTGTTTTTTCTTTGGGGGTGCCCAGATCGGATTCGGATGATATCAAGGACCGGGGTTTGCTATAACGTAATACGCGGTGAGATGTCTCGCACATCTGTGTCTGTCACTTATACAACATAATTACGGTATGAGTTTTCATAGTGTAGTATTTGGTTAAATACAGGTATCACATCACTACAATGTAGGTTACACAAGACAGTGTAATATCCTTGATTTCTTCAACAGTTTTAATCTGTGTCAGTTTTATGTATTTTGTCAATTTACATTTAACTATATAAATGAAGGCAAACTCAATGTTTGTTTGAAAAATAAGCGTAATTTTTATTTTCTGGTCATTTTATGCGATTGAGGGCTAACCGACGATCAGTTAACCTAATCAATCTTTCCTGGGAACCTGGATGGTTAACGAGTACTCGAGCACACCCATCTCTGCAAGTAACTTATCACTTTCCTACTTGAACTAGCGGTGAGATACGAATAATGAGAGGCAATGTCGAATATCAATCATAATGGAGCAAGCCCGGTGGGGGGATTCGAACTTATGACCCCTGTATTGATAGCCAGACGCGCTATCGACTAAGTTACATCATTTCCATTAAATTAGTAAAAATTGGTTTCGCATAACTGTCAGATTTCGTGTTTATACATTTGGTAGAAAATATCATTTCCCCATCATGACAGCTAATATATGGATAAACTCCACGAAAATATACATGTCCTATACATCTGATAACTGTACGGCTAGTTGAACGTGTACATACTGACAAGTTGCCTATCGTAAAAAAAATGTACTGGTTGCTTTTATGATTAATCTAATACTAGATTTGCATATGCATGTTGAACAAGGTGTTTGTGGAACATAATATACCATGCGTTGCGATACGTGTTTATAAATAGTTTTAACAGTTTAGCATACACATACTCAGTTACAAATAAAAGCGTTCACTTTTTCATTTTAAGATTTTATATTTTGTTCATAGCACAGGTAGTTCTTTTTCTTCTAACATCTATATGTATCAAAGGATCTTCACCGGCTAAAACTAAAATAAATAGTTTTATACCCACATGACATATTGTTTTTTTTTTTAATTTATACGACTAATAAACGAAAACCTCAGTTTTATAAGGTAAATTTATCATTTTAAGGTAAAACAATCATACACGTGTGGTTTGTAATATTATCAGTGGCGTAGCTGATCCTAAAATGATGTGCAGGCCCATCAGGTGCTTGTGCGGGTTGGCGAGTCCAGACAATTTTTCATTTTTAGGATGCATTTCCTGCGTTCTGGGGACCTTTCCAAGAGATTTAATGATGCATTTTTTATGCGTTGTGGCATAAGGCAGCTACGCCACTGTTCATAACGTTAAAACAACATGTTGTGTATAGTGCATAAACAGCAGGTTGTGCACTAACATATCTTGCACTTTTCTCTAAGAGGCAAATTGTAATTATTGCACATAATGTGTGTACCACACGTCTAAGTTAGACTTAAAGAAACGTTTCAGAAACGGCTTTGTTTTACATTTTCACTTCTTTATTTCAAAGACGAACCGAACTATGCATGCATTGGTGATACAGTATTAAAAACAGACTACGAAATGCTCTAGTTGCCAATTGTTTATATGACTATGCACAACTGTGTATACTAAATTTAGTGCATGTTATTTTTGGAGTTACGTTTTGGCGTGTTTGTGATAAAATCCAAGAAGGTGATTTCAGGGACTGGGATAAATTAAGCAAGTGTGTGTTTACATATTTAAATATACAGTTATCAGTATATGCATGCGCAAGTAGAATATATGTGTTATTCTTTCTTTTCTACAGAGATGGGATAACGAAATCGCTGAAACAGCACAGAGATGGGCAGAGAATTGTAATTTAGAACATGACGGCAACTACAAGAGATATGCGTTTGGTAATGTGATATTAAATACGTATTGATCATTATTGGAACACGACACATAATAATAATAATTTGAAGACGAAACCTTTAAAAATAATTATAATAAATTTCAGTGGCATAAATATCAATTAAACATCTGAAGATCAATCTCATTGAATGGAAATATGAAATGATTTAAATTTATGAATCCTTACAGAAATGCATCATATATAGGAACAATAAGCAATATAAAAAGTTACGTAAGCTCCGACATTTGGATAATGTGCAATAACTTCCTAAAAGGCGTTAATAATTGTGATAAAATTTTCAGCATTTCTTATAATCGCGATTCGACACATATAAAATAACCTTTTAAGACAAATTTTACTCCTATCTACACCTATTTCATCAACATTTTGCATATATTTTTTCCAACCAATATCTTTCTGATAATTCAAAATGTATTCAACTGATTTTTATTTACCACCGATAAAACATCAATATATAATTCACCTTTTTTTACCAAAAATTATGTTTTCAAAATACAAAACTGCCCTCCTTAAAATAAACATTTTATGAAACCTGTTATCCACTTATATTTGACATTTATCATCAAATGACTGAATGCGAGAATAACCACAGTACAATAACAGAGTTATAATGTTTTAAAGAAAGATGGGTCATTGTGTCAGTTAATCTTTTTTAACTTATTTTGTAGCTGCTTAATGACCGAATGGTCTAATATAATGCTGTGTACTGGTAACATTCCTCTCACAGTTAAGGTTTTGGGTTCGAGCCCAGGTCGATCAAAACTTTTAAGGGAAAAAGTTTGTTACAAAAGGGCAATTGTCCTATTCAGATTCATTTGGAGGTTTTCCTCAATCAATAAAACTCGATTGCCATATACAATTAAATTTTATGAAATTTCTGACTAACATCTCATTTTTCAAGCATAATTGACATATTTCATATGTAATAAAATTTTGAAATGTCCTCTTTAAAATTGTGTTTTCTATTTTTACATAGTGTATAAAAAAAATGCAATTTATAAACCCATGAAACTGTAACATATACTTTGAAACACCCTGTACATGTATAACAGGCAATGTGTTAAAATGGCGTTAAACCCCTAGGGACATAAAAAAGATTACAACAAAAAACACAAATAAACAAAAGAATAAATATTTCGTTACTCGACCAACCACTGGTAATTGCATTATTCTTAGCGTTAATATGCAAATGAATTGACCAAGTTCACAATACTTTGTCCATCAATTGGAGATGCACTCTTTATATAAGATATATTATTTCTTTCAATTCTTTTATATTGTGAATAGTATACATGTCTGTAAATACTGGAATTAAAATATATCTTAAAACCAAATTAAATGCAGGAAGACCTCAGAATGAATCTAAGTAAAAGCATCGTCTTTCCGCAAGTAACTGGCAAACTTTCTCACATAAAGTTTCTGGAGCGAGGTGTACAACCTTAGCGTTAAGATGTTAATGATCTGGAGACGGCGTCTCAGACCACTAGGTCTCGGAGGACCCGAACAGATACTAAGGCTGAACACTATATCTATTTTTGTATATAATAACGTTAATGTCGATTAATAGTTAGTTGGTCTATTTAGGACGCTTTACTGTGGGTCAAAATTTGGCAAAAGGACAATCGAGTTGGGCAGCAGCCATTCAGGCGTGGACTAATGAGAAAAGTGGCTTTACGTACGGAAAACAATCCAGTTCTGTTACTGGTCATTATACACAGGTATGAACAAAGAGGCAAAGTGAAAATTGTAAACTAGTTTGTTTTTGTTGGAACATCCATTCCTGTATAAAGCAGTCGTGGGTTTTGATCCACAAAAGATCCATTGGTACATGCAATTCATTCATTTTATCAGTATCTGCGTTGTTCTGGTCTGACCTAGTGCCTCCGGGCCATTAACTGACGTGGCATCTCGGTAACGTGCACAATACTCAGCTAATATTTTCTAAAGAAGACTTGATCCATGTAAACATTACATTTCGGCATTTGACATAACAAGTGCAGATACCCCTAGACAAGTATAGAGAGAAATGTAATTTTGACATTAACAGTGCAGATATCTCTAGACAAGTATGGAGAGAACTGAAACTTTGACACTAACAGTGCAGATATCCCTAGACAAGTATGGAGAGAAATTTAACTTTGACATCAACAGTGCAGATATCCCTAGACAAGTATTGAGAGAACTGAAACTTTGACACTAACAGTGCAGATATCCCTAGACAAGTATGGAGAGAACTGTAACTTTGATATTAACATTACAGATATCCCTAGACAAGTATGGACAGAACTGTAACGTTGATATTAACATAACAGATATCCCTAGACAAGTATGGAGAGAACTGTAAATTTGATATTAACAGTACAGATATCCCTAGACAAGTAGAGAGAGAACTGTAACTTTGACATTAACAGTGTTGATACCCCTAGACAAGTAGGGAGAGAACTGTAACTTTGATATTAACAGTGCAGATACCCCTAGACAAGTATGGAGAGAACTGTAACTTTGACATTACCAGTGCAGATATCCCTAGACAAGTATGGACAGAACTGTAACTTTGACATTAACAGTGCAGATATCCCTAGACAAGTATTGAGAGAACTGTAACTTTGACATTAACAGTGCAGATATCCCTAGACAAGTATGGACAGAACTGTAACTTTGACATTAACAGTGCAGATATCCCTAGACAAGTATGGACAGAACTGTAACTTTGACATTAACAGTGCAGATATCCGTAGACAAGTATGGAGAGAACTGTAGCTTTGACACTAACAGTGCAGATATCCTTAGACAAGTATGGAGAGAACTGTAACTTTGACATTACATGTGCAGATACCCCTGGCAAGTATGGGGAGAACTGTAGCTTTGACATTAACAGTGCAGTTATCCCTATACAAGTATGGAGAGAACTGTAGCTTTGACATTAACAGTGCAGATACCCCTAGACAAGTATGAAGAGAACTGTAGCTTTGGCATTACATGTGCAGATACCCCTAGACAAGTATGGAGAAAACTATCACTTTGACATTACATGTGCAGATACCCCTAGACAAGTATGGAGAGAACTGTAACTTTGACATTAACAGTGCAGATATCCATAGACAAGTATGGAGAGGACTGTAGCTTTGACATTAACAGTGCAGATATCCCTGGACAAGCATGGAGAGAAATGTAACTTTGACATTAACAGTGCAGATATCCCTGGACAAGTATGGAGAGAAATGTAACTTTGACATTAATAGTGCAGATACCCATAGATACGTATGGAGAGAACTGTAACTTTGATATTAACGGTGCAGATACCCATAGACAAGTATGGAGAGAACTGTAACTTTAGCATTAACAGTGCAGATATCCCTAGACAAGTATGGAGAGAACTGTAGCTTTGACATTTACAGTGCTGATAACCCTAGACAAGTATGGAGAGAACTGTAACTTTGACATTAACAGTGCATATAATCCTAGACAATTATGGAGAGAACTGTAACTTTGACATTAACAGTGCAAATATCTCTAGACAAGTATTGAGAGAACTGTAACTTTGACATTAACAGTGCAGATATCCCTAGACAAGTATGGACAGAACTGTAACTTTGACATTAACAGTGCAGATATCCGTAGACAAGTATGGAGAGAACTGTAACTGTGACATTAACAGTGCTGATACTCTTAGACAATTATGGAGATAACTGAAACTATTGTTAGTGTATCTGTAGTTTACTCCATTTGTGTATGCTATGTATAAATATGTAATATCATGTAATGTTAATTATCTGCAACATAAGTAATAAAATATTTTAAAACCAAACGTAGAAGAGCTATTCACGGCATTGATGGTCTCCCAGATATTCACTCTCCAAACATTGCAATCACCTTGGAAAGTATATGAACGATATCACGGCGTTTCGTCTCGCATGAAACGGTTGATCGAAGTGTTTAGGAAAAGACTTAAATATATACGAACGACCATAAATACCGCGAATTGGACTCATCGTCCTGGGCTACCTGTACCATAATTTGGCAAAATCCGCTGTATAATAATTATTCAAAATGATTGAGCAAAATTTTTTTTAAAACGTTACCAATATTTAGCAAAAGTAGGCAGTGTTCGAAATCACAAAGTCACGTTGGTTTGCCGCCTTGGAGACTTTGTACTAAATGTATGTATTTTGCTTCACACTCAATGTCGATGTAATACAACGAAACTTAATTTGGACACAAATCTTAAAATATTCAGCAAAATAAATAATTGTCAAAGGGCCTCATGCTTAAATGAATTTTTATCTCGTTAAATATTACATCTTCTTCTCCTTCCTTCTTCTTTTCTTTCTTCTTCGTCGTTATATGCCCATATACTCAACTCGTAAACAATTATCTATATTTTCACTTGACACAGTAATATTTTCTCTTTTTAAAAGATGATTTGGGCAGAAACTAGCAAGATCGGATGCGGCTATGCCAAGTGTGAACGTGACTTCTATGTGTGCAATTACGGACCAGCGTGAGTATATGTTTCACATATTTGATATTATTATTTTTTTTTTGAATGTGGTTTAACACCATTTTCAACACATTTCATGGTATATATGGCATAGTTTTACTGCCGGAGAAAGACCTCAGACTGAGTCAGACTTAGAAGAACCACCATCCTTCCGCAAGTGACTGGAAAATTTCTCACATAAAGTTTTTGGAGCGAGCGGGATTCGAACCTACAAAAAGAGGTTAGCGATCTTGAGACGGGGCCTTTGACCACTTGGCTACGGAGGACCCCAGATATTTAATATTAGCAGAAGCAATAAAGTGAATATAAGAGCAGATATATTTCATTTAAAAAAACCCTCCTCTTACCTTGAATGTAAACTTTGAAAATAGTAATCGTGATTTTTGGACCCCCACACAGTAACTGAAACATTTAGCGCATATGTTCAAAATGTAAAACTCTCTGGTTACAGGAGCTTAAACATTTGGTCAAATAAATTCTCTATGCACGATGTCTTGTTTTATTTTTACATTTGTGATTCTGTTCTCATTTGAGATTTTCGATAGTTTGTATATTTGAAGAATCATATGTACTAATGTGTTTCCTTGTCCTATTACACAATCCCACAAAAAATAAATAGTAACTATTACCTGACTGAAATTATAATCAAATAATATCATTTTAGGTACGTAGTGAAAAACGGCCGATTTCTCATTAGAGCTGTTAGATCATGAATAATAGAAATGTTCTTTTATATTATATGACATGTAAAACGGATGTATCCAATAAATTAACTCACCATATTACAGTTTTGCCTGTGATTGAAAGACGATTGCTAGAGATTTTGTCAAATTTTTCCTATGGATAGAATTTTATAAAATGTCAGTTTTGTAATAAAAATATAGATTTTTTATTAATATTTTGGTATAGTGTATGGATAAATTTTGCTTAAAACCTCACAAAATACTCTCTGATACCTATTCTAATGACTATCATAACAAAAAATACAGTTTACGGCGTAATTTGAGAAAAAATAGCTCTTAAAGAATGCTGTTGTTGAATAAACTGCAGTTGCAAAATTACTTTTTTATACTAATTGAGCATATTTGTATAAATATTGCGATTTCTTATTATGTTTCATATTCAAGTTAAATTACTATAAACAATTATTTTGTAACAGTATGCATATTACATGTATTAAACTGAATATAAGAGACCAATTTTAGGCGTATCCGTAAATGATTGTGCCATCCGAAATAGGGTCAGTTGTAGTATAGCGGTATGTAGTGACTGTCTGGCAGGTCTCGATAAATCGCTTTCCTTTGTGTGCATATTTGGTGCACATGAAAAACTAGAACAATCGTCCTTTACGTGATTTCTAGGGAGAATAAAAGTGATAATTCTCAGTGGAGATTGTTTCCCTAAAGCGAGTATTGAGGAATTTCTTATTTATACAAAATTAATTGTTTGTACATGAAAAATCGACTGATGTTGATTAGGAAATAGTGTATATAGATTAATTAATATTAATTTTGTTTCGTATTATGGCATAAAACTCCCTTGAACACTATTGATAAATGCAATATTCATATGTTTGTCATTGTAAAGTAATGGAGTGCGATTGGTGCTCATATTTTATCATTTCCCTCAGTTTAGGTATGTTCTGATTCTGTTTTTGTCAGGGAAGATATTTATATTGACATTGGTTCATATCACCCACCCACTGTTCACCAGTGTCGATGAATACCGTTCCTAACAACGTCCACCATTTTGCTACCGAAGCAGGCGCCCATGCGCCCAACGTCAAAGGTCTAATCCACAGCATACACATCGGTATTTTTACAATGGGAATCTTTTCCAAAATTGTTTTACAGTAACTTTAACATTTACAGTGTGTATGACTCTGACACATAAATCAAACCCACACAGTCCAAGATCACAATGGCCGAGATAACAAATATAGATAGGAACGTTCTTGCTGACGAATTTGTACGATGAACTTGTTGACAAAACAAATGAAAGCAGAAAACATCTCTATAGTAAGACAGCACACCAAATGTATGGCTGGCGAGATTGGCACCCTCATGCAGTAGAACATCATGCTCAGAAAGATTATCCGCCTAAACAATGAGAATCTCGACAAGCTCGAACGGTATGACTGTCGCATGTGTGTTGGTATTGTTGGCATTACCGGCGACACAACAAACACGAGGAGAATGTTATGAAGAAAATTCAGGAATCGAACTGCTGTCATTAGGCATTGATCTGTGCCATCGAAAAGACAAAACGCTAATGCAATTCAATTGCCCAGTTACTGTCAAATCTCCAAAACAAAGAGTACACAGTGCATGGAAAAGAATGGGAGGCAATCCATTTGTACAATGCAGACTAAAGTACTTCCTCTTCTCTGAAGCATTGTGCAATATAGTCAGTTTAAACAATTTTTGATATAAAACTGTTGTTATTTTTGTAAAATCATCAGTGATTGTTGTTTTGTTTGTGATCCGCAATATGTATCTGTTTCCATGTACATTAGTATCACTGTAACTTGAATAACTTGTCTTTTACTGCTAACAAAACACTTTTAAGGCAATACAATACTAAATGACAATCTATCGTAATTTGATACACAAAACATAAATCGCCATTGTTTCAAACATGTTTTATGCAATTATGGTATTTGCAAATATTCCAGAACAACTTGTAAAATTATCTTTGGAGTTAAAGTTGTTCTAGAATATGTGTAAATACCATAATTGCATAAAACATATATGAGAAAAATTGAGTACAATTATCTTTGGAGTACATCTTTTAAATGTTAAGCCGATTATTTAGTGATGTATTTTATTTTATTGTATTTTATTTTGTTGTTGTTCTTTTATATTATACAGGCATTTTTATCACGGGTTATTAAAACTATATCAGGTTATTATAAGTAAAGAGAGATAACACAATTTATTATGTTCATAATTACAGAAGAGTTATTCCCCTTATTATATTTGACATTGAAACAAAAATATTTATAACATTCTGAATGTATCTAAATATAATTATTAATAATTCAATCCATGGTATACGATTTAATAGGAGAGATTATTTATAAGAAAAACTGCCAACCTATTAACAACAAATTATTTAGTCGTCGTCACGTAAACCAATATTGTTTACATCATTGTAGGTGCGCGCAACGCCATTCACGCAAATATCAAGGTCACGTGATAGAGAACACTGGGTGTTTACGTGTATCTGCGAGAAGCACCTGCTCATGTGAATCTTTGTATCAACATATCCCGTAATCATGTTCAAGTTTCAAGCTTGTACTACTAACTATTTCTTCCGATTACTTGTATAATTAAGGTGTTTCCTTATGTATATATTTTGTTTGCGATGTTAATGTGACTGTGTTATTTTGAATGCCAAAGACTGACGTTGGACATGTAGAACATACAGTACAGCATAGTAGAATATTACAGCAAACTATTTTACTTTTAGTTATAAATACGTTTGTATTTCATTTCAGGGGGAACTTAGTTGGCAAAGAAAATGAGCCTTACAAAAGCGGAAACGCATGCGGTGATTGTGGGTCAAATTGCAATAATGAACTCTGCGGTAAGAATGAAAATGCGCGACTATTTAGCCCAAAATTGCGATATAAAACTACACAAGAAAGCATTTATGGTATAGTTTTAACATTGTTATATACTGTTCATATATCAAATTTTTAATGTTATGTTGTTGTTTTTTAAATAAGTGAAGTGAAACAAATATGAAAAACCTAGTATGATACTTTTTATATTATGGTAGTTAAGATATTTATACATTATCAGAATCTTAAATTGTGTTTTAGATGTGAAGATATTATTTGTAGTCAGCAAGGTCAACCATGTCACTACATATATGTCGTACATATGATAGGCTAATAAGATAGGATGACAGGCTACTGGAGATAAATAATGGCCTTAGGTGTATCATGATGTGTAGCTGACATTAGGTTTTTCCCTATGATATGGGCGGGATTTTAAGATCCGTCATTAATAAACTGACCAATTGGAAAGTAACCATGAATTGACCAATGATAAGATAGTTGTTTATTCAGTGTGAGAAAGATTTTAGAGAAAACAGATGATTAAGTTAGAAGCTACACATGTCAGTTTTAGACTAGGTTTAGTTTTAGTCGAGCGAAAACGAGTTTAATATGTAAGCTTTGTGATTTCGAACTTATATGAGAAACATATAAACATGTGAATAAATTGACTTTATATAAAATTACCATGTTTGAGTCTGTTATACAACATATTACCTGGTATTTATTGTAGATTGCAACGAAAAAGTGTGTATGAATGGAGGTGATATGGACCTCAGCACATGCACATGCTCGTGCATGAAAGATCTTCCATTTTTCTTGAAACCGGATTGTGGACGTAAGTTAATATTATGTATATTATGTTGTTTTTTTTTTAAATTATGTTGAAGACAATTGTGTTTGTTTTTCCCAATGAATGTCATTACATTTCATTTATACAATATAAGCCAGCAATAAACCACAGCATGCTGATGTGTAATTATTATCTTTAATTCATTATCTTATTATTTGGCGATCTTCTTTATCTATCTGAACTCTTCTTCAGTTATTTTTTTTGTAACATTTACATTAACTGATCTAACAGACAGGAATAGCCTTCATGGCGGTGTGAAATAATATTTTCTCGCCTACCAGACAGGGGTAACTTGGTAACGTCAGATTTGAGATAATCATTTCTTGCCAATTAGACAGAGGTAACCTTGTAACGCTAGATATGAGATAATCTGTTCATGCCAACTAGACTGGGGTAACCTGGTAACGTTAGATTTGAAATAATATTTTCTTGCCTGCCAGACAGGGGTAACCTGGTAACGTTAGATTTGAGATAATCTTTTCTTGCCAACAAGACAGGAGGAGAAGGAGTGTGTGTGTGTGTGTGGGGGGGGGGGGGGGGGGGGGGGGGGGGGGAGGTGTAACCTAGTGATGCTGTTGTGAGGTTGTAAGAATATTTCTTGGGTTTGGGGTTCGGATAGAAAATGTCTTCCCGACTTATAACTCTTTTTGTGAGAACAAGTCCTCGGAATTGAATGAATGGTTACTTTTCTTGCATACCAAACACACTGGTTAGTTATTCTAATTTAATTCCTCAGAAGATTGCCGTTTTACCACAACCGCTTTAAAGATATTAAATTATACATTTTAAAATTCATGCCACATCACAGTGCAAGGAAGGGTCCCGGGGGAGGCACTCCCTATATCTTTGTTAGTACATATGGCGGCCGTTTTGACCTGTCATTTTGGACATAAGATGTACAGCTTTGACCTTGGGATAAGAAGTGAAAAACATTGACCCAAGTATACATTTCTTCATTTTTAACAAGGATTAAACAAGGGATCAAAAATCTACATCATATGTCCAAAAAGAGGGATAAAAAAATGCGGCACTTACGTATTAACCAAGATATAGGGAGTGCTCCCTACTCGAGAGGGGAAGGGAATCGAACTTTCGGACTAAGATAAGCGCGAGACCAAAATATTGATAACGATTTTTGATTGAACCCTTGGACAAAGATACGAGCAAATAATTCAATAGGCCCTCGTTCTTGTATGCATATATTAACCATCGTAGTTATTTTTGTATTCACAACGAATACGTCCGCCGTGGCCGAGTAGTCTAACACCAAAGCTTGCCAGCTTGCAGAAGGACGATGGTGCTACTAAAAAAAATGGCGTTAAACACCATTCAAATAAAATCACATTGTAACGCGCAACGTCGTTATCTTTTCTGTTATATCTAAATGTCACGGTTGTTGTATATGCAAGATAAACATTTAGTTTTTTTTGACGTGCGTATAGTCATATTATTGGTTTATTTTGTGTTTCTAGTGAACTGTACCGGTGCCAAGGATCCCTTCTACTGTAGTTTATGGGCGGGTATCTGTGAATCCGTATCCAACGTTCCGCAGGAATGTCCTAACACGTGTAAATGGTGTCCAAGTAAGTATTCTTTATCATAGTACATGCATATGCTCCAACATATGCACATGTCATTTTACAGACTGTAAAACTCTCCCGCTTTGGTCGGTTATGAAGCAATGAGATTTGACCACGCTAATTGGTCAGTTGCTTCAGAGAAAGCTGAATGATGTCTTCTGGCTTCAGTAAGCGTTTAATAGCTATGAATTGGGGATTTGGATTTACACTTCCAATGAATACACTTCCCAGCTTTTTCGTTGGTTTGACAGATGTCAGGGACTGGGATAACCTAGTAAATTTATCTTAAAGGAACATACTGCAAATTCGATAAATTCTTATTTAACACTTTTTTGGACACCCATCCCCAACACACTGCTGAATGTAAATATAAAATCAAAAACTAAATTGTCTGTGCAGAAACTAAACGTAGTTTCTATTTTGAAAAGGGGCATACACAGGTATATGATATAAATCATTTTTACAAAAAGGATAAACTATATTTAACCTATTATGTAATTGCATTTGTTTGATTGGTATAAATATAAGCAATTAAATATAGGTTTTTATATTTTAATTAGTTTACTCATATAAACGAGACGTCAGTTTTTTTTATGAAAACCGCAAACACGTTGTTAAATGTGAAGTAACAGGTTACACTATTTGGAGATTGGCATTTGCATTTGGCTGATTATAATTATATTCATCGATGTTAAAGGTTTATTTAATTAGAATATATCAAACTATTGCTTTGTGCCTTTTTATGTTTGCTAAGTCTTGACAAATTACCAAATCTTCAGATTGTTCTCTTAGGTATAATGTTCTTTTATTTTGTTTGCACAGAAATCTTTGAAGGTGTTCTGCACTATGTATGAAATTTCCTTTCGTATGTGAACAACACGAAATATTTTAAGTTAATATATATATATATATATATACATTGAAGAATGAAACCCATAAGTTGACAGTTTGGAACTGCATTAAATCAACTACATGTAGTTATTCGGGCAACCGGCACAACACTAGGTACAAAATAATTGCATTAAATGTAACCAACTCATGTTGACCTCATTTTACAGCTGCTGCATACACGCCTCCAGTGAAAGTCACAACTGACACTACAAAGGTCACAACAGAAACTTCAAAGGTCACAACTGAAACTTCGAAGGTCACAAGTGAAGATACCGGGAAGACAACAACAGATGACACATCAGGAGCCGACTTACTCGTCCCAATGTCAATTCAAATCTTCATACTTGTACACATCCTGTATGTGTATCATCATATTCTATAAATAATGTCAAAACCCTGCTCAAGATACAACATGATACAAATGTAACAGATACAAAAAACTGTATTACACCACAACAAAGAAACACTACACTCAAGAAATATGAAAACGCAACGTAATGTCATTTCTGCAATATGCATGTAGAAACAGTACAACATTTTTGGGACTGTGTTTATGGAAAACATTTCTGGACAGAAACAAATGAGTTCTTATCACAAAATGGTATTAATGAATCATTCAATTTTAAAAATATATCATTTGACATCCATGACGACAACACAAAACAAAAATCAACAACAAAAAAACAATACATTTTGTTATTTTCCTAGCGAAATATTTCATTCCAAATACAAAGCGATACATCCAGCTTTGCCAAGCGAAATCCAAACTAGAAACGCATAATAAGAAATAGCGGTGAAAAAAATGAATAATTAGAAATAGCAACCTCAAATAAGCCACATCAATATGTATATTAATCTAATATTGTACATAAATAATCAGCTGTCTGTCTGTCTGTCTGTCTGTCTGTCTGTCTCTCTCTCTCTCTCTCTCTCTCTCTCTCTCTCATTTTCACTACTCTGAGTCAGATTACTCCTGTTTTAAATGTATATTACTATGCATAATGTAACTTTGTTTATGTCAAAATGAAAATAAACGGGCTACCAGCTGGTAACTCAAAAAAAAAAAAAGAAACAAAAAAAAACACAAAAAAAAAACAAACCGCAACGCAGGAAGGAATATGAAAACGTAACACATGAAGTAATGTGCAAACGCAACACAGGAAGGAATATGAAAACGCAACACAGTAAGGAATATGAAAACGAAACACAGGAAGATATATAAAAACGCAACACAGGAAGGAATATGCAAACGCAACACATTTAGAACGATTGTATATATCCATATCATACAGTAAGTATTTCTGTTGATGATATTGGTTATGCTTACTTGAGATGTAACTGAATAATTGGATACTTCCTACACAGATGTCGCTTTCTTTCATTTCCAAGAGAACCTAAACCCTGTGATGCGTTTTTATATCTCTTGAGTGTAGTTCAATGAGCTGTGTAAGATATATTTAAAGATACGTACCTTGGTATGCATTAAAACGAAAGATGACGTATGTATATCATTTGCATTTATGTTTAAAAAATATGATTAATGTTGAAGAAATCCATCATTATTGTTAATTTGAACGTACTATGACTTATGCAAGTAAACGGAAGTATGATTTACATGTATACAATAAATTATGTAAATTAAAATGCATCTATACACCGTGAGTTATGATATATTTGACATTTAATGTTTGATTCAACATGAAGCAGACGCTTAGGATGAAGTATTGTTGCAGAAGTTGAACTGAGCTTGATGTATATGTTTTAAACTTTTCCATATCACTCGAAATTTGGCAAATGAAGGCCTTATTACATTTGTTTAACGTGAGTGTACATTTAATACCCGTAACTTTGTACATGGTTACAATTCGTTCATTTTTATCATCTATTACTTTGGTTAAATAACGAAGGTGTAAGCCCACCATTTTTATGTTGTTTTCTATTCTATAGTAAATAAAAATGTTTTCATAATTGTCATTCATTGATAGACCCAAAGGAAAAAAGTGAAACTTATATTTTATTGTTTGTCATTCTCTGAATCACGAAAATATGATGAGAAAACTAGGTGTGTACACAGACGACAAGTGAAAGTAGACGTCAGAAATCGTGTATTCTTACCTCAATTTTCAAGCTCTATTTTTTTCTAAATTTACAATTCAAACATAACAATGCTTTCAAAATGTTGGAAATAATCAATAATGCCATTCAAAAACAAATGAGCGTTATAACAAGGGCAATGCATTTTGAAAGAAGGAGAAACAAGGATTATTTATAACCGCCAATGTGCGCCACGGATGCATTCTTGTTTGCAATGGTGGTACTACGCCTGAATCAGTACGATATGACATTTCATGATGGATTGCAAGAATAAACTACAATGTGTTTCTTGCCGTTCACAAGAAGTAACAATGTAGGGGCTGTTTAAAAAACGTTTACAATATTACAAAATTCTAAGGGAAAAATTAAAGTTACAAAAAAGCTAATGCAAATCTGTTACAAAACTTATACTTGACATCGCCATAAGTACTCCGTACAAAAACGCCGTACAACCGCAAGAAATACATCACGTGATAACAAAGTGACAAACAATACCCATTGTGTGTCACACAACCAACTGATATCGACCAGTAATGTTTACTGATCTATGCATATAACACGTTGACACGTGCTTGTCAACATCAAAGGGTGTGATTATTTCTTCAAATAGGTCAAAGTAATGCGTTATATATGTTGACAGTTTGATAAATGACTCGTTTCGGCAACATTATCATTATATATACTTGTAATGTACTTGCCTTTCACATTCCAGGTGAACATTATTAATTGCGTAATGTAGCTGGGGTTATGTCACTGACACTATGCAGGTCATCAGGAAGTAAACATATTCTTTAATATTATAAATTTTGTAATTTTACAATGTACTCCAAATACACGTCGTGTAAAGTGTATTTGACTTATATTAAAATCAAATTATATTGTGAATTTTATACATTCATTTCTGCTAATACTGTAAATAAAATATATCTAACCAATCTTAATTAAGAAAAATAAAATACAAAATTAGAATAATAAATAAATGAAACAACCAAAAAATCCAAACATAATTATACATGGAATTCTATGTATCTTTATTATAATTAATAAATCTCATCTTTAGAATTCAATTTACATATGGAAAAAAGACATACTTCAATTAAACAAATATGTAACGTAGATTAATATGATTTGGAAAATATGAGGTGGTCTTTAATATTTCGTGCTTCGTTGTTAAATCTTAATATATGCTTCGAAACAGAATGCATTCAGATTTACTAAAATGCTGTATGTAGTTATTTTTAATACATTTTATATAGTAATATAGACCTCTGGCCCAAAAAAACAAAGAGTGGCAAATATACAGGTACCAAATGCAAATACAGTTGTGGCATTACAAATATCTAGCATGAAAATCTGTTTTTGAAGATGACATATATTCATCTTCAATAACATACGTGTTAGTCCTTAAGCAGAAAAAGCAGTATCTTAAATGCCTATCGATTGCTGTATGTCTATATGGCTATATATATATTATAAGTAAAGAGTTAAATAATTTTCAGCGCTGGGGACTAGAGATACTTGTGTGTTTATATTGTAATGCTTTTGGCTCCTGTTATATGACAATTCACGTTTAGTTATGCACTTTTTGGTGAATGCTGTTACCGGTGCAGGAGTGTTATAAACCAAGACATATTGTTATATTAATCTAGTGTAATATCGATACCAATTAATCGCTCGGTGTTTTCCGTATAACTCGGCTCTCGCACGAAATGTACCGAACTACTATCCGATTTCCCGGAACATCTAAATGACGTCATATTTTCATGGCAGCTCTGTGTAACGACGAAACTTAGAATACGGACTGTGTTATTTACAGAAGCATGTAATACCGGTTTTCCCCGTTAGAAAGGACATAAAAATGATATATCGGCCGTTGGCTTATGACATATTTCAGAATGTTTTATCACCATGAATTATGGACGTTTTAAATCCAACACATGTTTGACATTTGATCTGTTCAACAATCTATTTGAACTTGTGATGCAGAACAATGATATAGCATTGTCATTATGATATAATACGGTAGGCAAATTTATAACTAGACTTGCATCATCTTCACAGCTATAAAAGGAAATCACGGCCATTTTGTAGAACACCAGCTTACGACTTTTAAAGGTTGCATATCAGGAAAAACGCTATAAATGTCTTAAAATGAATTATTTTGAAAATGGATAAAAAGAATCCCATAAACATAAATGAATATAATCAGTAAATCAAATCCACCAAAACGTGTCGATATCGATATCGATACTCGATATTTAATCAAACAGGTAGACTTAAGACGAAATCACCATTTTAAAAATAGATAGCATTTAAATTCTGTTTTGATGACCTTCACATCACCATGAAGACTGTTTCTAAGATGAAACAAATGCTACAGTATATAAACCAGCGTGACGAAGCTTATCAATATCAAATTGAAATCACGTTGATACATCACAAAAAACGTAACAATTATAAGCGGGAAATCTATTTAGTGCGAAGGCTAAGTTAGAAAATCCATTTTCAATATATTATTTTGGTAATACTTAAATAGATATTTCGACAGCCAATACGAGGACAGCGAGTGTATATAGACATGATCAATTGGAAAAAATTATGAGCCAATTTTTAAATTTTGAATAATGTATGCTTGCTTTAAAATTAAAAAAAAAACGGGTAACAAACATTGATGTTCACGGCTACGCCATATTGAAAAAACAAGATAAGAAAATATTTGTGCTACAGCAGGTACGTATGGTATAAAATACACATTCACAAATAAAGATATGTACATGAAAGGGTTCTTCGTGACCTAGTGACCCAAGGTGCTGTCTCAAGATCACTTAATTCTCACCGCTAAGGTCGTTGGTTCGAGTCCCGCTCGCTCAAAAAACTTTAGGTGAGAAAGTTTCCCAGTTACTTGCAGAAGAACGATGCTCCCGCTCAGAATATATAACATGGAATGTGTTGAAAATGGCGTTTAAACCCATTCCAATAACATGTATATGAAAACGTTAACACTTGATGCTCCACGTGGATACAATAGACGACATTATAAAAACAACAACAACAACAACAACAACAACAACAACAACAGTTAAAGAGTATCGGAGCAGCAATAAAGACACACCGGCTGCGAATACATATGTGTGTTTTTTTAACAAAACGCCCATCTTCAACAAGTCCCATGTCCTTCAGGTTGTCGCACGATAAATGAGAAATGTGTAATAAAAAATCTGATTGTAAAATTTGTAACCACTAAATATGTAGTAAACTGCAAAATCGGAATACATATTATAGATAAACTTTGAAAAAGTCAGAAAATACTGATTTAAAATGACTCTGACTAAATATATATCTGCAAATACTGCTATCATAAAAGCCAGGTTTAACAAGCCGTACAAGAAATCCGTTTTTTTTATCATTCAGTGATATAATTTCAAATGAGAAGGAAATTATACGGAGGATTTCAATTGAGCACAAATCATAAGATTATTTTTTCTTATATAACTCAGTTGTGAAACTGCATCGTTGAGCATTTTGTCGCTTTCTGTACCTTCTTGCGATTTACTCTCTTCCGAATTTTTACTCTTTAGTCTAGTGTTTAAGATATACTATCTACCATCATATTAAGTAAAGTAAATTATGTCATTTATTATAGAATAATGTTTTATATATGACGTACTTTAAACAATGCAGTGCCCGATAAGCTCAGTCGGTAACGCGTCTGACTATCAATCCAGGCGTCGTGAGTTCCGATCCCCGCCCGGAAACAGTCTCCGTGATGATCGAAATGCGACAGTGTGTCTCATTATCATTCGTCTCTGACCGCTGATTCAAGTGGGAAGTTACCAGTTACTTGTGGAGATGTGATGTGCTAGAGTATTGGATCCCAGGAAACAGTGGTTAGGTTAACTGATCGTATGGTAGCCCTCGATGGCATAAAAGTGACGATACATATTCAATCAATTAACCAATCAATCAATCAATCCTTAAACATTGAGCTTCATTATCTGGTTTATTAAGAAGTAAACTAAATATCCATGAGAATTCACATAGTGAGGCAAGTGTTTATCGCTAGTCATCCTAATACTTAAGTAATGGTCGATTTCGTTCGTTTTCCTCCTTGTTGATATATATTATATACATAGGTCACTTACAACAGCTTCGTGGTTGAGCTAGCATTTACAGCGACATGGTTAAAATGCACTAAATGTATTGGAAGTCAAGCAACGAAGTACAGGATTAGTATTTTGATGGGTGACCACTGTCACTTTAATGGCGGCGAAGATTAACTTTCGAACCTGCGTCTGCACAAATCTCTCTTTCGGATGGGATGGGATATGAAAATGAAATGCGGGAATCTACAGGCTTCGCAGTTGGGGCCAAGACCTTAAGTGTTAGAGAGGGAAGGAGTGTTATGAATGTATATAGGTCACGTACAACAGCCTCGATGTTGAACTAGTTTTTACAGCGATATTGTTAAAGTGCACTAACTGTTTTGGAATTTAAGCAACGAAGTACTTAGATCAGTGACCGCTGACAGTCACTTTAAAGCGCTCGTAAAATGCATTTATTATTCATCTAAAATACCTATTCCAATGAATTTCGAGCATTTGTCCCAAGTGATTGTACATCGTTATTGTACGCTCCAAATCGGAAGCGTCCCGAAAATCCGGATAGATTTTTCGTATTGGACGGTTCGGCCGTCTCGAAAGTCGATAATAATTTGGACGTTAAGCATATAAATACTCCGCAAATCTTTGATATAACATATAAAAGAAATTACTGAGGCACTCCTAATGAACATTGCGTCGTTGAAACAACAAGCAAGATGTATATGTTGAGAAGTTTAAGTATATATTATTCTCAAAGATAAAGATGCTTAAAAAATTGTAATTTATAAAAGAAAGAAAATAGCTGTGATAAGGGAATTATATCAATTAAAATTATATTTTTTTAAAAGAGTCAACTTTGATATTATCAAAAAATATGATAAACATTAACTACCGGTTATTTTTCGTATTTCTTAAAAAAATGAGCTTTTGTTAAAATAAATTGTTTTAATAAATTTTAATTCAATATTGTGTTTCTTATAAAAAAAACTCGAGGTAAACAATTAAAAGGTCAGTATACAGTTCACTGTTCAATATGGATTAACCTTATAGTAACATATTTGCTTAATCATGAAAGCTTCAAGATAGCTCTAAGCTAAATTTAGCCAGACTCCATGTCAAACGCTTATATCGTCGTGATCCAGTTTTACAGTGTTGATTACCGCCAAAATGTTCATGCGCGACAGGGACTACTTTTTATTCGTGGAATTATTGTTACCTTTCCAATATAAAAAAGCAGGAACAAATCAATCAATAAAGAACATATTGCTGACATTTTACTATGCCATTTTTAAAAAAAAAAACATAGACTTTGTATTAAAGCCCGCGTATCAGATCTTTCACCTACTTCTACAGCGGAGTATTTCTACCATGACGCCTAGATTGTTATACGTCATCAAGTCTATAATGTTAAGTAAGTGTACTATATTAATACAGGTTCATATAATGTTGTAAAAATTCTGGTTGCGTTTGCAAAATAACTTAAGATAAATATCGCCTAAAGTAATTTTGACAATTTCTACGTTGTTTTTTTAAATGTTGGTTGACGTTTAAAATCATTGCATTTCTAGAAAATATATGATTTTTAAATGATTTGAGCCAAATTTTGATTTAATTGGTTTAATATAAAAACTATGATTTATAATTGTTGGTTTACGCTAACGTCAATTTTTATCATAAGTTCTTTTGTGAAACGCAACCCAGTTTAATACCTCGTACTGAAGCAACTGTAAATTTGGTAATGGAACCTGTTGAGATCACCGTTGTTGTATTTGTATCAACTATGCGACTATTGTCGATATTATAGAACAAAGGTGGATCGAATGAAGCACAAGGAACTTTGGGAAAGATAGAAACCTAATTGCGACTGCTGCACGTGTTCAGCATTTTTGTCGGCGTAAGCAACACAACCAAGAAAAAATATGAACTATACCACAACACGTTCGCTCCAAGCACCAACTTAAGCTGTATCTAGACACGTAATGAGCTCCGTCAAAAGCCAACTCATCGGAAATAATAACAGTACCAAGCACGGACAACTGATAACAAACGCCACGCAGCACGAGACACTGGTGTATTGAAAGGCAGCAATATCTGATAAAACACTCCTGTTTCACCAATATTTTCTTAAGTTGAAAAAGTTAAGTTAAAAAATGAACTAAAATTTGACTGGTAACATTAGGTCTTTTAACCAATGTCAATGAAAACAAATGCATTTTCTTTATAGAACCAGTCTAAATCATAATCGTCTTGATGCTTTCCTTTGATTTAAGGTGTTAAACATTTAGGTATATATGTAGGTGAAACAGGAGTCTGACCTTCTAAACGCAACCAAAATTCATAGAGCATTTCAAGAGTTTGCCTTGTCAGTGTATGGTACCTATTAACAGCCACATTAATGTACAATCTGTCATGGTTTTCTTTATGCACAAAATCTTTAAAGGCTTTCTTTATATTTGGACCATAAACAAATATTTTCTCTGACGTTAAGTGTCATTAATCGTGACCTATCGTGTTTCAATTCAACTCGTGCTTCAATATGATGTCGCACCCTTTTCTAATTAAACCTTTGAACGTAATGAGGTTACAAACAATACGTCTTCTAATGTTACAAAGCAAGCTGTACAATCTATGTGAAGGTGACATTATTATACAGAGATGTCAATGTTATGTGAATTGATGTCTATCGCAACAAAAATGAACACCAAGGGATGCTTTTATCGGATATTAATTCACTTTGATAGAGCGGTCGAACATGTTGTTTAGTGGACATTGGAACATGGCCATTTCAAGTCCCTGATATCTGCCGAGTCAGTTCTATTTACTCCCTATGAAAAAGCAGGAAACTCTATGCATTTCCCACAATTCATAGCTATTGAGCGCTTACTGAACCGTGACGCCATTCATTTTTTTTTCTGAAGCAACTGACCAATCAATGCGTTCAATTGTGCTCAAATCTTATTGCTAAGTAACGGACCAAAGCTGAAAAGCTGGGTCCGTACCCAAGCTGGAAAGCTGGGTCCGTTCTAAAGATTATGTAAAACATTTCTTATTTCGAATTATCATTTTTTATTATTTTTAGCCACTTTGGAGTCACAGAGCTCAATTTGTGTTGCTAAAACAACCGAGTGCTGCTTAAGCAAGTGCTAGTCGATGTGACAGGTATGGTGCTTCATTTTCGTTCATGAACAGATTCAATAAAACCGTGTCTGTTAATGTTATTCTTTGTTGTGTAATGCTCCTATGAGTCATTAGTTATATCATAAAATGATTAATGTTATTTATAGCCATATAGTTATATGCGGCAGCTTGTTAAATTGGTCAAGAATAACCTCAAATTCTATAAGTCAGCGTCATTCTCACAATAACAATTAAACTGATCAATTATACTATTTATACTGAGCTGCTTACATAACAGAGTCGCAGGTACTTGATTTATACCTAGCCATGGCTGGTCATTCTGCTATAAGAACAACGACACTCCGAATGATAATCTAAAGAGCATGTCAAGCAATCGGTATCAACAGCTGGTGCATTTTATTTCAATCAAAATTGGAATGAAATGGCCATAATTACAATATAAAAATAAGATAAGATAATTAGGCATATTAACCATTTATCCGTTTAAATTATGAGAGACTATTAGTCAGTATATGTACACACTGCATATAAAATAGTTTAACATGAGTTTTCAGCTAGTATGGTGAAAATTGAATACATTAAATGAAAAGAAGTCAATCCACTTTTACTTATACTAGTAATGGAAACCCGATT
The DNA here is from genome assembly GCA_029582155.1 of Panopea generosa. Taxonomy (NCBI): domain Eukaryota; kingdom Metazoa; phylum Mollusca; class Bivalvia; order Adapedonta; family Hiatellidae; genus Panopea; species Panopea generosa. The sequence continues at coordinate 6,488,913 of CM055902.1, forward strand.
GCTGTATTACAATAACGTTTTATAATATAAAACCAAATTAATATACCTTTTCATGCCTAAAGCGTGTACATGTTTTCCTAACCCCTAATTGCAAAGAGCTTACAAAGAACGCATTTGTAATCACATACCGCGTTCGTGTAGCTTTAAGTGTTTCAAATGTGACACATTGCCCAAAATGTAAAGGTGATTTCAAGGGTAGTTGATTACACAAAGATGAAGTTTGAATGATTGTTCAATTAGATTTAAATATTGCTAATGACTTTGGGGATGTGATTATGCGATCCATTGTAATGAAGCGGAATGTTCCTCGTATAAGATATAGCTATACCTGATATCTGATGTTAGTCTATCCGGGCAACTGCTAAGCCATGGCGGTACTCAAGTGTTTGGTCGCGATCGCTTTATTGGAATTAGCAGTATGCCAACGCCAACAACAGAGTTATTATAATAACAACAACAGTGAGTAATTGATCAATTTGTTACGATTTTTTTTAAAACGAAAATCAAATAAATTTTACGAAATTCAAAAAACGTTTGTGTTAAATAATAATAATAATGCGTGCGTTTATGGTTTAAATTTAAAATATGTCGCTTCATGTCTTAGCTGCGTAATGGCTTCCAATAGACCCTTTTATCCGATAGCTCTGTATTCGATAGCTATTTTTGATTATTTTAATATTCACATTGTTTTATTAAATATTATTTATTATCAAGACAATGATCTAATGTGTTATGTGTGACAGCCACGAAAAGTCCTCTGGTATTTTGGCTCAGTTTTTCTTTTTAATCACGGAGCTCATTTAGAGCATATTCTATGCTGCTGAAAAATAGAATACCACTAAAGCTGCCGAAGGTGGTGGTGGTGGTGGTGGAGGAGGACATTTCTCGTGAATCAAAACAACAGAGACTGCTATTTTATTTTGTTATCAGTTATTATCTTAAAGATTAAATCATTTTAGATATTCAGTTAAACTGAAACAATATACATTTAAAAAAACAATCCGCATTGACGAAAACAACTGGAATTGTATTCATTACAAAATTTATTAACATGTTACTATTTATAAAAATAAATTAACGTCTTCGCCACCATTTGTTTTCTAATTTTTTGACATCTTTGACGTTCTTGGTCATCGCCAGAATCAGCCTGTTGAAACAATAAGTTTAAAGTTTCAGTTACCATGGCAACGAAGAAGTTTCAATTATTTTTGTATGCTCATTGATAGCAGTATCGGAAAATGGTCGATATATTTTACCTTGCTACAGTATCTAAGAATGAGGACAAACTATCTTGAAGAATAAAAAAGAATTGAACATATTTATGTATAGAACATAAACATGTTCAATTCTACTGAATTATAACACTAAATCCCCATTTGCAATTTTATTCGTTGGAGAAAATTAAAGCAATTTAAGCCAAAAATCAAATATAATGTAATAGACCATTTGAAAAGCAGGAACGCAACCAAGGAGAGATAACTGACAACTTGACATATCATGTCTTTCCATGAGCAGTACGCTTTTCACACTCCCTAGTTCCACTTCAGCATTTAAGCCGAAACATCATATTTGGTGTAAAATATTCTTTGAAAAACAGGAACGCAATTAAGGAAAGAAAACCAACGACTTGGCCTAATTGGTCTTTCCATGAGCGGTACACTTTTTTTCAACGTAAGCATCTAAAGCAAAACTTCATATCTGATGTAAGAGATCATTTGAAAGGCGGGAATGCAAACATGGAAAGAAAACCGATTACTTGGTTTATTACGTCATTCCATGAGGTATACACTTTTCACTACTCCTGGTTCCACTTAAGCATTATTAGAGCTCCCTGTTTAAAACGGACAAGCAATTATATCACCACAGAGCTGTTGTGAATGTTTTAATATATCTTATAGTATCAGACCAATGGATCATTTAGGTCTAGAGAAAGCAAACCAAGAAGAGAGTGCTAGATACACAGTTCAGATAAACGACTTGTTATGAAGGCATTAACCTATGCTATGAAATGTAATAATAACGTCAATTATTTCTGCTCCCGTTACAGGTAAATACGAGTCTTGTGCGTAAAGTGTCCTAATATTGGATGTTGATGGAAATAACATAACCAATCAAAGTGCAAGTGACCACTTATATAAAAATATAAAGGAATTAAACACATTAATAATGAAACTACAACAAGTATGATAAAACCGGAAATCTTCATGACGCTGATGACGTCAAACGTTAAAATTATTCAAAATTTTCGTATGTAGCTACATTAGTTTATCCTCCCTCTGATTTTGAATGGTACTTCTTGAGTTATATATTATAAACAAGAAATTTAGACTAGCCTTTAAAGAAATTTTAATATCTTTTAGTTTTAAAACGCTACCTCAGGACAAAGTTCGGGGGTGGGGGAGAAATGAAAGAAACAAAGTTGATTGATAACCGTGTTTCGTTTCTGATAGTCGACACGAAACCGATTCTCACACTAACCTCCCCATCTGCCAAAATTGAAGACGACATTAAAATATCGAAATACAAAAACAAACAAAATAAATGATGCTTTTAAGCTAGTTTTTCACAGTGATCAGACATACATGTGTAACTGTATATGCGGTTTGGTTCATTGGTTATATACGTGTTTCATTGTAATTTAAAGAAAAGACGATAGTTTTGATGTCAGACTGATGCAAAATGGACTGATAAAACTCAACACGTCTTCAATTATTTGCTAGAAACATACCAACAGAAATATTTAAAATTATAAAAAAACAAACATCCTGAATATATATTGAACAAACACCGAAAGTCAAGATTATGTAAATATTACATTTTTATCATTCTTCTTGCATAAACCAAAGTATTTGAAACTTTTTAATTTTTTTCTTTACCTTTATATCGAAATATTCAACTTTAATGGTGTTCCATAAACTTTTCTATCCAATCAGATTGCGGGATATTCAATTTTTTTTTCTTAAAACACTAGTTTACATCCGCATTTTTTAAGATTAAATCATTCCCTCTATTTTGTTAAAAGCTCAGACATTGACACTTAAGGTTGACTTATCATCACATGCATAACGTGGCAAAACATGCGTAAATAAGTAATTATCCGGGATGATAAATTTGCATATCGTTTAATGGAGAGAAAAATCTATTTAGCAAATACTAGCACTTCATTTGTATGCTAATGAGGTCCTCCCAGGGATTACGGAGACATGGGGGAACATGGCCAATTATTTTAGAGATCTGGGGACCATTGGCTATTACATTACACTACCTTCTTTTATCAATGTTTAAAGGGAATATGTCAAGATTTTTTAAAATTTTGAAAATGGCTAAAAACATTTTTTTGATTATAATGTGTCTATAATAATTTACTCGCTGACCCCGTATTTTCAAATTGATATCTTTTTAAACATGCCAAAATAATATATTGAAAAAAAAATTGCTATTTTGGGCTACACACCTAGGTTAAACTAAAATAGATTTCCCACTTAAAATGGTATCATATTTTGTGACGTATTAAATGAGTCATGTGGTTTCATTTTGATTTCAATTTGATCAGTTATACAGGTTTACACGCAGAAAGACTTGTTCCATCTTAGAAAGAGTCAGAATAACGATGCAAATGCCGTCAAATTCTATTTTGTCTTTAAGTGCTGTCTATTTATAGAACGGGGAATTCGTTTTAAGTTTACCACTCAAATTTACATACTTGTATTGATTTTGTCCCGTTTTGATGGATTTTACATACTAAACTCTTCGGTTTATATTTATTAATGATAATAAGAAAAATCTATTGTGCAGTTAGTCACTCTTTGTTTTGTTATTTCAAATTTGTATGAATCCGTTTCTTTGATATGATTGAAGATGATGCCGTTTATAAAATGGTCATTACTTTACCGCGCCGGTTTCAGTAGGGTTTAGTGTGCATTATGATTTCTTTCATATTTAGAAAACATTTTTATTATGCTAAATACTGCTTTTGTAGACGTGCGCTGGGGGGAGGGGGGGGGGGGGGGGGGTGTACGATTCAATTTGCCACAATATATTAATGGTAATATAAGCTATTCTAGAATGAAATAATAAACTTAGAACATTATTGTGGACCTGTCCATGACCTGTACAGGGTAATGTTTCAGTCAGTGGATGGTATTGAAAACCACTTTTAGTTACAACCCTTCAGAATGTTCTGTTATTATAATAATGTAAACATAAGTCTAAAAAAAACACCAAACACTCGTATATACAATCTTGATATACTATAGTGAGTGAGTAACGCTGTACTTCTAGCAATCTAAATATACAGACAGTCTGGGAGCTAGCCGGACTGCTTAAATACGTTTCTCTCTTAACAGGTTACGTACACATTGTGACATATTCACTCACAAATTTGGACCAGATAATCACGCTAATGTTTCTCGGAATATAAGAAGGTCACAGTCCTACGTCGGGTGCCAATATCACAGGACGAAAAAACTATGCATCCAGTTCGAGACTCAAACCCGAGACTTCTCGCTTACAGGGTAAATACTTTACCAGGTGAGTTAATCGGACTGCTTACATACATTTCTCTCTGAGCAGATAACGTACATGCTGTGACATTTACCTTGTATATTGTTTTCTTCAGGGGGAGGATGGATGAGAAGAGGCTATGGATATGGCGGTGAAAATCTATGGGAAAATAGATTTGACATGTTAGAAAATCGGATGGAGAACAGATTCGATATGTATGAGAACAGGGTAGAGAATCTTCCGTTTCAACAAAGACGTCGATTGCAAAATCGCCTAAATGGCATAGAAAATAGATGGGAGAACCGCATGGATTATATGGAAAATCTATACGAGAATAGATATGAAAATATGTTTGGAAATAGGTTTGGAAGTAGGTACGGAAGTAGGTACGGAAATAGGTACGGAAGTAGACAAGGACGTAGACAAGGAAGTAGACAAGGAAGTAGAAATAGGAACAGAAATACTAATCGAAATGGAAATAGATTAGGGAGAAACAGGAACTGGAATAGGTACGGCGGTCGTATGACAGAAGCACGTCGTGATTACGTAGACGAAATGTACGGTGATAACCCATTTGGTTATCAAATGTACTACCGGGATCAAAGAGCACGTGGTAGAGGTGGGAGAGGAAGGTCACCATATCAGCAGTATTGGGAATATTAGATTCATTGACTATTAAGATGAAATAAATAATTGAAGAGGCAATGGATGTTTGTCTCTATGGCATTTAGCTTCCTTGTTATGACAGGACGACATTTTGTTGATTGTTAACTTAACAGCTTTTCAAAACCAAGAGCGTATCAACAGGAGAGATATCCATTTAGAAACATTGCTTTAGGTTACATGTTTACAATACATCAGTGAACTAAGTCGAACCATTTAAATACAAAACGTTCTCGTGATTTCTTTTATAAAAGTTGAACGTAAAATAAAAACAAAAGTAAAGCGAACTTCATTATTAAGCTATTAAACAAACATTGTGCTGATTATAGCTTTTGCAGAGATATCCTTTTAGGAGCACTGAGCGTTCATTTCGTGACCAGAAGACGTGAACTATGATGAGTGCATTAAAAATGAAGCTACAACAAGGTCTATATGACAATTAAAACGAAAACAAATAAACTGATTTTCTAGTCTTTTCTATAAATTTTATACTCGAATATAAACACAAAAATCTATTATTAAGACTTGACTTCCTTTCATACTTTTTATTGGAGTTGCAGAGGTACCGTAAAAAGAAAACGAAAAATAGCAACTTCACAGCAGCACCCATGCATCTAGTTTATACTAATTATATCAAATAATATTTTAATTCTTAATTCCAGACCAGAGTTTGGCTGCAGACGTATTCATTCATATGGATCTTATTTAATAAACTGAATGACATATAAAAACATTACTAGTTATTATACAGTTCTTGTTTATATCTCCCTGGAAGTAGTGCCGTAGATTTTAATATATAATTATATAATTATAGGAATACGTGGCAATTTTAGTCATTTTCGTACGCTTACCGGGGCAAACGGCCATTTTGATTATTTGTCAGTTAAGGTTATTTCTTAAAATATCCTAATATAAATTAAATAGCCCTGGAATGCATACGGATCTTTATTTTCGAGAGTATTAAATTGATAATTACAATTATCAGTTAAACTAGCTGCTTTCCGGCTCGCTTTCATCAGAAAAGGTCAAATATAACACATTTTATTGTTAAAAATGTATATTTGACAATCAGCACTTGTATGTTCATTTAATAAATCAGCCGGTATTTTTATATGACGGTACGAGATATTGTGAATGTATTCTATCGATTTTGAATTTGTCAAATACACCAATCCATTTTTCGTTTACATGCGTTAGCTTTCTGCCTTCTGCATTGGATTGTTTGTAAAATAACCTACTTCCACTTACATGGTGTGGTTAATTACTTGACATGTTAACTGATATGCGGTGAAATATTGTCATAGAACCCTACTTATACATGTGATTTTTTTTAAATATGCCAGACACAATCGCGAATATTTCGATCTCAACACTTTTTCTCTTTTTATTTGCTACTATTGCGTAACGCTATGTATTCGTAAATTGTCAATACATTAAATCGTTTATTTTCGGAATTTTTCACTTTATCAAAACAACACTTTATTAAATTAAATACTGACAAAAAATCACTCTAGTTAACATAGTAAAATAGTTTTATAATAAAAAAAACAGACACACACACACACACACACACACACACACACACACACACACACACACAAACACACACACATATATATATGTGTGTGGTATATTATGATACGATATATCGCCGCTTTTATTTACTATGACAACATCTCACACCATATATGTAAGGTGTCATAAAAGCAAAGGGAGATAATGCAATTAACACAACTTGGATCGACAGACTGACAAACAAAAATCTCGAAAGTACTCGAAAATACTTACAGTCAAGCTTTAATGAATATTCATACGTCATCTTAATTTGATTGGTAGTGTTTGGTTTATTTTGTGTAATAAAAAGTAGTCCCTGTCGCGTAGGATCATTTTAGCGGTGATCAACACTGCAAAGTGTGATCACGACGACATTAACAGGGTTATGCCTTTGGCATAAAGCCTGGCTAAAAATCGAAAGGGCAGACGGACAACCTGTGATTTCAGATATAACTGGCATAAGAGAATAAGCAATATCAGAATGTACAAACGAACAAATGAACAGAATTGGTTTATCTAATACACAACATTTTATTACGGATAAAATAACATAGTAAAATAATCATGCGACGTATCGATATTACAACTAAAATACTAAAGATTCGTAGCATGATGAAATTAACTATAATATTCATACTTTTAAGTGAATTACAGAGATTTCTTAGTGAAATACATAATATTATGTAGTTCGATGTGTCCTTGAATCAAAAGTGTAAATTATCAAATACAGTTTTAGTTTCGCTTCTGTTTCCTCGTTACATAATATGTAATACCAATGAATATGTATCAAGTTTGAAGTGTATATGCAGATGTTAATAATCACGATTTGTTGGAACTATTTTGTGTTGATTCAACCTTACGTATAGCAAAATAACGTGATGAAGCTCTTGACCGGATTTGTCTTTTGTAAGAACAGGTATTTCGCTTAATAAAAATCATAAAATAAAAAAAAATCTCTTCGTTCATCTTGTGTACACTGAAAGTGGTATTCTCTCATAGCTACGCCATTCGCGATAAAACCACTATCAATATGAACTTGGTAAAAAATGTCAATCTTAAACAAGTTTTCTCGTTTTTTCTTACCGATTAACATAACGTGATCGAGAAATAAAAGTTAGTTCATGCATTTGTAAATGGTCAGCAGGTTAAATCGTTCTTGATCCAATTCATTTTCGAAATGCTCCAATTTATTAAAGAAAAACACTTTGATAAATTAAGTGCTGATAAAAAGTCAATCTAGTTAACATAGTTAAAGAGTTCATTTTTATAATAAAAAAATCACATTCAAGTCTGTATGGAATTGACGTCTATTCTTCTCTGATGGAACATTTCCTTGTGTCAGTTATATCCTGTACCTCGTGATCTTGTGACGCGTATAATAGATCTGAGACTGCAGAATGAATTACAGGTTCTAATATTATGAAATATATTGGATTAAGAAATGCTGCTTATTAATAGTAATCGTATCTGGCTTCCATTCTGTCCTGTCGTCTGTCTAGTCTATTCTCTCGCATGTCCCAGCGTCTATCAAATCTATTCTCCATCCGCTCGGATCTTCGATCCCACCTGAAAGTGAGAAAATAGTACCGTTTATAGAACAAGTGTGATGCACAAGGTCCAGTGAGCATCAATCCCAGGACTGAAGGATCGTGGATTCGATCTTCTACTGCAAGAAAAGAACAATCTCGGTCCATGCATGTCGTAAAAAGCGACAATTTGAGTAATTCGATAGAATTTGGTGAAACTTTGCAGTTCTGCAGGTATCAAGGTTCTATGTTCATTCTGCATATTCATTTGTTGGTGTATTTTTTTTAAATCTGTATGTTAATTTGTTGTTTTGTACATATAGAGTGAAACTTGAATCTTCCATCCTGTTGGCGTCGAATAACCTATAATGTGTTGGTACGCCGTAAAACCCTATTCATTCATTCATTAATTAATTAATTAATTAATTAATTAATGTATTCATTCATTCATTCATTCATTCATTCATTCATTCATTCATTTGATCCACTCATAAAATTGCACAATGACTGGTGTGTTTTCAAAGGTATTGAGTTATTATTTAATAAAAATGTCGACAATGTTCTACACTTCATCCATCTGTTTTAAACCATTAAGAATCATTTTTAGGGCATCACATTCCCAATAAACCATTTTGAAGATATTTCGAACCAAATTACATCGGAGTCTAATCGCGTTATCGTCACTAAAAGCTGGCCTAAACTTTGTAGTGAGATTTTAAACGGAAATGTCTAATAATCTTATTTGATTAGATCTAACCTGAATCTACGGTCCCAAAACCTAAAAGTAACTACTCGGGACTCTCACTATATCATCAATTATATACAGGTGTCTCTACCTAAAATGTGTCAGTCTAATCAGTATGGCGAAACATAATATTAACTAGTTACTATCTAAAAGCAGAAGGAAGACTTAATATTCTTTGGTTTACCAATAGATATCCTACGGAAACAATTCAAGTACTTACACATGATCCCACCAATGAATCAAAACCTCTTGATATGAATAAAATTGAAACCGCTGCTTATACGTACAGTTTAGGCAAAATATGAAATCGTCTTACAAGTTATTGAAACATTTTTTTCACAAGTTTAGCCGATGCTGAACATCTGCTCGCCCTTTATGGAAACTAAAGCCCTTAAAAAAGAACTAAATCTAAACTGATATGACTAGGCAATGATTCGTGTTTCAAATTGAATAAATCAAATCAGAAATAAGTGAAAAAGTGAGAATTCTATTTCCACATAGCATTTTTATGAAAAAATCATCAAAGTCGGCTAAGAGGATCTCAATGAATCATTGTCGATTAATTTGAATGGACATGAATTTCTCTAAATTTGGTTAAACGGTCATGAAGAAGGAGATTTTTTTATAATTCATACATTTAACCACCTTTAACTCCCAACATCGAAACCATTTTGACTAAACAATGCTCCGGATCTCAAAACATTAAAAAACTGGATGGATAATGAGAACATTTCTTGAATTTCCAGTGTATCAACGTATAACTGGGTCCCAATAAACTCTAGTCCCTCTAGTTGAAAAAATGAATCATTTCACCAAATTTGGTTTACCTGTTTGTTAACTAAATATTTGATACTTTCTTTTATTTGCATCTGCTACCTCTTTATCGCTATTAAATGGCCTTTAAAGGATCAAATTTACATGTACAGTTCCAGATCAAACGATGCGTAAAATAACCCCTAAAACTTCTTTTTGGAACAAATTATTAATACCAAATATGATAAAATTTTGCTGTTTTCAACTCATGCTAAGAAGATTTTTGAAATTTCATAATTTTATCCTCTTTTGAGTCTCTGCTGAATCTTTATTGATATTGAATTCCCTTTAAAAGACATATTCACATCTTTTATGACTAGACTATGCTACAAATCTAAAGATGATTAAAATAATGTAAACAATATATGAGAAAAAGCGAAGTTCCTGTTTCCAAATTGTATTTTATGTAAAAAAGTCCCCAAAATCTGCTCAAAATAATCCTAATTCCGTTATTTGAACAAACAAAACCAATATACAAAGAGGTCGTTTGAATCAAATATAAACACATTTGTGTCACCAATTTTTGAGAAAAAGAATTTTAAATTCACAATTATATTACTTTTTGGGTCCCTGCTGGTCCCTTATGGATATTGAATCCCTTTCAAAGGACCCAGTCTCAACCATTATGACTAAACACTCTCCTCTTGTTTTTTTAACAAACTTGAAATCCCATACTCATACGGACCATTCATACCAACTATGAAGATAAATATTGCATATTTAAGAGGGCAATTTTAAGAAACTGAAGCCATTTGGCTTCATTAAGAAGATGCCGTTTTCATTCTGTAACAAAATTATAATATATGAATCTGTTGAATGCAGTACTGGTGTTATCAATTCAGGATTTAAAGCCGAATTTTGAGTTTTCATCGGGTGATGAAAAATATTAGGCCAGTTAAATGTTCGTGAAGCCCAAAGGGCATTTCGGCAACATTAAACTGGCCTAATGATTTTCATCACTCGATGGAAAATCAAAATTCGGTTTTTAATCCTTATATTAACATTATATTCTCGAGATATTTCAGATAAAACTGTTGCGGTGTATTTATAATTTTGATAATTAAAAAGCAAATTATACGTATTAAACCGCAAAGCCAATGTCATGAATGTAACGGCGACGTTGTCAACATACTGAATAAGTGCACGCATGTGTAGGACTACTAACGGCAACGTGACGTCTCACCAGCAAAACAAAATCGTGTAACCAATGAAATACAAACTGGTCCTTTTAACTCCGCCCAGCTGCAAGTGTTTTTCATTGGGAAATGAAATGCAGTTAATTTATTTAGTTCATTTAGGCCGGTTGCAGTGTGAATGTAAATATAAGACAAATATTTAAACGGAGCTACATATATTTGACCTTTAATTGTCACTCACAAGAACATGAGGCAAACACTTAAATGGCTTTGTTGCTGCATTAATTAAATCAATGTAAATGCAAATTAAAATTGGTAATGATTTTGAAGATTAAAACATTGACTTACATATTTTCATAACGCCCTCCTAGCCTCTCATAGTAATTGCCCATGCGATCTTGGCGCCGATCAAACATGTTTTCCGCTCTGTTTTGTGCATAATCAAATCTGTTGTCCATCCTGTCAAATCTTCTGTCCAACACGTTCTCCATATAATCGCCTCTGTTACGTCCATACATGGCTGACATACCACCACGTCGATAGACTGGTCTGCTGTATGAAGAACTGTACGATCCGAATGAGCTGGGGCTATAACTATATCTAGAGCCATATCGTGATGTAGGGCTAAATGTATAGCTAGATTGATAGCCTAATCTTGGCCGATGCATGTAGCTTGATCTGTAGGACATGCCATGATATGGTCTTCCGTAGCTCATGCCGCCAAATCTGTGACCAAATCCACGATGTCCATATCGAGGATAAAATGCTGATGAAATGAATAAGCTATATTAAGGTATTTTGTTTAGATTTAGTAGTTAAAGTAAGAAAGAAGACATGTAGGACACAGTCATCACAACCAACATGTACATAATAAATATGGTAATCTGAAGCGGGGCGGTAGTGTGATATATGGAGTGTTGGCCGCTTACACCAGAGGTTGCGGGTTCAATTCCCAGCTCGACCCGATGTCTCTAAGTAAACAATAGACGGTACCGGTTCAGCCCAGTTCATATAAGCTCTGCGCTTTTATCACTATACAGCTCAAGTAAATTAGTATAAACTAATCATTAGTTATAATGAATATAATACATACATACGGAATCGGTGACAAATGTCACCGTCTTAATCTGGCCAGTAGCTTATTCGCCACTGGTGTTTTACGGGAACAACCAATCTCTCTCTTCGCCCTACCCATCATAAAACGAGATAGTTTAAGTAAAGGTGCCTCAGACGGCGATTATGTTATAAATGCGACAGCATGTAAGAGTGTGTGGTGTAACACAAATTGAAGTGTACTACCAAGTATGCTCACACATTGAAGTGTACTACCGAGTATGCTCTCACATTGAAGTGTACTACCGAGTATGCTCACACATTGAAGTGTACTACCAAGTATGCTCACACATTGAAGTGTACTACTAAATATGCTCACACATTGAAGTGTACTACTAAATATGCTCACACATGGAAATGTACTACTAAGTATGCTCACAAATGACGTCTTCGTCAATGAGGCATTTTGATATAAAGGTTACAACAATTATTGATAAACTGAGCATTTGTTTTTGTATTTTTTTTATCATACATAAATGCATGCTGCCACGTGTGTAAGGGAAACAATGTGTTGGGGATGGATATATACTGAACGGAACAGCTAACCCCTACTTTTATTGGTGATAATTTCATAATTACTGGCATTTGTAAGCTACTCAGTATTTTGATGAAGATATTGGGAATACAAAAATGCAAAAATGGCAGGTTAGCTGTTACGTTTAGTATATTTATTTACTTTCATCTATTGAAATTTATAATGTGAAGACGGTTGTGTGAGCGAGGTCCAGCGGACCCGTCAACCGGACGTACGTATTTTGCTATGACAGTTTCAAAACGGTGCACCCTATAATTATTTATTTTGTATGTATATTTCGTAATAATTATGATTTGTTCACGTATTAGCTACCTTTATACCATTGTGGTGGTTGTGTCTTTTTAATTTTACGGCTCCTATTGGACATAATGTTTGTTGATGAATATATATTTTTTGTACTCTTTACAACTTCTAACAAAAGTATGATAAAAGGTTTTATTCTTCATGCACGTCTCTTCACATTATAAACACAATATAAAACAATCCGTACATCTAATATATAACCATGCACTTCTCTATAAAGAATTATGAAATACTATATCTAAAACACATCACGACATGTTTTTAACGTTTTGTCACACATTCATATCCCAATTCCATTTATATATATGCATGTTTATTGATGCACATGCATAATATTGAACATAAACTATTAAACAATACACGTGTTAACGACTATATGCAGTAAAACATAATTACCAGATTATTGTTTTTGCTTATTTTGCAACATTACATCTGTGCTGGATAACCATGCACATCGTCTAATTATCTTGAAATATTACGTAAAATTCATAAAACATTACCAAGAGGTGACACCACTTCCCTTGGCGTTGTGACTACTTATTACATGTATTAAAAACGATTTACTCAGTCAATACACACTGACATTTTGTTGATATATAATATTATATGTTTTTTATCAAAGTGTCACTATGACCGACATGTGCGCAGAGTAAGCCGAGCGTGTCTTGAAAACATATGGCTGATTTCTTACAAATTCATTATATATATTTTACTGAATAATGAATGGTTTGAAAGAGTTATAATTTCCGTTAAAATCAGTTGTCTGTATTCATTGTTTAATCCTCTTTTAATAAGATCATTGATCATTTAGGTTTGAAAACTTGAAAAAATAATACGACAGCCTTGTATGGAACTAGAATACATGTAAATACGAATATTTTGTTATTATATATATATTTATATATATTGATGTTTTTTTCTGACTAAGCTAGTATTTGTTAAAGATATCGATGGATATTTCTATATAGCAGGTCCGAAACTTTGGCATTGCTTTTATTTGAATAATGCACATGACAATAGCAGTTATGTTTAACAAGTGTGATTTTTATAGGCGCGGTATACAAATACACACGAACAAATACAAATACGATCTGTGTCCCTTCTTGACATTAATTAAAAAGAAGCATTACTATTCTATTTCATCAGTCATCTTTAAACTTAAATCATTCAATCTATGTCATTGAAAACTTTATTCATAATTTATATATAAAGTACAAGAAAACTATTCATTGATAGATATATGAGCCCAGTTAGTTTTATTGTATAATTTAATATGTCGTCTAATATTTAAACAAGTATAGTATAAATATGTTGACTGTTAACAAAATCGTTTTGAATGTTTTGCATGACGATCCTAACCATGAAAAGCGGCAAAACAACTCAGAGAGAGAGAGAGAGAGAGAGAGAGAGAGAGAGAGAGAGAGAGAGAGAGAGAGAGAGAGAGAGAGAGGGGGGGATGCATACACTGGCGTCAGTCTAAATCTTTATTTAATATAAGAAATATAATGATTAGCCAAAAATAAAGAAAAGTAATAGGCTATAAAAATAAAGTCGAATGGCATACATTTGAAGAAAATATATTATTTATATACTATTTAAGTATGAAAATTAAAACACTTACAAAAGAAATAAACATCGGTGCTTTAAATTTCAACGGCATATATAAAGATACAATTTAAGATAGAATATAAAATAGAATTAAATCAGTATATAATTATTAAAACCATAAATAAATCGATAACAAACACTATTAAATAACTTACAAAACTGAGCGGAGACGATAGCCAGTACAGTTACGAGAAGCACAAGAAGTTCCTTCATTCTGAGATAGTTACACTTATCTGACTTAATGAACGCAAATCTGAGGGTTTTAAAGATGCGTAACAATCGTCAAAATTTGAATACAGATAATATATCACTCGTTCTCTCAAAAGTGGAGGCCAGCGTAGGGATAATTACTATTTGCCCTAATTAATGAGTGCATATTCATTTTAATGGATGGCTAAATGCAACATATACTCGTACACACTACCTTTGTCTTATAAGCATTTATAGCAGACGATGTTGAGAACAACCTAAACAGGCTGTTGAATTATTCAATACAATTAAAGATATAAAGATGAACTTATATAAAGTAAATAAATTTTATAAAACAATTTGTTCATTACATGAACATTTAAAACATTATCAATACAAATGCGAGCGTGTGTTTGAGTTGTTAATAGAATAGGATACTAATTTAACTGATGTCGATACAAAAGTTTTATTTTATAAATAATGAAATTGTAGCGAAAACAGAGTAAAAAAGTTACAAAATTAGCCAGCCGCCATTGATTGAAATATTTTCTTAATGCTATCAAAAACACATTTTTATGTTACTTCCAAATAAATAATACAAATAAAACTCAATTTATATTATGGATTACGGACATGAAAATTTATTGATATGATTTTGAAGCGAATATTTATAAAGAGATTGCTAAACTAATAAATAAAGTTATCATTCAGAAATTAAAAATAAATACTTACGACCATAAGCCAATACGACGGCGAACAATGTAACGAAAAACGCGAAAACCAACCTCATGACTGTTAGCCTCCAAACAAACTAAATGGTGTACAAACAATCATAACTTTTATTTAAAGTTTGACAATAGTTGATAATAATGAATAATAATGAATAATGACACATGATAGATAAGGGTATGCAGAATGGTCTAATGAGGCCAGATTTGGGATCGAAATAAAACTTATATTGTTTACATTGCAGGAGTTCTCAAGAGTTAAAAAAATACTGTTTCTAATATCATATTAATTCTAAACTAGCATTTTTTCTTCATTGATTGTAATGTTTAACGACATGTATATGGAAAGCATGTCAGTCATTTATTGTTCAACCTTTAATCTACATATGGTATTTGGACGTTTAGAATTATTGCTCCATTCGTTTCCCCCTAAAAAGAACCCCACTCCCATCAGTGAATGACAGGTCAGATGAAAAATGCAGTTTAAATCACTATTCGACAATAATATTTATCTTTTTTATCATGCCAAACCTACAAATCGTATAATAACCACATGATTTAGTATCAAAGTTTGATAAATCAAATGACACTGATTACATTCAAGATCATAAATATCGTTGTTGTATTTCCGCATGAGACAAAATATTGTATAATTAACATACACGATGAATGGCTAATTGTGTTTTAATATCCGAGTTGTTAGTTTTTGTCTATCATTTTTGTTTTTTTAAGTGAAACAATAGCGATGATAAATCAATCTGGAATACTTAAAAGAAACAGACAAACTTGAAAATGCAACTCGTGTTTAATAAATTTACACTATGTGCATTTTATAAACATGTTTGTTTATAGCATTTTATTTTTTTTCTTCATTAGGAAAAAAACAATTTGGAGATGTCGTTGAGTTGAACAAGATAGATTTGATACGTCGAGTCACAGTCACCTTATACAATTTGACTTAATTATCTAACATAAATCAAACGAAAACGTAACTGAGCTGAACTGTATTTTATGTCAGTCTTTAATGATAAGTATGAATTTTGTTATTTTCATTTGTTTATTTTATTATGCAATATCTCACTTTAATATAATACAACTTTCTTTATAAATAGTTATGAATTAAAGAAACTTCCTTCGTAATTTAGAATTATATAAAAAAATCAACAAATTTTAAGCAAAAAATTGATTACTCCATTTAATTCTTTGCTTCATCTATCCGTATTCTCACTTCTGAGTGAGTGAGTGAGTGAATGAGTGAGTGAGTGACTCACTGACTTACTCATTCACTAACCAAATCTCACTTACTCACTCGCTCATTCACTCACATTCTCTAACCAACTCTCACTCACTCGCTCTTAGTTATGCTATTTTGTACAACTCCAATATCCCACTTGAGTAAGCTTGACACGTGTTTTCTGTCCGCATGACAATACATTATGGTTCATACAGAACTGATATCCATATTAATCTGGTCAAAACTGCCAGGACAATATACTTAAGGTAACTTAATTCAAGGACTCATATTAAGTTCAACTTTCATTGCAAATCGGCAAAGCATTGCTTTTGGTAATAACAACAAACGTATGCATACACAATATTACCAAAACAACACGAGCGCATGTGTTTCACAATACATTATTAATATATAAATGATACAGGGCTATATTTATTATGCAATGTATATACCTTCTTGAATAATAGAACACAATTCGAAACCTTGGTAGATAATTTTCTTATTACTAGCATGGGTTCTTTATTATTCATTAACATGAATTATGAAACTTATTCATTGGTGGAAAAGAAATACTGGATCTATTTAGATACCTTTTTTAGTTCCGAATATAAGAGCAAAATTAATAAAATCAGAGAGCCTGGTACAATTTTCATGTATTTCATTACCTTTTAGTCTAATTGTCCAAGTGTCTCACCATTATACTTGTCACAGAATGATCGAAAATGAGTTTTTATTGCTGAATGCAAAAAACAACAATTAAGGTTGTTAGATGATACGGGAATCGATTATTGCTCGCTTCATTTAACTTTGGATTCGATTTAGTGTCGCCCCGAGCGTTTGTTATTTACATGTATGCACATCAAATAAGTGGGACCTTTTCTTATTTGAGTACATTTCATACAGTTTCAAATATGCTCCACATCAGCGTTGTCTGAACTAGATATAATTAGGTTTATTACTGTATTTATGTAAATATTTTATACAAAGAGAAACATGTCTACACTAGGAAATATACATGGTGTTGTATTTGTTGTTCTTATCTTAGGTAAGTAACCCCATTTTTTTTATTTATTTCTATTTTTCATATATTTTATTTAAATATTTTAATAGCGAATTGCTCTTACAGAAGAGAATAACTGATTTAAGAATTGTTATCACATTATGTTATACCAGTAAGTGACAATACTAAATAATTGACGCAAATTAACGTTAAATGTTCGGTAATACACAATTAATGTACTTTTCTAACAAAATTCGACTTCTTCTATTGAATTAAGACCTATTTAAGAATTGTTATCACAATATATTATACCAGTAAGTGACAATACTAAATAAGTGACGCAAATTAACATTAAATGTTCGGAAAAACAAATGCACTTTTCTAAAAAAAAAGTCGACTTCTTCTATTGATTGAAGACCTATTTAAGGATTATTATCACAATATATTATACCAGTAAGTGACAATACTAAATAATCGACGCAAATTAACGTTAAATGTTCGGAAAGACAAATGTACTTTTCTAACAAAAGTCGACTGTCTTTTATTGAATTAAGACCTTTATAAGAATTGTTGTTACATTATATCATACCAGTAAGTGACAATACTTAACAATTGACGCCGAGTAACTTTAAATGTTCGGAAAGACAAATGTACTTTTCTAACAAAAGTCGACTGTCTTTTATTGATTGAAGACCTATTTAAGGATTGTTATCACAATATATTATACCAGTAAGTGACAATACTAAATAATCGACGCAAATTAACGTTAAATGTTCGGAAAGACGAACGTACTTTTCTAACAAAAGTCGACTGTCTTTTATTGAATTAAGATCTATTTAAGAAGTATTATCATATTATATTATATTAATAAGTGAAAATACTTAATAATTGACGCAAATTAACGTTAAATATTTGGAAACACAAATATGCATTTTTAACAAAATCGAAAGTTTTACATTGAATTGAGACATATTTAAGAATTGTTATTACATTATATTAAACCAGTAAGTGGCAATACTAAATAATTGACGAAAAGTACCATAAACTGTTACGAAACACGAATACACTTTTCTAACAAAAGTCGAAGGTTAGATATATCGAATTAAGATTGATTTAAGAAATATTATCACATAATATTTTACCAGGAAGTGAAAATACCAATTGACGGGGACTGCCAAGGCGTGGAAGTGACTTTCGTTGTAAAATAGCAAATAACGCCAAAAAGTTTCTTAATACATACGTCTATTAATCTCTTAAAACAAATAATATCAACCGGATATCTGAAATAAAAACCAAACTTTACATTTATTATTCTATAAATTTAACAATAATTACTAGGTTCGTACTTGTTTACGACATGTAATTATGGTACTTACGAGTAAGTAATTGATAACGGCTATGTAGTTATGGTAATTACGAGTTAGCAATTGATAACGACTATGTAGTTATGGTAATTACGAGTTAGTAATTGATAACGACAATTAAGTTATGGTTATTACGAGTTAGCAATTGATAACGGCTATGTAGTTATGGTCATAACGAGTTAGTAATTGATAACGGCTATGTTGTTATGGTCATTACGAGTTAGTAATTGATAACGACTATGTAGTTATGGTAATGAAGAGTAAGTAGTTGATAACGATAGTTAATAATAAAGCATATATGTTACACGTGTAAATAATACAAACTATACATGTTTTATTTTAAATAATGTATTATATATGTATGTGAGTGTAATGTATTACATATTTGATCTTAAAATGTCGTAAAAGTATCTCAAAAGTATCACCAAAAATATCAAAGTTATTTCACATTTCAGAATAATATCATTACATATTATTAATATATGTTATATTAACACTATGTTATACATGTTTTACATACTTGCTTTTTAAAATTGATCTTAATACATGTAGTTTCTCAAATGTAGATAATGGCCTAAAATAACACATACTATTACCTGTGACACAATTTTAGTTTCTTCTCTTGTTACATTAAAACATTAAATTATATTAAATGCTTGGTCAGCACGTCACCAGTGGATAGAACATAGAGAGTGAAATATGACTAGACAATGATACTCCATTGTAATTGGGATCGCGGACATTTGTCTCATCGGTAAACTTCTATTAGGCATATAAATTTACATTTTTTGTCTAAAACCACACATTTAATTAGCCTCACCTTTAGAGACTCAAATCTATCAGTTTTAATTATTCATTTTTTTGTTTAATTTTAAACCGCAAAATTAGCTGCTCAAAGCGACAAGGTCACATGGTTCACTTCTTCACCGTTATACCACGGAAGTATTTAAATTACAAAATGTTTTGACATGTTATCTTCCAGTTGCTGAAAATGTTTTTCACGGTTATATGACACTCGCAAACCCGTTCTCCCATTTGTTGATTAAACAATAATGAAATATTTGCTATAACGCCGGAAAACAATTTAAGCTTGTTGATAAAAATATATTTTTGTAGTAATCTAAATACAAAACGATAAAATATATAAATGTATTTTAGCACATGGTCCAGTAGTAGAGCATCGAACCAATGATCGGAGGGTCGTGGGTTCGATCCTCTGCCACGGATATGTGTTGTGTCCTTAAGCAAGACACTTTATCCGAATATGCTTAATACTACCAAGGAAGACTTCGAACGTGATTTGTCTAAGTTGTAAGAACTTGTTTCACAATCGAAATAAAATAAATAAGATTAAAAAATATAAATATATTTTTGCTATTTGACACTGAAGGGCAGGCCCTGTATTTAAATGTTGCACCGTAGATTTCGTTATTTATTTCTCTATGTGACTACCCTGTGTTATCATATAACATGTTTATGCATGTGACGTGATTCAAATTTGATTTGATTTAAACAAAGCCAAGAAGAGAGAGATACATTACCATCAACCACAAACACACAAACGGCACGAAACAAACCACAAACAGACAAATGGCACGAAACAAACCACAAAAAGACTAATGGCACGAAACAAACCAGAAGAAGACAATTCAAAGGAAACTATGATATTACATTGATACTGAAACAAGGCTATGCTTAATGTAAAACAATAGTATATACACAAAGAATGCATTCGTAATGTTAGAGTGATTTATACATAGAAAAATGGACTTGTAAATAGTTTTCACTGAACTTTGATACAGCGAGAGTACTTTTGTGTATATTTATCGAAATGTAAACCACAGATCACGTGACGTATATCTCTTTGATTCGCTCATAACCGAAATTTAATGTAACAACGGTAACGGTCAAAATTTCCGGAAAAGACTGCATATTAACTACATAAATTTACTTATTTACAATAATTGTCAATTATTGTTTTAAAACAGCTACTGATAAATGTTTAAAAAAGTAGGTTTATGTATAATACATACATTTATTTACTTAAACCTTTATATTATATAATATAACATATTTTGGTCAAGAAAAACATGATAGTTATGTGACTTAGTAAAGAGATTTGATCAGAGCGGTAGTGTAGTGATTATGGTATAGGCCGCTCACGCCAGAGGTTGCAAATTCGACCCCTAGGTTGACCCCATGTCTCTCAAAAACAAAACTCAGTACTGGTTAAACACAGGAAGCGGATTCGAAAGCGGTTAATAGTTTTAGGCGATTTTCTTTTCTTCACAATTTTTAATAACCGTTATGATGTATCATATCTAATACTATACAAATAATTTAACACATCTGACATAATAATTCAACCTATACACATTACTCATCTGCCTTGTTTCGTATTTCTACATCACTGCGAAGTTGATAAATTGAACGTTCGTAATGGTGACAGAATACATTAGCACGCATCAATTCCACTAATGGATCACCAAAAACATAACGAGTGAATATCAATCACATAATATATACTTGCCGTTGCTGCGTGTTGTATTAACCCTGACAACCATGGTGTCTCACACGTTATCGGCCCCGTCATTAATGGACTATTTGATGATTGCACATCAAATATTATGCTTTTAATACGTTTTTAGAATATAATTGCGGTTAGTTATTTATTCAAATAGTTAATTGCTTTTTTGCTAATTAATAAAACCGTAATGAGATTTATACTTAATTCCTTGAACCGCATAAACAGGTTTATTGTAAGTTGACTCAAGTAACTACAATCAGGGTATAGCTATAAGACTCCTTACAGTATCAATTTCCACATAAAAGCATAAGATGGCTTTGGGGCAGGTTTAATATAATTCAGTACAAGATTCTAATCAGAAAACCCTTTTCAAGTTTTCACAGTCATCAATGCGTTGTTTTTGTTAATATTTTGCGTACTACTAGATTATTGTTGATATATTTAATTGGCAAAATGTGTTTGTTATGTGTAGTTTAAAATAAAAAGTTAAACTCTAACTGCCAACAATTTTAAATATTCGAGGGAGATGCACTCTATACACATGGTGTTAATTCACCATCAGGCAGATAGCGATTATATCACAAGGTAGCGTTAAACTAGGGGTAGTTCAAACACGATCGATTACTTCAGAAGGTGGCGTTAAACTAAGGGTAGTTCAAATACGAGCGACTATATCAGAGGGTGTTGTTAGACTAGGGTTAGTTCAAATACGAGCGATTATACCTGAAAGTGACATTAAACTAAGGGTAGTTCAAACACGATCGATTACTTCAGAAGGGGGTTTTAAAATAGGGGTAGTTCAAACACATGCGATTATATTAGAATGTGGCGTTGAACAAGGGGGAAGTTCAAATGCGAGCGATTAAATTAAAAGTACTACATTATATTAGGATATAAAAATCCCGAAAATATTTTAACTTATATAATCTCGGACTTAATAATATTACATAATTAACAATTTTCTCGTGCTTGAAAACAATCTATAATCGTAAATTAAGTATAGGTGTAGCTAATAGATAACAAGTATAAAGCTTCTAAATATCAATCCACTGCGTTTTACAACGTATAGGTTAGATGTTATATGGAATTTCCTACGCAACTAGAAAATTCCATGAAAGTTCCATGTAAGTTTTAAGCGATTAAGTATTGATATACTTTCTTGTTCCAGGAGCGATATTATTGGTTGTGGAAGTAGGTCAACATTTACTGATCAACTTTCACCAGTAAATAATTTTGTGATTTTAGTTTAATTTATATTTCAAATTGATTATTTTGTATGAAACATTATGTTTTTAAGACTCTACTAGTCCATGTATGCCATATGCATGTGCGTGACAGCCACTCCAAAAATAATATTCCCATATTTTTAAAATAACAATAAAGAAAAATCAATTTCAGTTATGAGTAAACCTTCGTGCTAATACAGATAACGGGTACAAAAATATTGATATCACAATTTTCTTTAAAAGCACAAGGTTCTCTCTAGTTTTTTTTCTAAATTCACAAATGCTGTATATATTCTTACACCTTTCAAAACTGTATGCACATTTGTAAACTAACAAAAAAAGTGTCATTTTGAATGCAATTGTTAATAAAATATCTTTAAACTTAACTAAATTACGCATTGCAAAATTGGTGATAGTTTTGGGACTATACAACGAATTACAATATCTTAAAACACTTATTTGACCTAGTAGGCTACACAATAGATGCCGGGCCTGCGTATTGATTTATGTTCAAAGGCAAGTTCCGCCTAGTCACGATTTTGTCATTGCAAAATAATTTTGTAGCCGTTAATTAGGGCACGTAAAACGTTCATGTTTACAAATCGACTCTTCAGTGATTGAACACTGGTAACTGACAGGTTGTGTCGAACGAGTGCCCGTCACAAAAATCTCAAGATGCTACGACATGAACATGTCATTGAAACGTCACTGGTTGATTTCACCTCGTCATTGAAACTGTAATCAATTCCGCAACACGTTGTAGAATGAAATGTTAATGTCATTTTAATGTCACCATTTTTCCTAAAACGTTATAAAAAAAGTAATAGGATGACAATGTCATTTTCGTACATGGTAACATGATTGAAATTGTTTTCGAGACTGTTATTTCATTGATTAATTGAATATTTAGCAATATGTTATACCATCGAGGATACACAGACGATTAGTTAACCTAGCGACTGTTTCCTTGGACCCTAAAGGATTAACGAGTCACTCGAACACACCCAATCTCTGCAAATAACTGTTAACTTTCCCACTTGAATCAGCAGTGAGGGACGAATAATGATGAGACACAATGTCGTATATCAATCAACACAGAGACTTAATTGGGCGGAGATTCGAACTAACGATATCTGGATTGATAGTCAGACAAACTACCGACTGAGCTAATCAGGTCTGGCCAGTAATTTCAAATTTTGAAAAAAACACACACAAAAACAACAGTTTCGTTACATTATACTTGAAAAAGCATGTAGGTGTATATGTAAGATAATTATAGATATGAGCCAGTTACTACATTAATACTTCATTATGTGTTATGTAAAAAATTATTGAACATTTTCAGGTAGCATCAATCAGATATACGCGAAGAATGGAGGTACAACCAACACAGTGACAAAGGTTAACTTTATGCAGATTAATAATACTGATGATTTTAAACAAGGATCTCAAACATATTTGAAAACCGGCGACACACCGGAGTTATCGTATGATGCAGAGCCTAAAATAATAGATGAACATTTGATAAAGATATTAGTTAGAAGTAAAAGAGGGCTTAGACCTAGCATTAGAAGATTTGGACAAGCCTTCCGTCGTTTTCTATTTGGTAGACCCAGTAGAGGACGTGGTCGCAGTCGTGGTCGAGGGAGATTCCGTAGTCATGGTCGAGGGAGATTTCGTAGTAGCGGCCGAGGACGAGGCTGGTCCGATAGATCAGGATTTCGAGACAGAGATATGAGAGGTTTACGAAGAGATAGAAATAGATTTGATGTAGTGTCCAGAACTAGTCCTACGGTATCTAGAAGTGCTGGTCCAAGCAGGTCTGCTTGGTCAAGAATACGAGGCTCTGGTGATGCAGGCAGGTTTGGTTGGTCAGGACCAGCAGTAGGTCGAACGGCATCTGAAAGCTCAACAATAGGTGGTAGAATATCGGGTGATCGATCAAGTCGCAGGGATGGTCAAATGAGAAGTAATACAGGAACCCGGGCAGTGGTTGGTGGTGGAAGACGTGGTGGTATCGGTAACCTAGCAAGAAGTGGTCAAAGACCAGGTGACACAGGAAATCGGGCAGGAGGTGGTCAAAGAACAGGTGACAGAGGAAATCGAGCAGGAGGTGGTCAAAGAACAGGTGACAGAGGAAATCGACCAGGAGGTGGTCAAAGAACAGGTGACAGAGGAAATCGACCAGAAGGTGGTCAAAGAACAGGTGACAGAGCAAATCGAGCAGGAGGTAGACAAAGAGATGGTAGGAGAGGAAACCGATCCGGAGGTGGTCGAATGGGTGGTCGAAGAGGTGGTAGAATGATGAGAAAGTAGATAAACTAAATGAAGCGTCATTTACTATCATGAAATTGGATGAAGTAATGTTTAATTGATTGATAAAGACGTTTATGCTAGAAAACAAGACTTTTAGCTAACTTGCGAGTGTCAGCATACCAACATAATACTTATCGAATAAGACTTGTATACGGTATTTGATATGTATTAAACTACGCTCGACGATTATTTCTATGTTTAGAAACTATTCAACCAGTGCGTCGGGAGAGTAGTTTAAACCACCATCAATATTGGTTTTCCTTCCTATCTCATGTTAAATAAGAAATACACGTATACAAGCTTTTTTAAAAGTACCAACTAAGAGAAAAGAAATTTTTATTTTGTTGTTCGTTAAATCTCAGTTCCAAAATATCACTCGAAAAATAACAATAATGTTCATCCAAGGTAGATTATCAAAGTCATGGGTCCATAGAATCCATACAACAATGCCGAGCCTATTTTGTTCTATACTTACATCTAAACATGGCAATGCATTAAACCATTCTTAAAACAGTATACCAACAATGTCATTCAAATCATGAAATGATCTTAAAAAATAAAATAAATGCGTTTTGAAGTAAAGCAAATCGTTTATTGTTAATGACCGATATTATGCACAAACAACATCGCCTGTCTGTTATTCTTTTTTTGATATACCCTCGTGACTATATTTGTTTTTTACATCACCTATATTTGTGGTATTGAACGTGCCAAGGTGATAACCTCATTTTGCCATTTGCTATGTTTGTTTATAAGATGTTTATTGTAATAATTATATACGCTGTTTGGATTTATGATGTTGTTGTCGCAGTTTTCTGTAAAGGCTACGTCGTCTACTGCACGTATGTTTCAGGGGAATGATTATACACTTAAACAATAGGTTGTCGAAGCAGTTACGCCAATGCAACATGATTCTGAAGTGAAGAACACTTTATTGGTCTTGATTAACTAAATTGTTTATAGTCAAAGCCATGTAGTGTCGTACAGCATGATGTCTATTGTATATTATATATGTACGCTAAACATTTGTTCAAATAACCATGATATACTGGAAATATACCATGCATACTTCATTACGAAAGCATTGTATCCATATTTTATTTTGAACATTTTTTATAATTTACAGTATCACGGCAGCCTTCGTATTCATGCTGTATCAAGACATCCCTTATATTCTATTCTAGCATTGCATTCTTAGCATGTATACAGTATGGCGTCCTCTGCATACCTTATCATGACAACCTTTGTATTCATTATTTATAACTACAACTTTATTATTCATACTTTAGCATTACATCTTTGGCATTCATGCTTTGCTATAGGTATTATGACATCCTTATCATTGTCATATAATTCCACGACATCCTTTATATATATATATATAAATATATACACTTTATCACGACATCCTTTATTACGACAGCCTTTGTATTTTTTTTTCATACTTTATCACAACATACTTAATATTCATACGTGTTGGATTGTTGCTTTATACTCCTGAAAATATAAAAAAAATAATGTAAGGCATATATCGTAAGTAAATATAAATATTTATTAGGTCAACCGAAACTTTGTCACAAGGACACATTTGCGATCGCCTTTTGTAAGTCGTCGTTCGTCTGTTAACAATTGACATGTTCAACTTCTTCTCAAAATCCGTAAACTCAATCATAATGAAATGTTGTATGCAGCTTTCGTACCTTAGGGTAAAATCAAATTGTATATTGCATGGTCGTCCTCTTCTCCCCTGGGGCCTTTAGGCGGGTCTAAGAAAGTCAAATTCAATGTTAACTTTTAAAATCTTCTTCTTAGTAAAGGAAACACTCAGAAGCAAATTGTGAGCATGCGTATTGGAATTTATCTGAATAGATTCTTTTGAATGGGTTTTGGAGCAATTTGTTGTTGCTGACATGACAGTTAATGCTTATGTTTTATTAAGTGCCTCCCTCCCCCATCTGTAACCTTTGGGTCTGGGTCAAAACAGTCACATTTAAGATAAACTTTAAAAATATTTTTCATAGTATAGGGAGCACTAAAAAAACAAAGACAAAATGTATGCATATGTAATAAGGCCTATAAGTCCGTCATGAAAATAGTAAATGTCATTCCCCTGGGTCTCACGGTACTATTTTACTAAATCTGTAAAAGAGAAAATGATGTGATTTGTTAATGCAGATGTGTCATTCAAAATTCATGTTTGGAATTTTGTCACTTCCCGAAAGACAAAAGTTGAAAAATAGATTCACATATAATGTCATCAATGTTAGTCAGGTGACAGTTAAGGCCCATGGGCCTCTTGTTTCAGTGTTAATTAAAAGCCAATCAATTGACTTTAAGATGCAAATGGGTCATTTTTTAAGATATAATATTTGTGTTACTTTGCGTGTGTCTTAAAAATCATACTATCGAATATTAATTAAAGTACATGTTTAGCTTTTGCATGACAAAGATATATCTTTAAAAACACACAAGGTCATGAAAAACTCAAATCATACTACTCAGAAAGTAGCATTACTTAATGTACTTCATGAATATCGACCCTGGCAGATTAGTCTCCTTAAATAATTTCTCGGATACTTAACCGATGTATCTATCACTAGTCACAGCAACAACATGTGTACATGCTTTAAAATAATATTTTTATATAAAATGACATACTTTATAGAACCGTTTTCAATATCTGTATCCTTATAAAACCGAGTTCGAGAAGATCCTGCACAACAGCCCAAGTTCGAGGAGGAGTCCACCTTGAAGTACGCAAACACCATCGTTAAAGCAAGCAAAAACACAAACACCGTACCCCACAGCTGTAGTTGTTCACGTCTTGAAACAAAACATAAAATGGTTAGAAATATTACGATTAAAATATACGATTACAGAGATCTCATAAAATCAAAATGTTGTTCAAAACTAGTCATTTGTTTTTTTATGTTTTCCTCTAAAAATAGTTTGAACGGTGGTCCCGAGCCCTTATAAATTGTACCGGATAGATGCAGAATAATTTAGGAAATTAATATTTGTTGCAAGTTTATAATATATGAACCGATATAACACGTGTAAATAAAATGAACCCCGAATCATGTAACCTTTGCTCGATAAACATAAATTCATGTTTCATAAAATGTCATGTCTTATACATACAGTAATTATACACTCGATTAACAACACAATGTCCGATACAGAGGTATTTATATGTAGCATCCCTAAGTTTAATTTGATAAACGGAATAGCAAAGTCAAGCCTCTTGTACACTACCAGTTGTTTCAAAACGGTAACATCGTAATAATTGTGAAATTCTTAAGTCATAATCAGTCGCAAATTTATGCCCGACGTTTAACATAACTGGTGTGCGTAAATGGAAATTGAATGACCTAATCTATATTAGGTTCAATGAATGAGTTGAATGAATGAATCCAGTGCTGAGCGATGTCTGTCGCAGTACTTTTTTAGTTCTTTTAGTACAACATCACGATTGTACCTTCCAGTCACACTTTTATCCTTGTTTACCGGTACCTGTACTTCTAAACCTTCAACAGAGAATAAAATTTTAAAACGAATCTCCTTAACTCTCAAGGTCTGCAATGACTGGCCTTCTGCCTTTTACGCAGTTTTTTTGGTAGTTTTAACAAGTGCCTTCTTTTAGTCGTCATTCAACAAGTGGGGCAGTCACCTTGCATACATTTCCTAACTTCCATGCTGTCTCTCAGGACGAAATGAACTGAAGATAGTGAAACGGCTACAATGCGTGCTACATCACGCACAGTATATCGCGTATCATTTCGATTTTCTTACACGTTGCTGTCTTTGGCCAACCAGATTTGCTACATTTTTAGCATACTTTACACCAGAATCAAATTTCTTGACATTAACATTTTTGTCAACCGATAAAACCGTGTGATTTCATCAACAATATCTTTTAGAGAACAACAGAGCTTAGTAATAATTTTGATCTAGTCCGAACTTCCTCTTTATTTATTACTTGTTTCCGGACCATTTTACAACACTGGTCAACGACTGCCTATATTGAAATGAAATTAACTCTAGAATCACGTGTTTCAGCAGATATGCGTGTAGGTATTGAATAGAGCTATCCATTCGTATGAATATCGGTGTAAAATTTCGCATGAATTGTCACTATACAATTCGAACATCCCCCTTATTTCTGACGTAGTTTTAAGAAACAATGTAACAAAATTTAAAATAAAAGGTTTCATTTTATTATGTGATAACGTGACGAAGAGCATGATTAGTTGCTTCAATAAACCAAATGTGAGCGCCTCAGTGGTGTGTTCCTGACACATCCAATGCGGTGAGCTCTGTTGTCACGTTTCCAATGTTTGTATTGCACTTCATAGTATTATGATTACTGTTATTCCATTTATTGATTATACAGGGAGATAATAGAAATCAAACACATGCATTATCTGTTACTTCAATTATCTCCTTTTATGAAAGCATTCTAATTTCAATGTATTTTCATGATCCAAGGGATGTCTATGATTGTCCTTAATATATCATATGAATAGTTCTCTGGATCTACTCATAAAAACCTACCAGCTCATTCAAGTGAATTTTACTACATTCGAGATGTGTTGCATGTTAATCAAAATGATTATTGAAACCAATTCTATTGCAAAACCGTAGTTTGTTCCGTAGATTTATGTCGGACTCTGATGTTGTTTGAGAAGCTAGAAACCTTAGGCTCGGTTATGATGAACATTAAGTAAACGTCAAAATATGCAATACATTCTAGTTTAAGAGTCATCCAACAAGAACATTATGAGAGTAACACAAGAAAGTTTTAACGGTTGATGCACTATTAAAGAAGCTGAAGCTGTAAATCTAACTGTTGACGATACCATAACGTACTGTTGTACTTATATTTAACTATTTAATTTTTCAATAAATACTTTGTAACCAGCAAAAAGGCAATTGAATGAAATTGGCGTGTAACGTCTTAGTTATTGGTATGCTGTTAACTGTTAACTTTACCACAAACTGGCTTTATATTTTATATAGGTTGTTCTGATTAAAACCTAGCGTGGTCACGTCATAAAACGAGAAAAAAGTGCAAATAAATGTAGTCAATTTTCGTCCGTTTGACTACAGAATACATACATAAATGTGCAGTGGAGCAGGGCTCATCGTTTTTCATATTACGAATAGGAAGCTTAACCCTCTCCCGTAATAACATAAAAAACTAGACAGAGTCAATCCCGATCCTCGTAAACACAGCTTTTAGAACTTTTTAGTTATATAATAAAGATACATATTCAGGTTGTTTGGCCTAAACATATTTTCCTGGTCTTCTAATTGATCGATTATCGCCCAACTGCTGAACCGAGAATGACTGATTACATTGCTGTTCTGATATGACATGTGGATACGTTTAACCGTTTACACACAACTTAATATCCGATTATTCCGGAACCGCGTCGTGTTCCATGTATTGAACATCAAGACATTGACACATTTCAAACAGAAACTATTTAATGTTATTGAACAGTACAGCCATCGCACAGGTTCAAACAGAAACAGTGTTTAATGTTATTGAACAATACGGCCACCGCGCAGGTTCCTTTTCGTTGCATTTGTTTCAATGTCGTGTTAAGGGACCAACGGGAATATCGTAGACTGTAGAAACATACACACACAAACTAGGAATTGTTGAAATGCAGAGACATACGACCACGCTGATTGGTCATTTTTTTTTGCTGTGGAAGTTGAATGACGTTACCATTTGTTCAATATGAATGCTATGAATTGTGGGACAGACAGGAAATTCCATTCGTTTACAATGGAGTATAACAGACCTGATTCCTGAATCTGAAGATGTCAGCTACTAGATTAGACTTGGCATTTCGATTTAGATAAAAAGTAGATCTATCAAAAATATGCAAAATTTATCAGTATGGAATCAAATCCTTAATCTGTTCAATTAAATGAAAATAATGAAATAAATAAACTCGGAATAAATTCGTACAAATTTTTGACATGGGTTTCTTCACAACACGTAAATTGCCTGTTCCTTTCACAGCAGATCGGATAATTAATATCATTACACTCGTATATATTTCCTTCCCTCCATCCTATAACGTCGTTCTTCCGGCAACGTTTGCATTGGACTTCTGAAAAAAAAAACGTATACATGTACATGATTGATAAAACACATACACTTTGTGTCCATGTAATGTAAAAAGACAAATATTTTCCTGTTATGAAGGTGGACAAATAGAAAAATCATGTCTGATCAAAGAACCTCGTTGAAGTACAGAGAGCAGCGAAAACAAGAACATTAAGTGGACTATTTCCTTGAGGTGTATTGAAATATTCTCCCCCCACCCCCACCCCTTACGTCCTTTACTATCGATATGAAATAGAACATCACTTGGACATTCGTGTGCAGATATATCTTATCATTGTACCAAATATGACAAACCTATGTATATTGAACGAAAGACAAATGACATAATGGATTGATATAATGGATTTATTGGAGATGCAAAACCAATTTATCATGATATTCGATGATGGAATATGAGAAAAATCACCATTCTTCGTAATAACTTGCACAAGCTCTCATAATATAGATTTTTGACTAGAGACCGGCTAGAACCCAAAAGGTAAGTGATCTTAAGCGAGAACTTTAAACGACTATGTATGTGTAAGCGGTCTGGTAGTGTAAAGGACAGAATGATCGCGACGCTTGTGCTGGAGGTCGCAGATTAGATCTCGGGCTAGATTCGATTGCCTCTCAAAAAAACTATACTTAGCATTTGTTTTAACCAAACAATGGATTCGAGAGCGATTCGTACAAGCTCTGAGCATTCTTCGTAATCGAGCTTTATATATAACCGTGTTTATAATTAAAGTCATAGTAGATGGACTAAAACTAAACATGCAATTGCCACCGCTATGATTTAAAACGACAAACACATTAAAAGCTACTGAAAAATCCTTTATCGAAGTCAAAACAGAATACCCATAGCAAGATGATCTGTCATTCTAATGGAATGACATTGAACAACATTAACAAACATCAATCGTGATAGAGGTGTACATTGAAGTCACCAAACACGTATATAATGTGGCTTTTGATAATGAATCAAAAGGAAAGATCAGCAGTAAACATATGGTTGAGTATATTGACTGGAGTATATTAAATGAAGAACTAATTTCCTTCTCCGCAATCACAGTAGCAATATAGAGTAAATGATATTAATTATACATTAATTTGTTCAAAGTACTACGAACATATTTCATTGACATAAAACAAACTTTAGTGATGTATTTTTTTCTAGTGTAATTCAACAGCTAAATTGCATTAATTTTTCACAATTTCATATAATACTATATTGAAGAAATTTTGTTATAATGAATATAAACAAAAGACAAATTGTTTCGATATATACTGGTCATACCTAAAACCGCAAGTCTAGAATTTTTTCAACCATGTAAAGAATGGCGTCAATAGTAAACAGTCATAAGGTTACTCAAGTATGCTGAGTAATAAACAGTTGCCGATACAAAATGCAAACAAATGCCTACGCTAACGCTTCGCGCATATCTTCCCAGATTGTTTTTAAACGGTCATTCGCGTTAATAGGTATATCGCGGTATTAGGTATACAAGGGATAATTGTAGCTTAAACATGTGCAGTAGCTAGCACAGACCTGGACAGAGTTTCTAAAATAGAACCCACAAAACTTGATTAAACACAATAACGTAGGGAGCTACTGTCATACTATTGAACATGGATATGACTCAGTACTACATTACCCTTTATGTATTACATTAGTAGAATGGTGTATAATAATAAATGTGTTCATATTCTTAGAACTTCAAACAGGATATTTTTTTAGTTTCATATAATTCAGTAGCGTGCGTTTTAATCAAATTGACAGATGAACGAATTGTGTTCTAAAGAATAAATGAAAAAAGAAATCTCATTTCGTGCGACGACAAGAAAACATACTAATATTTTCTCTCCAGAAATATTAAAAAAGGTTTCACTTTCCAATTACCTCCCCTTAGTAACGGTAGCAAGATTATTGCACCCATGAAATTAGAGCCGTGTATATTGTTTGGGCATTTTTTGTTGCAAATATATTAATGGTCATATTTCTTTATATATGAGAACAATGGAACATTTTCATGAGTTCTGCCAAGTTTGGATAACATTGGGTACTGTTAAATGAAGGGGATGAAGGGGTGTCCTCAAAATTGCAAAAAAGTAACCAGGTCAACCTCATGTTTTTCTTGCATTTTTTTGGTAAATAGTGGCCATTCTACGGAAGTCACTTTTAGAACCTTTGGCAATGTGTTCAGTGTTCCAAATGTGCTTATCTCTATATGTAGAACAGTACAAAATTAATTTGTATGTAAGACGTAAAGTATGTAGAAATAATTAAAAAAAAAAAAATAATGTGTTAAAAGTAAGCTATATGACGAACAAGACGTGACATGATTTAAATGACAATTTTAAGATGGGAATTCGCGACTCTTCTCCTAAATGCTTCATATTGAGCTACTCCCTTCTGATTGAGGAACAGTTGCTATCTTTAAAGCCATGCGAACTAGGCAGTTGGCCAACGAATAACAAAACAATTTAAATTCATTTAAACATTTTATTTACAGGTTAAATAATTAAATCCTTAACATTTTGAAAGCAGCACCTTGTCAGATTTCAATATCTTATCTCATACATGTACTTTACCTGCATACCTCTGAACTAGCAAAGCGTCTACCTCGTATGCAGTGGAGGCTGTGCGGGTTCAATACCCAGTCCATTAACACCAAATACTTAACGAACCCTCGGTTTACATTTACAAATTATTAGTAATTTGAAATTTTGATTACTAGTTTCATTTTTAACTAATCCGATAATTCTTGTAGTTTTGAATAACTGTAATATGTTTCAATCTTTTTAATAAGGTTTAATCAAATATAAATATAATCTACTTACCACCAAGCTGTAAAATGATAACGAGAATTAAAATCACAACCATCATATCTCTGTAATTAATATTTATAATCAAACATGTTTATGATCGCATTTCTTTAAACTATTTTCATACCAAAGGAAATAATGGATAGCTGTTGTTTGTATTGTAATTAAACGTATGACGTCAGTGTCTCAATGCATCGTATTCGAATGTTATTTCCTAGAATCGATTTTATTGTCCAGATTGATGGCTTAGGTCTCATACAACTAAAGTAGTGTTATGCATCAAGGCAGCATTCGTAAATATTTGATGAAAAGGTAGTTTAGTTTAAATATATTTAGTTTACTTCGATTGTGAAACAAGTTCTTACAACCAGTACTAAGCATATGCGGAAAAAGTGTAGGATCAAGGACACCACACATACATGAAAAGGTAGTGCAGCCAAATGAATTATAGCACTCTTACTTAAGTAGTATATCCCAGAACCTGATACATGTACTACCCGAATCAGTTCTATTAACCCCCAATAAAAGCAGGGAATAATTATATGCCTGTCCAATAATCATAACAATTGAACGCTTACTAAACTGTGACGTCATTCAAACTTTCAATTGCAACAACTGACCAATCAACGTGCTCAGATGTGGCTTTCCCGTCATTGCTATTTATTCGGGGGAGCTGGGTCCGTTCTATAGATTACTAATTTGAGGCTGTGACAACGTGGGAAGAGTGAGGCTGGATGTACCCGTAAACAGGTCTTATAGGCAAAGTACCACTATTGGATACAGGGCATGCTTCCGTGGTATATAATGGCGGTTATAAATAATTCTTGTTTCATCATATTTAAAATACATTTACCTTATTTTAATGCTTATTCTTTATTTTGAATGCCATTATTGATGTATTGTGAACACTTTGAAAGCATTGTCATGTTTGAATTGTAAATTTAGAAAAAAAATCAAAGGTGCTTGTAAATTGGGGTAAGAATACATGATTTCGAAATTCTACTTTCATTTTGTCAACTGTGTACACACTGAACAGAAAAATATCTCAGATGACACATGGCGCTTACTTTTCTAATCATATTGTGGTATTGCAAACAATAAAATGTAAGATTCATTCCTTTCTTTGGGTCCTTCAATGAATAACAAACACGAAAACTTGTTTTTATTTACTACAGAATAAAGAATGAAAATCAATGGTAGGCTTCCATCTTGAATATTGCCTGTTGTGCTTCGTTACTAACCATTCCAAGCTGCGGCCCCTGATGTCACTTTTTGTGTTTATTTGAACTGTATTATTTTTGATTATTCTAAGTACTGCTGATGTTGATGTTGTGGTGGCTGTATCGGCATCATGTGAGACATATATTATGATTGCACATTTATTGACTTCCACCCAAGCATACAACATTGTTATCGACTCTGAAGACATCACTCAAAGTAAGGTAAATGGATGGTACTACCATTGAAAACAGAGCTGCATAATGGCGGCCATAAGTAATTCTTGTTTCTTCATTTTAAAAAACATATTTTCCTTATCTTAATGCTCATTTTTTATTTGAATGGAAATATTGATGTATTTTGAACATGTTTGAATTGTGAATTTCGAAAACAAATAATGCTTGGAAATTGGGATATGAATACATGATTTCGGAAGTCTGGTTTCATTTTGTCACACTAAACAGAAAACAATAACTAAGATGAATCATGCCACCCCCCTATTTTTCTCATCTATATTGGTAGTGCAGAGTGCAGAGGTTGCCACAAAATAAATTGCAAAGTTCACTTCTGACATGTCTCTATGAATGACACTCCTGCAAACTTGTTTTATTTACTATTTAGTTAAAAGCACAAACCAAAATGGCGGACTTACACTTGCAAAGATACATAATATTCACAGTCACCACAACAGATAAAGAATCTAACATGAGATCTCGTGTATCATTGATTTTACTTAACTGGTTTGCAAATCTGCAAGTGTTTAGCATCATTTCAGTTTCGTCAACGAGTTCGAATCCCAGCTTGACCTGATGCCTCTTATAAAACAACACTCAGTAATGGTTCTAACCTGGAAACGGACTCGATAGCGGTTCATATACGCTCTGAGCTTTCATCGCAATCGAGCTAAAATACATTAATATAAACTAAACATCAATTTTAATACATAACAGAATGTATTTGCCATTCAGTTGTATTTGTACACGAATATCATAGAATGTATTTGCCATTTGGTTGTATTTGTACAGGAATATCATAGAATGTATTTGCCATTCAGTTGTATTTGAACAGGAATAGCATAGAATGTATTTGCTATTCAGTTGTATTTGTAGAGGAATATCATAGAATGTGTTTGCCATTCAGTTGTATTTGTACAGGAATATCATAGAATGTAGTTGAAAATAATCACTGTTCTTCCTCAAGTAACTTGTAAACTTTCTCATTGAAATGTTTTGACCGACTTGGGCTAGAACCCATGACTTCAACGGTGAGAGGTCGGTGAATTTAATACCGAGTCTTAGTCGTCCACTGGAGCCACGGAGGTTTCATGCAGACTTTAACCGAAGTTCTTGAACAACACTGTTTCCTAATGTGGATGGCTGATTATGAAAAATTAAATCTTGATTCAGATGTTACTTTTTTCTAATAAGGTGAAGCGGTAAAATCTTCGCAACAAACAAAACTCTCATATATCATGAAATGTTTTGTCCTTAAATCGCACGTTTTTATTTGACGACCATCACAACTACCAGCTTTTCAACACACAAAATCTATAAAACACAATAACGTACTATCCCTAAGTGTTTTTGATGCAGAATGTTTGAACCAAATCACCGCCTTACAATCACATTAAACGGGTACCTCTACAAACAATGACATAAACTCACAACCATCGAATAGTTAAAAAAATATTCGAACTCATATGAACCTTTCTATATTGCTAGCAATTCGTTGGAATATTTCTATCCTCGTCAATTAGTACGGGGAAAATAGTTTATATGCAATTAATATGATGCATTCATACGCTATATATAGTTTGTTTGCCGCCATTTATAAGGATGAAATTTCAAACATATGCTGCGTATTCTAGACATTATTTATGCCACGCAGTAAACACTGAGCTTCTATTTATGAATTCATATTCTTGTAATTTATTTTTTTGTGTAGAAAGTAGTGAATATCATCGTTATATGCAATAAGTTTGTTTTCAAATGCGATATTGCATCCTGAATGTAATTATAAAGTTCTCCTTGCAGTTGGGAATATACTGAACGGACAGCTATTCCGCAACTTTTGTATTCCAATATCTTTGTCAATATATTGAAACCGGTCGTATTTCGACACCCGTCCATAATCGATACCATTTGGTATAAAAGTTCAATTAAAGGTTAGTGTTGAGACGCTATATAATTTCTAGATGTCAAATTTAACAGTGACAGTGGCCACTGCGTTTGCAGAATCATTACTTCTATTATGTGCTATCGGTTTGTCTAACTCCAAAAGTGTGTTAGACAGAGAGGAGATGACTCCTTCTGCCATTTTAACGTTTGTCGTCGTTGGATGCGCGTGTGAGTGCGCGAATAAACAGGTTTTGTATATATTTCATTCATAATTCGCCAAACATTTATACTAAAACACTATTACACAGACGGAAATTAAAATGGATTATTGGCCCTCACATGTGGATTTTTGACCATGTCGTTACACGTGACTTTTAATAAGCCTTTTAAACTAAAGCTATATCATACAAAAAAACAAGCTTATTCTGTTACTATATATGGTAACACATGTAATAATATTTAAAAAAACGTACACATGTTAAAATTAAAACTGAGTTCCAATGATCTCCATCTAATAAAACATATATAACACACTAGAAAAAGTGACATATTGCTGCAACAGTTTAATGATCAAGCACTGGTTTATATGTTATAAGTACTCAAAGGTCGTATAAAGCAAAAATAGAATGCAGATGAGATATCGTTGTATACAATGAATAAAAAAATCTCATTACACACATACGTGCTTAAAGGGATAGAAACTGAAAGGAACTCATAACGTTCTTCTCTCTTTTCTCCATTAGATATTGGATGAGAATTACGATTTTGTGTAATCAAGTGCATGGTATCTCCCGATTAGGGTATGTTAAATCCTAATGTAAAAGCCGATGTTCCCTATCTGTCCCATAAAGCGTGATCCAAATTATGACGTGTATAAACTTTCGTAGAAGCAACTGACCAATCAGTGTACTCCGATGTCACTGGTATATAACGGCCGGAAGCGTGGGGAGAGCTAACACCATTTCTACAGTTTGATTATTCCTAGCCACTTCATGGTCAGTCATTAATATTGAAAAGTATATGTTTGATAATGTAGGTCATACTATAGTTTTTTTTAAATATAACTTACATTTTCTTAATACGGAGATATTAGTTTGATGTAAAATCTGGCATCTCTCAAAGGTTAATTCTTTGACCAATTTTGTTACTATATTAATTTTACGTAAATGATTTTCCAATTGAAACTCAATATGCTGCTATCCACATTCGGATTTAATCTGCATACTGCTAGTTAAAAGTGTTATTAAAAGGACAATGTTCACGAACCCGAAATATTGCCCTGTATAGTTCACTAAAATTAAACCACATTTTATTGCAAAAATTGATTTTTTTTAAATTCTAATTATACTTTATTCTTTTAAAAGTG
Organism: Panopea generosa; assembly: GCA_029582155.1. NCBI lineage: Eukaryota > Metazoa > Mollusca > Bivalvia > Adapedonta > Hiatellidae > Panopea > Panopea generosa. Next base: position 6,527,647 of record CM055902.1, read on the forward strand.
TAAATTTTGTTTTTCAGTTTAAAGCTATTCGTTTTAATCAATATCACCAAAGTGTACATATACCGTGAAAATATTCAATTGTCCTACACTTTAAGCTATTGTATATAAATATATCATGTTTTTTAGCAATGAAAACACTCTTGCTAATAGAGAATATTGACAATATTTACACATTATTATATTACTCAGCGTGTACCAGCCAATCATCAGAATAAATATTTTTATGCAGCAAGAATGCTTTCATAGTAAAAACAATATTAAAATTCTAAAAATATGACGCACATGGGGATATGGATAGCATTTTTCTTTATGTTACTACTTCTATGACCAGAACTTTCTGACAACAACATTCAATCCTTCGTATCACGTCAACAATGATACTGAGGCAGTCATCGCAAAACTGCTACGATAAGAAGGCGATTTATTTATGTCAAGTAAAAGGACGAGAAATATAAAAAAACTATGATATAAATCTCGGGAAAAATGAAGAGATCAATCACCTGGGAATATGAACCAACAACCATCACCTTGATGATCCGTTGCACTTCAAATACAACAATGTTTTTATAACAAAAGTGCTTATTATTAAAACTGTTGAAAAAAAAAACAACAAACAAAGCATTGTCAAATATATCGAACCATTATAAAGAACAAAAATATTAAAACGAAGTATGTAAAAAAAAAAAATAACCCTATTAATGGGACATGTCATTATTATCAAATTTATTACCATTTCATTGTTGTTAACCCACATTCCTTAAAAATGATGAATTACACTGTTATAAATTGTGATTATTGTATCATGTCTCATTAATTCGAACAATACATGTCATATTGTAACGTTAGAAGAGATAAATCAGTCGGTAGCTGTTAGCTTTACCTAATTTTCTCTTCTTTATGTGATCAAACATATTGTCACCGTCAGTGTTAAAACTATTGCGATGTGTGTGTATATTGTTTTGTCTTTGCATAGGTTTTTTATGCTGTTCTCACACTTTATACCGTTCTTTGTATTGTTAAGGCATAGTACCACCATTGCAAAAAGGAAGTGCTTCTGTGGGGTAGTCACATAATGGCGGTTATAAATAATCCTCATTTCTTCTTCTTTAAAAATGCATTTTCCTTATTTTAATGCTCATTTGTTTATTTGAATGTCATTATTGATGTATTTTGAACATTTTGATAGCATTGTATTGTTTGAATTGTGAATTTAGAAAAAAAATTGATGCTAGGAAATTGGGATATGAATACATGATTTCAGAAGTCTACTTTCACTTTGCCACCAGTGTACACACTGAGCAGAAATAAAATCTCTTATATGACACATGATCCCTACTTTTCTTATCATATTTTGAAAGTGCAGAGGTTGACAAACAGTAAAATGTAGGTTTCACTTCTTTCATTTGCGTTTCTCTATGAATGAAAAGCCTTCAAACTTTTAATATTTACTATAGAATAAAGAACAAAAATTAATGGTTGGTTTACACCTTAACAGCACCAACAGTTTAAATGTATATGGCGTCAACGGCAACATGTGAACACTTGCGACTTTGACAGCAAACTTGTTCCATTCGCGTTTCTTATTGTAAATATTGTATCAATTATGCATGGATAGTTCGGCTATTAGGAAGAAATAATCTTCAAAATGTAAAATAATACCGCTTCTGTTATTTCAGGTCTCAGAATAATGTGTGAAAAAAAAAAACAGCATGAGCAGCAATTAAAATGTATCTCTTATTTACACACTAGTAAGTGACGTTTGAAATACTTAATAAAATCGGATCGCGGGATATGGGGAGGAAAATAGAATAGCATTTGAAATGACAGGCTGTTTTGTAGGTCAGATAAAGGGTATTTTGTGAAATTAGTAATTTAGAAATTGATCAATGAGAAAATATGACCTGAGGCAGTAAGGAGTAGGCCAATGAGACAATAGGTCTCGAGGCATTTTGATAATGTGTCGAGAAATGTTAATCAGACAGTTAAGGGAAAGCATTGAATGTATTGTAGAGATAGAGACAATTGCAATAGGTGAATTATATTAACATATGAAATAAACTGAGTTAATACAAATCACCCTAGTTTTAGTATATGTTATGTCACACATACCTACCGAAATGAGGAGCGTATGTTATTATCATTTAATCGCAAACCGGTTTATCCATTTTGATTGATGAACATATCATATGCTTTATTTAAACACTAAACATGTTATGAAAATGCCAAGAGAAAAGACAACGCTTTCGTGAACATTAACCTGCAAAATATTTCAACTGAGCTCTGTTACATCATTGTATATAAAAGTAGTCACATTTACTGATCAGCGTGAACACAGGTATCGGTGTAGTCGTTTTTTACATATACTCGCTCTGTTACATCATTGTATATACAAGTAACCACATTTACTCACCAGCGTGAACACAGGTTTCGGTGTAGTCTCCAATTACATATACTCGCTCAGTTACATCATTGTATATACAAGTAACCACATTTACTCACCAGCGTGAACACAGGTTTCGGTGTAGTCTTCAATTACATATACTCGCTCAGTTATATCATTGTATATACAAGTAGCAACATTTACTCACCATCACCAGCGTGAACACAGTTATCGGTGTTGGCCTCTTGTCTAGTCTTGATAGCGTTCTATTTGTCTTAGGGATCCTTCAATCAGAAATGATTAGGCTCGGAAGCGGTTCTGTATGTTCTAGTAACGTGACTCCGGTTTAACTATCTTAACTCTATCCTAGCTTTATTAGCCCGATTGTGAATAAACTAAGAAATGCTTCCCGGATATAAATGTAATTGATCATGTTAATGTCTGCGAAAAATAATGTTTAACATGAATATAATACTATTACTATAAACATATTTTAAATATTGACATGTACTGTGATCTGTCATCTAGCACGAGAATGTGTGTTCAAGTCTTGTGTGTGTGTGTGTGTGTGTGTGTGTGTGTGTGTTTATTTTATTTTGTATATTTTGAAAATAATAGAGGGCCGAATGGCAGATTAATTTAAACTTTATGTTTCACCTTTCATTAATAAAGTTGTTTATCTTATCTTAGCTTATCTTATAACATATACTGCTGCACTGCCGCTACGGTTTCACATTCCTGCCTCCTGTTGTCACTGGTTATCAATGATTGTATATATAATACATCAAAATTAAGATTGTTGTTCTATATATATATCTTAGAAGAACCGGGTGAGATGTTGGTCTTCTTTCTTTTCCTGGAGCGATTTCATTGGCTGAGGAAGTAGGTCAACATCTACTAATTGTCACAACGTTCTATATAAAATGGAACGTTCTATTTTTAAAAAAATCTGACCGATTTTCTTGGCTAAGAAAGTAGGATAACATCTAAGTTTCGATTGTATTTGTGTTGAAGTTATGTTGACTGGGTCCTTCAAATACTGTGTCACCTTGATATATAGGTTTCAGATCATGTTATTTATAGAATTATACAAGCTATACCTATTTCTGACATTAACCTTATGTAGAAGTGAAAAATAAGCGAATGCAGAATGACAGGAACACCTGACCGATTGAACTTTAAAATTTGGGATTAAAGATGATTTTATTTAAAAAAGACATCAGTTAAAAAGGGAATGGTCGTATCCAATGTTGAGATTACTTGTGGCCAGACCCTTTTGCCTAGAATTGAATTTGATTTATATGCATACTATATTAAAATGTAATATGGGTTTATGTAGCAATACAATATTTTAAAATGATCAGATTTAAACCAAACATTTTTATCTTCAAGTTTCATGATGTAACTCCTGTACCAGTTTTATTTCTTTCACGTTTCATTTCCATTCTGTCTGGCATGTTTGTAGTCAGATAAGCTAATTTGCAGAAATCATAATTTTTACTTTGTCACTTTTTTATGTATATTTAATTGTAGAATTTATAAACATATGTTTGCTTTTGTTCAAAGAGAATAAAAAAAAAACATTTTGATTTACCCTTTAAAATACTCTAGTGCTACCAATGTGAGACCGTCAGAAACGGAATAAAAAAGAAATTGATACAATTAACTTGATTCTATACCTCATACTTGATTACAGATTTAACATCAGCCTGTAACGACATTCATGTCTGTGACACATATAACGGTCATGTTACCTAATCATTAACAACGGCCTTCTGTTCTCATGACGTGTTAATCGATACCCAGATAAGAGGATCAACACATACTATGTAATCTTCGATGATTGGAGAATATATAAAAAAGATTTTTTTTTATGCGTTGAAGGTATATACACTCAAGAAATATTAAAACGCATCAAAGGAAGATTCATAAAAACTCAACACAGGAAGATACATAAAAACTCAACACAGGAAAATACATAAAAACGCAACACATGAAGATATATGTAAACGCAACACATGAAAATATATGTAAATGCAACACATGAAGATATATGTAAACGCAACAAGTTTATCCCACCTATATATATATCCAGATCATAGAGTAAATTAATTATTGTCTGTTGATGTTATTGGTTGTTTATAAATATTTTGATGCCTCCTTCATTGGTGCCACTTTTGTCATATCCAAGTTAGTTCCCTGTGATGCGTTTTTCATATATATTTCTGTGTTGTGTGTTAATCGTTTGGGTGTAGATTTTTTTGTATTTTCAGAAGTGATATATAAGGTCAATTGTTCAGTTAACACAACTTAGTTACTACATACATTAACTGGGATTCTTGTATTTGGATATTTCATCGCTCGTTTGTCTAATTGTCGAATTTGCATATGACTGTAATTTTTATTTCTGTCTCTTATTCCTCATTCACCTCAATTGGCATATTAAAATAATCGTGATATTATATTTACATAACTATAAAATTCATAGTTTGTTTATTATTTGACGAGTTTTATAGTCATATTAATTTTGATTAATCACGCTAAATACTTCAATTAACAACTATAATAATCACTAACTGTATTCAACACATAATAACATCGACTATTAAATATGTACTTTGTAATATACACACACTGCGTCTTAAGTTGTCTTGTCAAATGTCACTTTAATTAAGATTCTGGATGGTAATGTATAACAAGGTACTCATTGTGAAAAGCTTACGTAATAAAAATAGTATGATGATTGGTAGGTCGAAATTTCTTTTCCTTAAACGGAGACGAGGCAATGCTGAAATCAATAAAGCGGGACGGGAGTGAATTGGATAGAATGTTGACCGCTTAAACGTAAGTTTTCGAGTTCGATCCCCTCCTCGATCCGATATCTCTAAAAAGGCAGTGCGCAGTACTGGTTCTTCATAGGAAGTGGACTCGAGGGCGGTTCATATATATACTCAATTAATGTAAGTATGAATATATAACCATTCAGTACTCAAGATAAGCGTTATTTTAGGGAAGCCGGGCCCGATTAGCTCAGTCGGTTACGCGTCTGACTATCAATCCAGGGGTGGTGAGTTCGAATCCCCCGCCCGGCAGCAGTTTCCGTGATGATTGATATACGACATTGTGTCTCATTATCATTCGTCTCTCACCACTGATTCAAGTGGGAAAGTTATCAGTTACTTGTGGAGATGGGGTGTGCTCGAGTACTGGTTAATTCCAGGAAACGGTGGTTAGGTTAACTGATCGTCTGTTAGCCCTCGATGGCATAAAAATGACGCTAAATATTCAATCAATCAATCAATTATTTTAGGGGTATTTATGCATTGATGTTTCTGAATAAAGCATTGATGTTTCTGAATAAAGCATTGAAGTTTAATGTAAGTAGTAAAATAAACACTTGATACTGCCAATTTCTGTGTTTATTTCATTTTAAGTAGATCTAGCAATTTGATTAAAATATTATTCATTTTAGATCCATATGGATATTTTACAGATTTGAAAGCAAGTATAAATTGATAAAGTGATTTTCGAACTTTTAAATTACATTTCTTTAATTCACATACATATATATATATATATATATATATATATATATATATATATATATATATATATGTACCGTAACAAAAAAAACAACATCATTTTTTTAAAGATTTAAAGGAACATATTAACTTAGAAAAAGGTTGATATTCAAACAAACACAAGACCATTACCTTCTTACTTACAATGAGTTGCAAAGTTGGTGAGAGTTTCGAGATTATACTATGAATCAAAAGATGACGTAGTCAATGACGTTGAAATATCTGAGCACAAACTTAACCTAGTATATGACAGATACGTAGGCTGTTATTCGGAGGAAATAAATTGTACATAACCACTTTCTGTTTGTTGTAAAATCAATTTCTATCGGTATAACCATGTTAACACATCGATTATTCGGTGATTAAATACTGGCAAATGACACATCAGCACAAAAACTTCAAGATGCTAAGACATAAACAGGTCTATGAAACATTTTTCTCTTTTCTGAGAAATGATCTTAAATATAGCACTATAACAACAATGAGCACTCCTCTTCGATCCTTGAAAAATGTTCCAACAAGAACTGGCGATCATATAATGCAACAGTATCACAACTGAAATGAGAGACATATGGAATAGGTATGCATGTTATACACTCAAGATATATGAACGCATATGCCGAAGATGTGTAACCACTGCCGAATGATGTGTAACCACTACCGAATGATGTGTAACCACTACCTAATGATGTGTAACCACTGCCAAATGATGTGTAACCACTACCTAATGATGTGTAACCACTGCCGAATGATGTGTAACCATTACCGATAATGCGTAACCACTGCCGAATGATGTGTAACCACTGCCGAATGATGTGTAACCACTACCGAATGATGTGTAACCATTACCGATAATGTGTAACCACTACCGAATGATGTGTAACCACTGCCGAATAATGTGTAACCACTACCGAATGATGTGTAACCATTACCGATAATGTGTAACCACTGCCGAATGATGTGTAACCACTACCGAATGATGTGTAACCATTACCGATAATGTGTAACCATTACCGAATGATGTGTAACCACTGCCGAATGATGTGTAACCACTACCGAATGATGTGTAACCATTACCGATAATGTGTAACCACTGCCGAATGATGTGTTACCACTACCGAATGATGTGTAACCATTACCGATAATGTGTAACCACTGCCGAATGATGTGTAACCACTGTCAAATGATGTGTAACCACTACCTAATGATGTGTAACCACTGCCGAATGATGCGTAATCACTGTCAAATGATGTGTAACCACTACCTAATGATGTGTAACCACTGCCGAATGATGTGTAACCACTGCCGAATGATCTGCCGAATGATGTGTAACCACTGCCGAATGATGTGTAACCACTACCGTATGATGTGTAACCACTGCCGTATGATGTGTAACCACTGCCGAATGATGCGTAACCACTGCCAAATGATGCGTAACCACTGCCTAATGATGCGTAATCACTACCGAATGATGTGTAACCATTACCGATAATGTGTAACCACTGCCGAATGATGTGTAACCACTGTCAAATGATGTGTAACCACTACCTAATGATGTGTAACCACTACCGAATGATGCGTAACCACTGTCAAATGATGCGTAACCACTACCTAATGATGTGTAACCACTGCCGAATGATGTGTAACCACTGCCGAATGATCTGCCGAATGCTGTGTAACCACTGCCGAATGATGTGTAACCACTACCTAATGATGTGTAACAACTGCCGAATGATGTGTAACCACTGCCGAATGATCTGCCGAATCATGTGTAACCACTCCCGAATCATGTGTAACCACTACCGTATAATGTGTAACCACTGCCGTATGATGCGTAACCACTGCCGAATGATGCGTAACCACTGCCAAATGATGCGTAACCACTGCCGAATGATGCTTAACTACTACCGAATGATGCGTAACCACTACCGAATGATGCGTTACCACTGCCGAATGATGCGTAACCACTGCCTAATGATGCGTAATCACTACCAAACGATGCGTAGCCACTGCCGAATGATGCGTAACCACTGCCGAATGATGTGTAACCACTACCGAATGATGTGTAACCACTGCTGAATGATGTGTAACCACTGCCGAATGATCTGCCGAATCATGTGTAACCACTGCCGAATGATGTGTAACCACTACCGTATGATGTGTAACCACTGCCGTATGATGTGTAACCACTGCCGAATGATGCGTAACCACTGCCGAATGATGCTTAACTACTACCGAATGATGCGTAACCACTACCGAATGATGCGTTACCACTGCCGAATGTTGCGTAACCACTGCCTACCGATGCGTAATCACTACCAAATGATGCGTAGCCACTGCCGAATGATGCGTAACCACTGCCGAATGATGTGTAACCACTGCCGAATGATGCAAAACCACTGCCGAATGATGCGTAACTACTACCGAATGATGCGTTACCACTGCCGAATGTTGCGAAACCACTGCCTAATGATGCGTAATCACTACCGAATGATGCGTAGCCACTGCCGAATGATGCATAACCACTGCCGAATGATGCGTAGCCACTGCCGAACGATGCGTAACCACTGCCGAATGATGTGAAACCACTACCGAATGATGCGTAACCACTGCCGAATGATGCGTAACCACTGCCGAATGATGCTAAACCACTACCGAATGATGCGTAACCACTACCGAATAATGCGTTACCACTGCCGAATGTTGCGTAACCACTGCCTAATGATGCGTAATCACTGCCGAATGATGCGTAACCACTACCGAATGATGCGTAACCACTGCCGAATGATGCGTAACCACTGCCTAATGATGCGTAATCACTGCCGAATGATGCGTAACCACTACCGAATGATGCGTAACCACTGCCGAATGATGCGTAACCACTGCCTAATGATGCGTAACCACTACCGAATGCTGCGTAACCACTACTGAATGATGTGTTACCACTACCGAATGATGTGTAACCACTGCCGAATGATGTGTAACCGAATGATGTGTAACCACTGCCGAATGATGCGTAACCACTACCGAATGATGCGTAACCACTACCGAATGATGTGTAACCACTACCGAAGTGTAACCACTACCGAATGATGTGTAACCACTACTGAATGATGTGTAACCGTGACCACTACCGAATGATGTGTAACCACTACCTAATGATGTGTAACCACTACCGAATGATGTGTAACCACTGCCGAATGATGTGTAACCGAATGATGTGTAACCACTGCCGTATGATGTGTAACCACTACCGAATGATGCGTAACCACTACCGAATGATGTGTAACCGTGACCACTACCGAATGATGTGTAACCACTACCGAATGATGTGTAACCACTACCAAATGATGTGTAACCACTACCTAATGATGTGTAACCACTACCGAATGATGTGTCACCACTACCGAATGATGTGTAACCACTACCGAATGATATGTAACCACTGCCAAATGATGTGTAACCACTGCCAAATGATGTGTAACCACTGCCGAATGATGTGTAACCGAATGATGTGTAACCACTGCCGAATGTTGTGTAACCACTACCGAATGATGCGTAACCACTAACGAATGATGTATAACCGTGACCACTACCGAATGATGTGTAACCACTACCGAAGTGTAACCACTACCGAATGATGCGTAACCACTGCCGAATGATACGTAACCACTACCTAATGATGCGTAACCACTACCGAATGATGTGAAACCACTGCCGAATGATGTGTAACCACTACCAAATGATGTGTTACCACTGCCGAATGATGCGTAACCACTGCCGAATGATGCGTAACTACTGCCGAATGATGTGTAACCACTACCGAATGATGTGTAACCACTGCCGAATGATGTGTAACCACTACCGAATGATGTGTAACCACTACCTAATGATGTGTAACCACTGCCGAATGATGTGTAACCTCTGCCGAATGATGTGTAACCGAATGATGTGTAACCACTGCCGAATGATGTGTAACCATTACCGAAGTGTAACCACTGCCGAATGATGCGTAACCACTACCGAATGATACGTAACCACTACCTAATGATGTGTAACCACTACCGAATGATGTGAAACCACTGCCGAATGATGCGTAACCACTACCGAATGATGCGTAACCACTGCCGAATGATGCGTAACCACTGCCGAATGATGCGTAACTACTGCCGAATGATGTGTAACCACTACCGAATGATGTGTAACCACTGCCGAATGATGTGTAACCACTACCGAATGATGTGTAACCACTACCTAATGATGTGTAACCACTGCCGAATGATGTGTAACCACTACCGAATGATGTGTAACCGAATGATGTGTAACCACTGCCGAATGATGTGTAACCACTACCGAATGATGCGTTACCACTACCGAATGATGTGTAACCACTACCGAAGTGTAACAACTGCCGAATGATGCGTAACCACTGCCGAATGATGTGTAACCACTGCCTAATGATGTGTAACCACTACCGATTGATGTGTAACCACTATCGAATGATGTGTAACCGTGACCACTACCGAATGATGTGTAACCACTACCGAATGATGTGTAACCACTACCGAATGATATGTAACCACTGCCAAATGATGTGTAACCACTGCCAAATGATGTGTAACCACTGCCGAATGATGTGTAACCGAATGATGTGTAACCACTGCCGAATGTTGTGTAACCACTACCGAATGATGCGTAACCACTAACGAATGATGTATAACCGTGACCACTACCGAATGATGTGTAACCACTACCGAAGTGTAACCACTACCGAATGATGCGTAACCACTGCCGAATGATACGTAACCACTACCTAATGATGCGTAACCACTACCGAATGATGTGAAACCACTGCCGAATGATGTGTAACCACTACCAAATGATGTGTAACCACTGCCGAATGATGCGTAACCACTGCCGAATGATGCGTAACTACTGCCGAATGATGTGTAACCACTACCGAATGATGTGTAACCACTGCCGAATGATGTGTAACCACTACCGAATGATGTGTAACCACTACCTAATGATGTGTAACCACTGCCGAATGATGTGTAACCTCTGCCGAATGATGTGTAACCGAATGATGTGTAACCACTGCCGAATGATGTGTAACCATTACCGAAGTGTAACCACTGCCGAATGATGCGTAACCACTACCGAATGATACGTAACCACTACCTAATGATGTGTAACCACTACCGAATGATGTGAAACCACTGCCGAATGATGCGTAACCACTACCGAATGATGCGTAACCACTGCCGAATGATGCGTAACCACTGCCGAATGATGCGTAACTACTGCCGAATGATGTGTAACCACTACCGAATGATGTGTAACCACTGCCGAATGATGTGTAACCACTACCGAATGATGTGTAACCACTACCTAATGATGTGTAACCACTGCCGAATGATGTGTAACCACTACCGAATGATGTGTAACCGAATGATGTGTAACCACTGCCGAATGATGTGTAACCACTACCGAATGATGCGTTACCACTACCGAATGATGTGTAACCACTACCGAAGTGTAACAACTGCCGAATGATGCGTAACCACTGCCGAATGATGTGTAACCACTGCCTAATGATGTGTAACCACTACCGATTGATGTGTAACCACTACCGAATGATGTGTAACCGTGACCACTACCGAATGATGTGTAACCACTACCGAATGATGTGTCACCACTACCGAATGATGTGTTACCACTGCCGAATGATGCTCAACCACTACCGAATGATGCGTAACCACTACCGAATGATTCGTAACCACTACCGAATGATGTGTAACCACTGCCGAATGATGTGTAACTGTGACCACTACCGAATGATGTGTAACCGTGACCACTACCGAATGATGCGTAACCACTACCGAATGATGTGTAACCACTACCGAATGATGCGTAACCACTACCGAATGATGTGTAACCACTACCGAATGATGTGTAACCGTGACCACTGCCGAATGATGTGTAACCACTACCTAATGATGTGTAACCACTACCGAATGATGTGTAACCACTACCGAATGATGTGTAACCACTGCCTAATGATGTGTAACCACTACCGAATAATGTGTAACTACTTCCGAATGATGTGTAACCACTACCTAATGATGTGTACCACTACCGAATGATGTGTAACCACTACCGAATGATGTGTAACCACTACCTTATGATGTGTAACCACTACCGAATGATGTGTAACCACTGCCGAATGATGTGTAACCACTATCTAATGATGTGTAACCACTGCCGAATGATGTGTAACCACTGCCGAATGATGCGTAACCACTGCCGAATGATGCGTAAACACTACCGAATGGTGCGTAACCACTACCGAATGATGCGTAACCACTACCGAATGATGCGTAACCACTGCCGAATGATGCGTAACCACTGCCGAATGATGCGTAACCACTACCGAATGATGTGTAACCACTACCGAATGATGTGTAACCACTGCAGAATGATGTGTAACCACTGCCGAATGCCATGTGAATACTGCCAAATGATGTGTAACCACTGCCGAATGACAAGTAACCACTGCCGAATGCCATGTAACCACTGCCGAATGACAAGTAACCGCTGTCGAATGATGTGTAACCACTGCCGAATGACAAGTAACCACTACCAAATGACAAGTTACTACTGTCGAATGATGTGTAACCACTACCGAACGACAAGTAACTACTGCCGAATGACAAGTAACAACTGCCGAATGACAAGCAACCAGTGCCGAAAAGCATGGAAAACTGCCGAATGACTTGTAACCACTGCCGAATGATGTATAGCCACTGCCGAATTAGAGGTAACCACTGCCGTAGGACATGTACCCACTGCCGAATGACAAGTAATCACATAAGACTCGGAATGAACCACTTATGTCGTGTTAGGTATTCCATACCAATACAATTTTGATATTTCCTTTACAAAATACATAATCGACAGGTTGACAGTGGCAGAGACCAATACCTAATGACTATCAAAGTAACTAGATACTATAAAAGAATGTCTCTCCTACAACAATACGACCGACTTACTGCCTCAACAGACCTTTTAAAGTACCTTTGTTTCCCAAGAGTATTCCACTGTGGACTGCTAATCCAGAATATACGGTTGCCATAACTTCAGTAGATATTTTAAGTCAAATCTTAACGAGACAAAAAACATGAGAGTTGTATATGCACACAACTCTCACATCAAAATTGTAATAAAATTGTTAAGGTCAGCTGTCATTTCAACTTTTCATTTTATTTTAAGAAACTGTTCTTGACTTTGAATACATAAATTATAAACAGTTTGTAACTGCAGTAGAATATGAATTATGTCTTTTGTTAAACTGTACTTTTACAATTCTACAGGATTTCAAATAACAAATTAATGCTCACTTCGTTTGTTTTCTATCATATCGATAAATGAATGAAAAGTATGTGTTACATTTATTACATAAGTTTTCATTTTAAATGCTATGCGACATATGATGACCTTTCAATCATCTGCAATAGGCGACAATATGATGGCCTTTCAATCACCTGCAATAGGCGACAATATGATGGTCTTTCAATCATCTGCAATAGGCGACAATATGATGGTCTTTCAATCATCTGCAATAGGCGACACTATGATGGCCTTTCAATCATCTGCAATAGGCGACAATATGATGGCCTTTCAATCATCTACAATAGGCGACAATATGATGGCCTTTCAATCATCTGCAATAGGCGACAATATGATGGTCTTTCAATCATCTGCAATAGGCGACAATATGATGGCCTTTCAATCATCTGCAATAGGCGACAATATTATTTATGCCATTTTCCGAAATTAAAACGAAATTAAGGACCAGCACACATATTAGGGTAATCTAACTTCATATTTATATAGTCTAGATATGTTTAAATTATACTTAAAAGTTATTTATTTCAGTTTGATTTGAAAGTTTCTAAGATTTCGAATTAGTTTCCTGTGTGGAACGAGTACTGAACGTTGTTTTTAGATGCCATCAAATCAATCGTGAGATCGAATCTACGGCCTATGTCGTGAGTGGTCAATACTATATCCACCGCCCAGCCCTAAGAGTAGATTTCAGAATGAACATTGTATTTAAAAACAATTATAACTGGAAAACAATATACCAGTTTATACATGCAATCAAAGACAACAGGATAAAACAATTTCAATATAAACTGATTCACCATATAATTCCCTGTAAACAAATACGTCAAAAGTGGAAAACTAGTTCAAATCCTTATTGTTCTGTCTGTAACCAAACGGAGACATACAGGTACTTGTTAATTAACTGCGATGAAATACAAACGATTTAGTCAAAATTTGTCTCATTTTTCAAAACTATAGGTATCTCGAATAACGTTCAAATACTTAAAAACATTGTCCTAGGATATAAAATAGATCAGACGGACTATATGCACATCAACATTATTTTCTCTCTAATACGTTTCAGTATTTATAAGGCTTATTATGCAAGTGATTGTAGACAGAAACATGTAGAAACTTTTAACATTTTCAAACACAAATTTTTAACGCTATTATCTTCATACAAAAACAAAAAATTAAAACAATCGGAAAATTATTAAACAATATGTAAGTATCCAATAATAATTTTATTTTGTTTGCTTACTTTACACTTGTGAACTAAACACTCTCGTATTTGTAATATTTTGTTGTACTTTTTCGGGTACTGCTTTTTCTCCAATATTATAATGAGCATGCATGACATAACTTAATGTACTGGTTCTTTTATATGTAAATAATGATTTTTGTGTAAATCATGATTGATTGATTGATTGATAGAATATTTAGCGTCATTTTTATGTCATCGAGGGCTAACAGACGATCAGTTAACCTAACCACTGTTTCCTGGGATTAACCCAGTACTCGAGCACACCTCGTCTCCGCAAGTATCTGATAACTTTCCCACTTGAATCAGTGGTGAGAGACGAATGATAATGAGATGCAATGTCGTATATCAATAATCACGGAGACTGTTGCCGGGCGTGGGATTCGAACTCAAGATCCCTGGATTGATAGTCAGACGCGTAACCGACTGAGCTAATCGGGCCCGGCTTGAATAAATCAACTTTTTATAAAAGAAAAAAAAAAAAAAAAAAAAAAAAAAGATTTCAGAATGTGTTTTTTTTTCAGAATCAATTTTAAGTGAACAGTTTTCAAAATTGCTGTGTGTCCCTTAAAGATCATTTCTAACTGACATATGTGTAATATTATCAGTTTAAACTGAATAGTACATTCACAAAAAAGAAGAAATTTATTTAGTATCGGTCAGTCTTTTATAAATTTTCTTATCAAGGGGGGTAAATCGAACATAATTATCTAAACAAAAGTTATCAATTGCCTTTCTTGGTCTTATGTTATTTTGTCAGACATTCAAATTGTTATCCTATATTTCCAATCAGAGCGAAAAGCAACAAAACACATTGCTTTGTCCTTTAATTAAAAAATACATTGTAAATAATGTCCGTATTCTAAAAAGACATGTTTGAATGGTAATTCTCCTATAATTATTGGTGGTATGTTTTTTTTTTTTTTTTGCCGGGCTTATGCCAAAGGCATAGCCCTAATTTCGCTATCGTGACCCAACTTTACCGTCTTGATCACCGCCAAAATGAACTACTTTTTATTCCCCATATTTCATTTTCCCACGTATTCAGTTATAAACAGACATAAATCAAACAATCAAAATATATTGTTGACATTGTTTTACATATTTTTTTTTCAAAAAAAGTTGCTTAAAATGGAATAAACGCTACGATGATATCAATTAGGACGCCGTCCCCTTACGAGACCCTAGTATACACTTACCCCTTTATCTAAATAACTTTGAAACCTCTATTCATAGGGGACAATAAAATATTAAAGCATTTGGCTCATTAGTTTTTGAGAAGAAGGTTTTTAAAATTTCAAAATGTTATCTTTTTTTTTTTTTGCCCTTGCTGGTCCTTTATTAATATCAAATCCCTTTAAAGGACCCTGTCTGAACTGTTATGTCTAAGCGATGCTCCAGACATGAAGATACTTGAAATAATATCTAAAATAGACCAGTAAAACAGAATTTCCGTTTTCACATAGTATTCCTGTGTAAAAATTAAATACCCTAACTGGGACCATATAGATCTTAACCCCTTTATTTGAACAAATTTAAAACTCCTAGTCATAAGGATCATTTATATCAACTATGAACGAATTTGATTGAAACGTTGTTGATATATTATCTGACATGTCCCTGGGAAAGGGCCAATTCTGACCCTAGGGGTCATGGCTTGAACAAACTTGATAGTAACTTATCAGATTATACTACAAGCAAAATATCAAAGCTCCTGGCTTTGTACTTTCGGAGAAGAAGATTTTCTCCAGGTTCAGCATTTGAACAAATTTGAGAGAGCTTTGTGTAAGAATGCTTTACTTAAAATTTAGTGAAAATCTGTCAAGAGAATTCAGAGAAGAAGTCGTTTGAAGCAAAAGTTAACGACGGCGACGACGGTCGACGGACGAAGGTAGATCACAATAGCTCCTGAGTAGATGAGTTTATAAAAAAGTAAAGCCTAATAGCCCCTGTAAACTAGTTTGATCACGTGAAAAAAAAAACGAGTTGACATCATTCGTGCGCGCTATGTGACGTGGTAAATGATGTATCAGAGCTCCTTCAGGTCTTACTACACAGCTGAGTATCGGTTTTTTTTTCTACACAACATTAGGTCTATATAGTGTTTCGTACGGTACAAAATCTTGTAAAGTGCTTTTCCGTGGCAGGAATGTATTTGCATATAAAATGCACAATAACTAGTAGTTTGACTAGATTGCTTGTTTAAAGACAGTTCAGTGACACCGAATGGTCATAAATACATCCTTCGGTTAAAATTCTATTTACATCACGTTTTAACACTAGTGATGTGTGCTATGGTGCTATTGTATTGGACGGCCTAGTGATACATTTTCATTATATTCACAGTGTATAAACGAACTGTACAGTCACTTGGATATTTTGAGTACGGTCATTTGTGAGTAACGAAGCGAGAGATTCTTGTCTTGTCGTCCATCGGCTCTCCTGAGCTGGTAAGTTAAATCATTCTTACAAGTTATTGCTGTACAATATTCCTGCACAGTTTGTTTTGTGTTGTATATTAGTGTTATATCTAACAATAGCACTATTCTGAAACATCAAATATAGTCATTTTGCATAAAGATGTGATTAAAACTCGTCGAAACTCACAACCCAAACTAGACGCACACTGATCAAATAGTCAGATTTTCAAACTAATGACCATCTTAAAATGTTATAAGTATACTCGAATAGTTGATAATAGAGTTCTGGAAGTACTGAGACATCAATAAATCCGAAACTAGTCTTAGAATACAGTAAAATCATCGATTATAAATGCGTAAATACAACGAAAATCTGTACAGTCACTTGTATGCAATCTATACGATCGCTTGCCCAATTTCCCGAGTTTCTTTGTACTGTCACTTGTAGAATATAGTGAATTAAACAAATAAACTGTCTGTTTCAGATACTCTGGATGGCATGTACAGAAAATGTTTGTTACTAAATAATGAACCTTTGACGAGGATCAACTTGTGACCAATTAGTTTATTTGAAACCGGTTTATCACTAAATCTGTAACTGGACGGTTATCCGGTTAATCGTTTCAGCACTATTCTGCACCGACGCTGTCGTGTGTGATTTAATTTCCGTTTTAAAATGAAACTTTAGAAATAATAGTTTTCAAGTAATTATTTACTGTTTTATTTGTTATGGAATACAACTATGACAAAATAATTTAAATATTTTGTTTTTAAAATGCCATTGCTAATAAAATATTTCTACCACACTTAGCAAGAACATTCATCTCAATCACTAAATATCTGCAATAGTGTAGATAATTAACCCTCACATGTAACTTATATAATGAACAGTCTCACGTTAATAGATGTACGAGATCTCGTACATTATGATTATACATCACGGAAAGGCCACATCTAACTTGCTTATTTTTAACGAACAAAACAACCTAAAATGAAAAAAAAATATATAAACTTAATAAGAAAATCAAAAGAAAATGAATGCTCAAATACGTGTATCACTAATACAATGAACGGTCTAAACTTAATATATGTCCAAAATAATTATGAAGACAAGCTATTTGCTTGTTTTGCCGAACGAGTAAACTATGTCACAAAATTAATGTTCTAAAGTTTCTATATATCTCTCACAAAATTCACATTTTTACATTATTTTACATTTAGATAAAAACTTGTTAGTAGGTAAAATGCTCATAATGTATTTGTATTGAAATGATCTTAGTTTTGTGTCTATGGTTCTTTTGAAAGGTAGACAGTTAATGGTTTTCCAGTCAAGGTTGTTAAATATTTCTTCCTATTTTAGATGAGGATTTATTTCACTATCGTTATAAATTAACTGAAATTGCATATTATATAACATTCTATTTGGAGAATTACATTTCCTCACTTGATGCCAACACAATAACAACATAACCAAAGACAATGACGTGACAACCCGATATAATGATACAACGATATGATTTGGCTGTAGGCGTAAGAGTAGAACGGTTAAAAAGTAGAACGGTTAAAAAGTAGAACGGTTAAAAAGTAGAACGGTTAAAAAGTAAAACGGTTAAAACGGTTAAAAAGTAGACCGATTAAAAAGTAGAACAGTTAAAAAGTAAAACGGTTATAAAAAGTAAAACGGTTAAAAAGTAAAACGGTTAAAAAGTAGAACGGTTAAAAAGTAAAACGGTTAAAAAGTAAAACGGTTAAAGGTAAAAAGGTTAAAAAGTATATACAGCTAGTTTAAATGATCAGAAACAGCAAACTCCTGCGTTAATACGGATTACGTCGTATGTGTGTTTAAACGTTAAAAGATAAGTTAATAAAGATTGTATTTGTGTTATAATGTAATATTTAATTGATATTGTAGAATGTTGTAGTGGTAGTGCTACATGTGGTAGATGTTGTAGTAGTAGTAGTAGTTTTATTATTGTTATTATTATTAGTTGTTGGCATTGTAGTAGTAGTAGTAGAAGTAGTAGTAGTAGTAGTAGTAGTAGTAGTAGTAGTAGTACGTAGTAGTAGTAGTAGTAGTAGTAGTAGTAGTAGTAGTAGTAGTAGTAGTAGTAGTAGTAGTAGAAGTAGTAGTAGTAGTAGCAGTAGTAGTAGTAGTAGTAGTAGTAGTAGTAGTAGTATTAACAACATCATCAGTAGTGGAATAAATAGTAGAAGTAGCAGTAATAGAAGCTCCGGCAACAGCAGCATTAACTAGATAAGCAGTAGCAGCAACAGCAGCAGCAGTAATGGAAGAGGTGATAGCATTTCATTCCAAATTAAAAATGGGTACAAATATACCTGAACAAGCATGGTTTACGACGAACAGTAAAAACAACAATCTACAATAGACATAATGAATAACATGCATTTGTCATAATGATTTAATCTTAAAGCAATGCTGCTGCATGATAACATTTAACATAGAATATACTTTACTATCCAAAATATGGGCCGTCTGTACATGTGGTTCATGTAAAGGTCAACAGATAGGCTGTTCATATGGATTTAATAAAGTTGCAGAAATGTAAATAGCAGCTTAACGAAACGAATGCAAGTTTGAACTGTTATATTGTCTGTAAGGTTTTACCTGACATATCTATATTTACATCAATGGTGCTGACATATGTACACGATAACGTGTATTTATGACAGAACACATCTTCTTTATCTGTTTTTAAACACTTCACTTTAATTTAAAATGTACAAATATCTTTCTACACGTGCAATCATGCATGTTATATTAAAATGCAAATGCAATCATTTTTCAACATGAAGGCATAGGCATTTTACATGCATGATATGTTTCTAAAGTTCCGACGTGAACAATTGGAATATCTCCAATTGTTTAATGATATGTATTGTTTTATCCGCTTAACGCATCAAACGCATTGAATAACAAACTGATACTCTTCTGTTAACACATATATGCCGGACCTGATTGGCTCATTCGGTTACGCGTCTGCCTATCAATTCAGGGTTGGTGAGTTCGAATCTCCAGCCCGGCAACAGTCTCCGTGATGTTTGATATACGACATTGTGTCTCATTATCATTCTTCTCTCACCACTGATTAAAGTGGGAAAGTTATCAGTTACTTGCGGAGATAAGATGTGCTCGAGTACTGGTTAATCCCAGGAAACAGTTGTAAGGTTAACTGATCGTCTGTTAGCCCTCGATGGCATAAAAATGACGCTAAATATTTAATCAATCAATCAATCAATCAATCAATCAATCAATCAATCAATTTAACACATATCACGCCGATCAATTGTTGCATACGAAAATAATTATACAACCAAACACAAAACGTACACAACCAAACATAACGCTATGACAACCGAACATAGTAACTATACAACCCAACACAATGTTATGACAACCCAACACAATACGTACACAACTCAACATAATGCTATGACAACCCAATATATTGATTACACAACCCCACCTAATGATTATATAACCTAACACAATTCTTAGGGAACCTAATACAATGTTTCTACAACCCAACATAATGTTATGACAACCCAACACAATACGTACACAACTCAACATAATGATATGACAACCAAACACTATGTTTATACGGCCCAACATAATGATATGACAACCAAACACTATCTTTATACGACTAACATAATGATATGACAACCAAACACTATGTTTATACGACCCAACATAATGTTTATACGACCCAACATAATGATATGACAACCAAACACTATGTTTATACGACCCAACATAATGATATGACAACCAAACACAATGTTTATACGACCCAACATAATGTTTATACGACCCAACATTATGATATGACAACCAAACATAATGTTTATACGTACCAACATAATGTTTATACGACCCAATATAATAATATGACAACCAAACATTATGTTTATACGACCCAACATTATGATATGACAACTAAACACTATGTTTATACGACCCAACATAATGCTTTGACAACCAAACACAATGTTTATACGATCCAACAACTGTTAAGACAAGCCAAGGTCAAATAACCTCCTATTCAAAGAGAAAAACACGGCAACCCAAGATAATAATACAATGTCCCTTTAAGATGTCAATTCTTACAGCTCCGGCGTTCAAAATAAAACGATTTGACTGAAGGCGTTAATGTAAATCGGTTAGAAAGTAGGACGCCAGTTTAAATGATCAGAAAAACGGCAAACAACTGCGTGATACGGAATGAGTCGTATGAGTGTTTGAACGTTAAAAGGTAGGTTAATAAAATTTGTATTTGTGTTAAAATGTAGTGTTTAAAAGATACTGTAGAATGTTGTAGTGGTACTGCAACATGTGGTGGTGGTGGTAGTAGTAGTAGTAGTAGTAGTAGTAGTAGTAGTACATAATAGTTGTAGTAGTAGTAGCAAGTAGTAGTACAAGCATGGTTCACGACGAACAGTAACATTACCAATATACAATGAACATAGTAGAATGACATGCATTTATCGTAATAATTTAATCGTTAAGCAATGCAGTTGTATGATCATATTTTGTATAGCTGTTGTGACTTTAGTCTTATTCACAACTTTAAATGTTAACACTATCCTGCTACTCTTTGATATTAAAAATCAGTTTCAGTATAATAAAGGATTATGTCGGTATTAAAGGCATTGTGCGTTGTCAATCTCTACCATCACTACAAGAATATAACTTTTGGCGACGAGGTTTACTTTCCTCTGCAAAATATGGGTCGTCTGTACATGCGGTTTATGTAAAGGTCAATAGATAGGCTGTTTATATGGATTTGATAAAGAAATGTAAATAGCGGCTTAACGAAATGAACGCAAGTTTGAACTATTACGGTGTCAGTAAGGTTTTGTCTGGTATATATATATTTACAAATATAGTGATGATATATTTACAAGTTAACGTATATATATATGACCGTACACATCATCTCTATCTGTTTTTGAACACTTAAAACGAAAGAATGGGGATCGAGAGTATTGTATTCTTCGGAAATGATATTATCCTGATTTGTCATATTTGCTATTTTTGCTTTTATATTTTATTGTTAATTGGTTACTTTTACTATTTGAAACAGCAGTTATAATAGCAGTATAAGTAGTAGAAGCAACAGCAGTAGTATAAGAAGCAGAAGTAAAATAAGTAGTAGTATAAATAGAAGTAGTAGTAACAGTAGAAGTAGTAGTAGTAGTGGTAGTAGTATTTATCATTATTATAATAATAATTATTATTATATCTATAATTATTATGATTATTATTATTGTTGTTATTATAGTTATTATTATTATAATGATTATTATGATTATTATTATCATTACTATTATTGTTATTATTATTATAATTATTATTATGACTATTATCATTATTATTATTATGATTATTATCATTATTATTATCATTATTATTATTATTATTATGATTATTATCATTATTATTATCATTATTATTATAACTATTATTATTATTATTATTATTATAATTGTTATTATTAGAAGTAGTAGTAATAGTAGCAGTGTTTGTGTAAATAAATAAAAATAAGTATTAATGGTAATAGTTGTAGTAGTACCAGTAGTATTACTAGTTGAAGAAGAAATAGTAGAAGTAATAATAAAAGTAGTAATAGCAGCAGTAGTAGTAGTACTAGTAGTAGTAGTAGTAGTAGAAGTATAAATATTAGTAGTTGTAGCAATAGTAGTAGTAGTTGAAGTGGTAGTAGTAATAGTAGCAGTGTTTGTAGTAGATGAAGAATAAGTAGTAGTGGTAATAGTTGTAGTAGTAGCAGTAGTATTACTAATTGAAGTAGTTGTAGTAGTTATAATAAAAGTAGTAATAGCAGTAGTAGTAGTAGTAGTAGAAGTAGTGGTAATAGTAGTAGTAGTAGTAGTAGTACTAGTTGTAGCATTAGTAATAGTAGTAGAAGTATTAGTCGTTGTAGCAATAGTAGTAGTGGTTGAAGTGGTAGTAGTAGTAGTAGTAGTAGTAGTAGAAGTAATAGTAGTAGAAGTAGTAGTAGTAGTAGTAGTAGAGTAGTATTAGTAATTGTAGCAATAGTAGTAGTAGATGAAGTGGTAGTAGTAGTAGTAGTAGTAGTAGTAGTGGTAGCTGTTTCAGTAGTAGTAGTAGAAGTAGCAGTAGTTGAAGTAGTAGTAGTAGTAGTTGAAGTAGTAGAAATAGTAGAAATATTAGTATTAGTAGTTGTAGCAGTAATAGTAGTAGATGAAGTGGTGGTAGTAGTAGTAGTAGTAGTAGTAGTAGTAGTAGTAGTTGTAATAGTAGTGGTGGTAGATGTTACAGTAGTAGTAGTAGAAGAAGAAGTAGTGGTTGAAGTATTAGATGTTACAGTAGTAGTAATAGAAGTAGTAGTAGTAGAAGTTGTACATGAAGTAGTAGTTGTAGTAGTAGTAGTAGTAGTTGTTGTTGTAGTAGTAGTAGTAGTGGTAGTAGTAGTAGTTGTGGTAGTAGTAGTAAAAGAAGTATATGTAGTAGTTGTTGTAGTAGTAGTAGTAGTAGTAGTTGTAATAGTAGTGGTGGTAGATGTTACAGTAGTAGTAGTAGTAGAAGAAGAAGTAGTGGTTGAAGTATTAGATGTTACAGTAGTAGTAATAGAAGTAGTAGTAGTAGAAGTAGTACATGAAGTAGTAGTTGTAGTAGTAGTAGTAGTAGTTGTTGTTGTTGTAGTAGTAGTAGTAGTGGTAGTTGTAGTAGTTGTGGTAGTAGTAGTAAAAGAAGTATATGTAGTAGTTGTTGTAGCATTAGTAGTAGTAGTAGAAGTATTAGTCGTTGTAGCAATAGTAGTAGTGGTTGAAGTGGTAGTAGTAGTAGTAGTAGTAGTAGTAGTAGTAGAAGTAATAGTAGTAGAAGTAGTAGTAGTAATAGAAGAGTAGTATTAGTAATTGTAGCAATAGTAGTAGTAGATGAAGTGGTAGTAGTAGTAGTAGTAGTAGTAGTAGTATTGGTAGCTGTTTCAGTAGTAGTAGTAGTAGAAGTAGCAGTAGTTGAAGCAGTAGTAGTAGTAGTTGAAGTAGTAGAAATAGTAGAAATATTAGTATTAGTAGTTGAAGCAGTCATAGTAGTAGATGAAGTGATGGTAGTAGTAGTAGTAGTAGTAGTAGTTGTAGTAGTAGTAGTGGTAGATGTTACAGTAGTAGTAGTAGAAGAAGAAGTAGTTGTTGAAGTAGTAGATGTTACAGTAGTAGTAATAGAAGTAGTACATGAAGTAGTAGTTGTAGTAGTAGTAGTAGTTGTTGTTGTAGTAGTAGTAGTAGTGGTAGTAGTAGTAGTAGTAGTAATTGTGGTAGTAGTAGTAAAATAAGTATATGTAGTAGTTGTTGTAGTAGTAGTAGTTGTAGTTATTGTAATAGTAGTAGTAGTTGTTGTAGTAGTAGTAGAAATAGTAGAAGTAGTACATGTAGTAGTAGTTGTAGTAGTAGTAAAAGTGGTCGTAGCAGTGGTGGTAGTAGTGGTAGTAGTAGTGGTAGTAGATGTTTCAGGAGTAGTAGTAGTAGTAGTAGTATATGTAGTAGTAGTGGTATATGTAGTAGTAGTTGTAGAAGTAGTAGTAGTAGTTATTGTAGTAGTAGTAGTGGTAGATGTTACAGTAGTAATAGTAGTAATAGTAGTAGTAGAAGTGGTTGTAGTAGTAGTAGTGGTAGTAGTGGTGGTAGCAGTGGTAGTAGTAGTAGTAGTAGTAGTGTAGATGTTACAGTAGTAGAAGTAGTAGTAGTAGTGGTGGTAGCAGTGGTAGTAGTAGTAGTAGTAGTAGTAGTAGTGTAGATGTTACAGTAGTAGTAGTAGTAGAAGTAGTAGTGGTAGTAGTGGTGGTAGCAGTGGTAGTAGTAGTAGTAGTAGAAGTAGTAGTAATGGAAGTAGTAGATATTATAGTAGTAGTAATAGAAGTAGTAGTAGTAGCAGTAGTAGAAGTAGTACATGTAGTTGTAGTAGTAGTAGTAGTAGTAGTAGTAGAAGTAGTAGTTATTGTTGTAGTAGTAGAAGTGGTTGTAGCAGTGGTGGTAGCAGTAGTGGTAGTAGTAGTAGTTGTAGTAGTAGTGGTTGTAGCAGTGGTGGTAGTAGTAGTAGTACTAGTGGTTGTAGCAGTAGTGGTGGTAGTAGTAGTAGTATTAGTGGTTGTAGCGGTGGTGGTAGTAGTAGTAGTAGTAGTAGTACAAGTAGTAGTAGTGGTTAATTTTACAGTAGTAGTGGTAGTAGTGGTAGTAGTAGTAGTAGTGGTTGTAGCAGTGGTGGTAGTAGTAGTAGTAGTAGTAGTAGTACTAGTGGTAGCAGTAGTGGTAGTAATAGTATTAGTGGTTGTAGCAGTGGTGGTAGTAGTAGTAGTAGTAG
This sequence comes from Panopea generosa, assembly GCA_029582155.1. Taxonomy (NCBI): domain Eukaryota; kingdom Metazoa; phylum Mollusca; class Bivalvia; order Adapedonta; family Hiatellidae; genus Panopea; species Panopea generosa. The sequence goes on from CM055902.1 coordinate 6,553,046, forward strand.
TAGTAGTAGTACAAGTAGTAGTAGTGGTAAATTTTACAGTAGTAGTGGTAGTAGTAGATGTGATTCTTTTATTTACCCCGTAATAGGTGTACGGAGTTCGGTAAATATTGGCCAAATTGATTCGCGTTTAATGCTCTTATACTAACAATTTAAAACAAGATTAAATTCTCACAGACTCGTTATTATTCTAACAATTCAAACGTAATTAAAGTTTCAGAGACCTGTTATTACACTAACAGTTAAAAAATATTATCATTGGTTGGTTGTATGGTGTTTAGCGTCGTTTTCAGCAAAACTTCAGTTGTATTGCGGGGTTGATTACTTGAGACAGTATTGTTAGCGCTGTGACGCTGAAGTATCATGCCGCAGACACATAGTATGATACCCAATCCGACCCGGGAGCGAGCCCACAACCTTCCGCATGCGAGGCAGACACTCTACCCCTAAACGCTGTGGTCAAAATATTATTCAATAATACAGATAAAAGCCTGACCATTGATCAGATGAACTAGCAACTTGCCATTAAATTGTAAATTCATGTCCTATTTATGTCCTATTTATGATTCGATTAACTGAAAATCATTTACAGTGACTGATACATAGGCACACGTATTTTGTTAAATTTCACACGGGCCTATTAAATAGCAAAATTAGTTTGTTTTTATCTTATCAGTGAAATATAAAAGAATTGACAGGTTACGATGTTGTCAAGGTTTAAGCTATAATTGACCAATCACAACGTGGGATATTATGTCGATGTCACTATTTGACCGTTTAAACTTATAGCGTAACTTGTGGAAAATGTGCCTAGTTTTCAAGGCCTATATTTTCATATACTCTTGACAACTTTTTGCTCTAATGATGTGAAATATATTGGTCTATAATTATGTATGGACTGACGCGACAATTGAGACAATTGACATTTATTTACTGACAGCTCATATGAGTAGTGGGCAGTTAAGTATGCAATAAAATATGGCCGGTGTTAACATTTTTTTATTAAACTTCCATTTGATATTCACAGATTGATGTATTTATGGAGCATGCTGGGATTTCTTTAAAAAATAAAGGAGTGTAACTGAACTATATACAGTCAAACCTGTCTTAAAAAAACATCCAGAGACCGAGCAAAAGTGACATTTTATGACAGGTTGTTGCTTAACACAGTTGTTTTTGCTCTGAAAGCTTAGAAAAGCGAAATTGCGAATGTGACTGCTTAAGACAAGTGGTTGCTTAATAGACAGGTTTGACTGTATATCTAAAAGTAAAACAAGCTTATTGAATATTTGTACATGTTTTAAGAGCGGGTACATTCCTGCCGTGGACAAATACTTTATAAACTTTTTTAATTGGACATTTAACAGTGGGAATTATTTACCTTTCTTTATAAAAAGATAGAGCAAAATTTAACTGTGTAGGCAAAACGGGTCAAAGAAAATTTTCAGTAACGTGCCGCTAATAACAAAAGTCCTATCTTTTAATATTTACTTTACACTTCTTGTCGACCATGTGTATATATAAGTCCAGGGTAAGTTTACATTGTCAATATATATGAATACATACTGAATTTTATTTCGTCTCTAGTATAAGATATTTAGCGGCCTTAGAACCAATACGAGTCATGGCATATTTCTGAACATTTCTCTCGGAAGTCGGATAGTTAAATTCGTTTAATTCTGTGATCAACAAGCACACGCAGGTTGATATTTACAATGTCATTATTTTAGTATTAATTTATTCAAACATATCTATATCTTATTCTCAACAGATTGTCGCTAAACTTGGCAGGATAAAATATCGGCAGCATGGTCGTGTCAACTATAATACAGATCCTGAGTGATCCCACATCTGTCCTGGTTGGAGCTATATGTGCATTGGTCATCTGGTATTTATTCGGATCAAATAAACATGCTGGCAGATTACCTCCAGGGCCGCGGCCTTGGCCCATAGTAGGTACGTGATTTTGTCCAATTTTAAAGTAGCACATCTTGTAAAGACTATCAGGACAAACAAAAACAATTTATTTTAGGCCTGATATAACTTTATAAATCACATAGAATCCTAATTATTTAATTAATTTGTCTGACATATACAACTTATAAATTCACTTTTTGTCCCACTCTTTGTGAAAAGTGGGTGACACTCATTTGGGTTCGTCCGTCTGTATGTCCGTCCGTCACACTGGTTTCCTTGCAATTACTTAAGAATGTCTGAATCAAAGCTTTTGAAATTTTAATACAGTGTTTATAATGACAAAACACAGGCTAAGTTAGGGCTTGTGGTATAAGTCGCTCTACAGTTATGCCCCTTTAATTTGTAAAAAGTTGTATTTTTTGGGATGTCCGTGCAATAACTTAAGAATGACTGAATCAAATCTTTTGAATAAAGCAGGGGACATAAATTCATTGAATTATAAAAATATAAAAATGAAATACATTTATGTACAAAATAAGAAATAAGTGTTTATAGACTGTAAAGAAGCGATAGAGAAAGAAGTTTAAAGGATGAAGAGGAGAAATACTTAACAATCTAAGTTTATAAGTAGCATGTAGATGTCATTCATTCAGTTGTATTATGCCCTGTTTGCCGTAATGTCCAATTCATATTTGCGCCGCTTTAATTTCTAAGTCTGTAGAACGGAAACAGCTCTCCCGAATTGGGTCTGTTAAATGGCAATCATGGGAAAACACATTGGAGCACGTTGATTGGTCAGTTACTTCAACTGAAAGTTTGAAAGACGTCACAGTTTAGTAAGCGTTCAATTGTTATGAATTCCCTGCTTTTTCATTGAAGGGTTAATAGACCTGATTCGAGAGATATCATGTTCTGAGAAAGACTAATACACCCAGGGTTTGATTTATTTATAAAGCTTTTTACATCGAAAACTATATTTCTGTTTGAAACCATTGTCTAAATTTTAAAACATGGCCTCAATATACATTTGACTTATCTACGTTCTTTCTACAGCGGTCGTCCAAGATGGCCGCTTACGCCCTGCTTAGTTTTTCTTTATATTTTGGAACTTTAAAACGTCGAACAAGATGACCGCCAGACTATGTCTACCCAGTTTTCATAATGGCCTGTTTTTTTGAAAATTTAAAGTAAAACTTCCTCTGAAACAACAGACTCAATTTTAACAAAAACGGTCACCTTACACATTGGGTGGTGCCATTTCAGAATTGTTTGTAACAGTTTTTCCTTTTAATTGTCATCAAAGATGACCACCAGACCTTCAATTAGTTTCTTATTTTGGAATTTTAGCAGCAGACGTTTCCTGAAATCACTAAACCGTACTCAAGTGTTGCTCATTTTCTCGTCAAGTTCCCTGTGTATGTGTTCATTCATTTTCAGGAAGTATTCCGCTGATACGGAACATGAATAAGGACATATATGAAGTAGGTCTCATTTTAAGGAAGCCGTACGGGGACGTAATTCGTCTGCGCCTTGGTCCTTCACAGAACTTCATCTTCATCAACGGGTCGGATAATATTCACAAGGCGGGAAAACATGACAAGCTTAAATACAGACCGGAGCACTTTTTTACGACAAATCATATATTCAAAAAAAGAGGTAAGCACAATACAATACTGAAATATAGACTGTATATGTTTTAAATAAAAAAAGAAGATTGATACGCATATAATTAAATATATGTATAAGTATATCTGCAAATATTTATCATTTATACTCACACGCACGCACCCACGCACGCAAGCACGCACATAGAAGTGACGACTTAAAAACTAAACTTAAATCCTACGTTTGTTTTACATTATCTGGTTTTTATCCATATACAGAATCATATTTGTGCGTTTGCCTTTAAAAAATCCTTTCATAAATATGCAGTTGTTATTTTTATTAAAGTCTCATTTAGTACAAACATGTCTTTTAAAGGTCTGTTTTTCGGAAATGGCGACATGCACACTAAACTGAGGAAGTTCACGCTAGGAGCACTGCGAGACTTTGGCGTAGGCAAAAGGGCTTTGGAAGAACAAATACAGGAGGAAGCTAGATTGTAAGCTTTTCAATACGCCAACGTCGTTGGTGAAATAACTACGGTGTCCTGTTCGGGCCATCGTGGTATATTTATTAAAAGCCGAAACCACGAAACTACAATGGTGAAAAGTCGAAATCATTTCGACTTTTCACCAACGTAGTATTGACTTTTCACCATCGTTGATTCGACTTTTCACCATCGTATTTGAGTTGTTCCGTTATTTCGGCTTTATTTAATTTAATAAACATGCCGCCGTGATAGTCCCAACGGGATACCGTAAATACCCACCTTTCACTTATTATATCAATAGGTGCGTTTTTGCAAGCATTCATCCGTCGGCATCAACGTCAGCGTCGGACATTAAACGTCCAAAAATAACACGAACAAACGTTGTTCTATTCTTTATAGTTAGTACAAAAAACTCATAACACAAAAGCTTCCATGTAGAATTCCTTAACGCATCTCAACTTTTACAATAGTGTTTTATCTATGAAATGTTTTGTCCTGCCTGGTAATGGTTGAAGACGGTACTAGCTGAAGATAAACACTTGATGTAAAGTTCAGCCATTGTATTTCAATTTGCATGTTCATTAAAAGTAATAAAACAACATAAACATCCGTTTAGTAAATAACAGTATATACACTTTCATACAATCACGTAAGTGTAACAGGAGAAACACTTGTAGTTGAAGAAAATACATCGAATGTCCATAGATATGCACTATGGTAATATAGTACACAATTGCATAGTCACTTCTAGTTGTGTATGTTGAAATTCGAAAACTGAAGTACGCTTTCTGCGACTAGCTCCTAACTCGTTAATTCCTTTTTCATAGCTAAAAAGTGTTTAATGCGCTTTAAGAACATGACCATGTTATTTGCGCATGTGACTTATAGTAATCAATAATTGGAAACAATATTTTAGCGGGTTGTTTTAATCTTAGCAACACTGCCCTAGTAACAAGTTTTGGATTGATAATAGCCGCATTGATTATTTGTAAAGCTGGTGGTTTTCAAAAAAGAACAGATAAGTTAATAAAGTTGTCATCACATATGTAAAGTTTCCATTAAGAATATCCAAACTATTGTTGTTTTCCATATACAAAAAAAATATTTGTAACAGAAGTGGTTTCCTTTGTGGGCATGCAGTGCTTGTTTTGCGCTTCTTGTTCTAATTTTACATGAGTTATACCCATTTTTATGTTAATAGACTTATATTTCCATTAGGTGTATTGAACATGCATTCTATTCAAATACTGAACTAACTGTCTTGTATATAACAATATAGAATAATCTTTGGTTTCATCACAAACTTAATTAAAAGTTGTTAAAATAACTTGTTTTGGTATTAAAGAAATACCAATGTGTGATATTATATTGATATTTGATTGAATATTGTATATAAAGAAAATAAACTGTTTAAGTATTTGTAAAACGTTCAATTATCATTTATTTTTTACTGATATTGAAATTTGAATATAGTTCACAATCTAGCATTGCTTAAAGGAAGTATATCGGGATAAAACACTTTAAATGTATTAAAAATAAGATAATTATCAAAATGCATAAAAAAGCATCTCATCATCTTTAATAAATATTATCAAAATAGTTTTGTATGTCAAAACTACCGAAAACTGACAAAATGGATATTTGAATTGGAGTGGTAAACTTGAAAAGAAATCCCCATTCTAAAAAAAGACAGCACTTAACTACTTTTTGACGACAATCGTATCGTCATTCAGATTAAACAATTTTTAAGTGTACAGCTGTATAACGGATTAAATTGAAATGAAAACAAAACAACGCGACTCTTTTAATACGCCACAAAATATGTTGCCTTTTATAGCAGGAAATGCTTTTGATCTAACCTAAACGGGTAGCCCAAGATTCGAAAGCATTTTTTAATATATATTTTGGCATGTTGGACTAGATATCCTTTTGGCAATATGGGGTCAGTGAGTATTATATAGGCAAGGCATATTGGAGAAAAAATGTTTTTAGCCAATTTTAACATTTTGAAAAAATCCTGATATATTCCCTTTAAGTGTTCAATTTGTGTTTAAATTAAATCTATATTTCATTAAAGGCATCAAACATCCTATTTATGGATTGAAAATATTTATCATTTTATCCGTTTCACTCGTGAATACAGAGTGTGCATAAACGTGTTTCAGTGATCAAATCAAATAAAATATTTTACGGTAACCATCAATTACAAATAGCCCCAACATTTTCGTCACTTTTCGATTTGTAATTTACAATTTTGATCACGCTTTGTAATATATCCCAGAACCAGATATCTTCCGAGTCGGTCTATTAACCTCCAATGAAAAAGCAGAAAATCTATGCCTGTCCCACAAGTCAAAGAAATTGAACGCATACTAATCTGTGGCATCATTCAATACCTCCCTGAAGCAACTGACCAATCAACATGCTAAAAGGTGACTTTCCAAACATTGCCATTTAACGGACCCAATCAGGAGTGCTGGATGCGTTCTACAGACTACATGTATTGTCACAATCATTCGCACATGTTATTACTTATCACACTTATTTTATTTTTGATAGACTGGCAGATTTGATTGAAGGGCAGAATGGTGCACCTTGTAACTATCTCAATACGTTTAAGAAGTGTGTCTCTAACGTCATAGCTAGCATTGTTTTTGGGAACAGGTATGTAAATAATAGGAAACTCTTTTTAGATCATATGAGCCTAAAGCTCAAGATATCTATTCTGATCACATTTATCCGTCTTCAATATGTCTGTCTGTAGCGTCAACGATTTCTTTGAACATTTTCTCTGAGACATCAAACTCATTTTTAATAAAACTTTTCAGAATTGTGTTTTGTTTCATCGACGTCGTCATCCAAGACGTCCACCAGGCCCCGTCTAGCTTTTGATTTTACAACTTTAAGTGACATCGCTTCTGAAACCACTGAACTATCTTAATTAAAATTTTGCTTCATTGTTAACCTTTTACCAAGTTGTGTTTTTCAGGTCGAAACATGGTTTGGCAATGTTTACATTGTTTTATGTAATGAAAATCTTCCTCTCTGAATTACCCATTCAGGTCAATAAAACATAGCTAAAATGTACTTTGGGTGGTGTCCACTCATGATTGTTTATTATTTTCGAAAATGGATCGACCAAGACGGATATTAGAACACACACATATCTTTTTTTGAACTTTAAACCGACATTTCATTTTTGCTATTGACAGTTTGCTTTTATCACCATATAGCACAATTTACTTTTTTGTGTTTGAGCAATTTTCAAGATGGAAGCCATGACTCAGCTACTTTTTACATAGTTTCATATAGGGCAAGTTTAAATATAATTTTTTATATTACTGTTTGAAACTACCGACTTAACTATAATATAGTGTGGCCTCACTATACCTTGGGTGACACCCTTTCAGATTTGTCTCCGTTTTATTTCTTCAGTGGTCATCCAAGATGGACGCTTACGATCCCGCTTAATTTTCCTTTATATTTTGAAATTTTAAACCACATATCCTTTGAAATCATCGAATTATTTTTACTGAAATGTTGCTGAGTTTCTACCCTAGTGTATATTTTGTGTCCGAACGCCACGCTCGATCTACATTTACTCTGAAACGACCCAATTTTTATAAATATGCCCACAGTATACGTTGGGTTGTGCATTTCAGAATTGTGTGTTGTTATTTTAATTGATATTCAGAGACTGCCACCAAAGCTTCATTAATCTATTTTTGACTGGTAATCCCAGACTGCCACCAAAGCCGCATTTATTTTCTTATTTTGACTGGTAATCCAAGAATGCCACCAAAGCCTCATTTATCTTCTTGTTTTGACTGGTAATCCCAGACTGCCACCAAAACCTTATTAATCATCTTATTTATATTGATAATCCCAGACTGTCACCAAAGCCTCATTCATCTTCTTATTTTGATTGGTAATCCCAGACTGTCACCAAAGCCTCATTCATCTTCTTATTTTGATTGGTATTCCCATACTGCCACCAAAGCCTCATTCATCTTCTTATTTTGATTGGTAATCCCAGACTGCAACCAAAGCCTCATTCATCTTCTTATTTTGATTGGTAATCCAAGAATGCCACCAAAGCCTCATTCATCTTCTTATTTTGACTGGTAATCCCAGACAGTCACCAAAGCCTCATTCATCTTCTTATTTTGATTGGTAATCCCAGACTGCCACACAAGCCTCATTCATCTTCTTATTTTGAATAGTAATCCAAGAATACCACCAAAGCCTCATTTATCTTCTTATTTTGACTGGTAATCACAGACTTCAACCAAAGTCTCATTCATCTTCTTATTTTGAGTGGTAATCCCAGACTGTCACAAAAGCCTCATTTATCTTCTTATTTTGACTGGTAATCACAGACTGCCACCAAAGCCTCATTTATCTTCTTATTTTTATTGGTAATCAGAGACTTCAACAAAAGTCTCATTCATCTTCTTATTTTGACCGGTAATCCCAAACTACAACGAAAGCCTCATTTATCTTATTTTTATTGGTATTCCCAGAATGCTACTAAAGCCTCATTCATCTTCTCCTTTTTATTGGTAATCTCGGACTGCCACCAGAGCCTCATTTATCGTCACATTTTGACTGGTAAGACCAGACTGCCACCTAACCCTCATTTATCTTCTTATTTTGAGTGGTAATCCTAGACTGCCACCAAAGCCCAAGTTAGCTTCTTATTTTCATTGGTAATCCCAGACTACCACCAAAGTCTTATTTATCTTCTTTACTTTCATCTGTAATCCCAGACTACCACCAAAGTCTTATTCATCTTCTTATTTGTATTGGTCATCCATGACTGCCATCAAAGCCTCACTTATCTTCTTATTTTAATTGATAATCCCAAACTGCCACCCGAGTCCCAGTGAGCTTCATATTTTGACTGCTTGTACCAGACTACCACCAAAGCCTCATTTATCATCTTATTTAGATTGGTAATCAGAGACATCAACCAAAGTCTCATTCATCTTCTTATTTTGACTGGTAATCACAGACTGCCACTAAAGCCTTATTTATCTTCTTATTATTATTGGTAATCAGAGACTTCAACCAAAGTCTCATTCATCTTCTTATTTTGACTGGTAATCCCAGACTGTCACCAAAGCCTCATTTATCTTCTTATTTTGACTGGTAATCACAGACTGCCACCAAAGTCTCATTTTATCTTCTTATTTTTATTGGTAATCAGAGACTCAACCAAAGTCTCATTCATCTTCTTATTTTGACTGGTAATCCCAAACTAAAACAAAAGCCTTATTTATCTTATTGTTATTGGTTTTCCCAGACTGCCACCAATCCTCATTCATCTTCTCCTTTTTATTGGTAATCTCAGACTACCACCAAAGCCCAAGTTAGCTTCTTATTTTGACTGGTAAGACCAGACTGCCACCAAACCCTCATTTATCTTCTTATTTTGAGTGGTAATCCAAGACTGCCACCAAAGCCTCATTTATCTTCTTACTTTCATTAGTAATCCCAGACTACCACCAAAGTCTTATTTATCTTCTTGTTTTTATTGGTAATTCATGACCGTCATCAAATCCTCACTTATCTTCTTATTTTAACTGGTAATCCCAAACTGCCACCAGAGTCCCAGTGAGCTTCATATTTTGACTGATTGTACCAGACTGCTACCAAAGCCACATTTATCTTCTTATTTTGATTGGTAATCAGAGACTGCCACCAAAGCCTCATTTATCTTCTTATTTTTATTGATAATCCCAGATTGCTCCCAAAGTCCCACTCAGCTTTTTTTTTTATTGGTAATCCCAGACAGCAACCAAAGCCCCAGTGAGCTTCTTATTTTTATTGGCAATCCCAGACTGCCACCTAAGCCCCCGTTAGCTTCCTATTTTTATTGATAATCCCAGACTGCCACCAAAGCCTTATTTATCTTCTTATTTTTATTGGCAATCCCAAACTGCCACCAAAGCCCAAGTTAGCTTTATATTCTGAATGGTAATCCCAGGCTGCAACCAAAGCCCCAGTGAGCTTCTTATTTTTTATTTGCAATCCCAGACTGCCATCTAAGCCCCCGTTAGCTTCCCATTTTAGTTGATAATCCCAGACTGCCACAAAAGCCTCATTTATCTTCTTATTTTTATTGGTAATCCTAGACTGCCACCAAAGATCAAGTTATCTTCTTATTTTGACTGGTAATGAGAGACTGCCACCAAAGCCACATTTATCTTCTTAGTTTTTTTGGCAATCTCAGACTGCCACCAAAGCCGCAGTTAGCTTCTTATTTTTATTGGTAACGCCAGACTGCCTTCAAAGCCCCAGTTAGCTTCTTAGTTTTATTCGCAATCCAAGACTGTCACCAAAGCCTCATTTATCTTCTTATTTTATTGGTAATCTCAGACTGCCACCAAAGCCCCAGTTAACATCGTATTTTTATTGGTAATGCCAAACTGCCACCAAAGCCCCAATTAACTTCTTATTTTTATTGGCAATCCAAGACTGCAACCAAAGCCCCAGTTAGATTCTTATTTTGACTGGTAAATCATAATGCCGACAACGCCTCATTTATCTTCTTATTTTTATTGGTAATCTCAGACTGCCACCAAGGCCTCGTTTATCTTCTTATTTTTATTGGTAATCTCTGACTTCAAGCAACGCCTCATTTATCTTCTTCTTTTTATTGACAATCCAAGACTGCAACCAACGTCCCATTCATCTTCTTATTTTAATTGGTAATCCCAGACTGCCATCAAAGACTTATTTATCTTCTTATTATTATTGGAAATCTCTTACTGCAAGCAACGACTCATTTATCTTGTTATTATAATTTCACATTTACCTTTTCTTTTTATTGGTTTTCCCAGATTACCACCAAAGCCTCGTTTATCTACTTAATTTTATTGGTAATCCCAGACTGCCACCAAAGCCTCATTTATCTTCTTATTTTAATTGGTAATCAGAGAATGCCACCAAAGCCTCATTCATCTTCTAAGTTGATTGGTAATCCCTGACTGCCGCGAAACCTTATTGATCTTCTTATTTTTACTGGCAATCCAAGACTGTCACCAACGCCTCATTTATCTTCTTATTTTAATTGGTAATCCCAGACTGCCACCAAAGACTCATTGATCTCCTTATTTTAACTGGTAATCTCAGACTGCAAGCAATGCCTCATTTATCTTCTTATTTTATTGGCATTCCAAGACTGCCACAAAGGCCTCATTTAGCTTCTTATTATAATTGATAATCCAAGACTGCCACCATCGCCTCATTTATCTTCTTATTTTCTAATTTTAGTTGGTAATCCCACACTGCCACCAAAGTCTCATTTAGTTTCTAATCTTAATTGGTAATCCGAGACTGCCATAAGAGCCCCAGTTAGCTTCTTACTTTAATTTGCAATCCAAGACTGCCACCAGCTTCCCAGTTAACTTCTTATTTTTATTCGTTATCCAAGACTGCCACGAGAGCCCCAGTTAGCTTCTTAATTTTATTGTTAATCCCAGACTGCCAAAAAAGCCGCATTTTTCTTGTTATATTTGTTAATCTCTGACTGCCACCATAGCCTCATTTATCTTCATATTTTTATTGGTAATCCAAGACTGCCACCAATGCCTCATTTATCTTCTTATTTTAATTGGTAACCCCAGACTGCCACCAATGTTTCATTTAGCTTCTTACTTTAACTGGTAATCCCAAACTGCCACCAACGCCTCAATTATCTTCTCATTTTAATTTGTAACCCCAGACTGCCACCAACGCTTCATTTATCTTCTTATTTCAATTGGTAATCCCAGACTGCCACCAAAGCCTCATTCAGTTTCTAACTTAATTGGTAACCCCAGTCTGCCACTAGAACCAGAGTTAGCTTTTTATTTTAATTGGTAATCCAAGACTGCCACAAAAGCCTCATTTATCTTCTTATTTTAATTGGTAATTCCAGACTGCCACCAAAGCCTCATTTATCTTCTTGTTTTAATTGGAAATCTCTGATTGCAAGCAACGCCTCATTTATCTTCTTATTTTTATTGGCAATCCCAGACTGCCACCAAAGCCCCAGTGTGATTCTTATTTTTATTGGTAATCCCAGACTGCCACCAAAGCCCCAGTTAGCGTCTTATTTTGACTGGTAGTACCAGACTGCCACCAAAGCCTGATTTATCTTCTTATATTTATTGGTAATGAGAGACAGCCACCAATTTCACATTTACCTTTTTTTTTTATTGGTTTTCCCAGACTGCCACCAAAGCCTCATTTATCTTCTTATTTTATTGGTAATCTCAAAATGCCACCAAAGCCCCAGTTAACATCGTATTTTTATTGGTAATGCCAGACTGCCACCAAAGCCCCAGTTAACTTCTTATTTTTATTGGCAATTCAAGACTGCAACCAAAGCCCCAGTTAGCTTCTAATGTTGACTGGTAATATCAAAATGCCGGCAACGCCTCATTTCTCTTTTTATTTTTATTGGTAATCCCAGACTGCCAGCCAAACCTCATTTATCTTCTTATTTTATTGGTAATCTCAAACTGCCACCAAGGCCTCGTTTATCTTCTTATTTTTATTGGTAATCTCTGACTGCAAGTAACGCCTCATTTATCTTCTTTTTTTATTGGCAATCCAAGACTGCCACCAATGCCTCATTTATCTTCTTTCTTTAATTGGTAATCCCAGACTGCCACCAAAGACTTATTTATCTTGTTATTATAATTGGAAATCTCTGACTGCAAGCAACGACTCATTTTTCATTTTATATATATTGGCTATCCAAGACTGCCACCAACGCCTCATTTATCTTCTTATTTTAATTGGTAATTCCAAACTGCCACCAAAGCCTCATTTATCTTCTTGTTTTAATTGGAAATCTCTGCCTGCAAGCAACGCCTCATTTATCTTCTTATTTTTATTGGCAATCCCAGACTGCCACCAAAGCCCCAGTGTGATTCTTATTTTTATTGGTAATCACAGACTGCCACCAAAGCCCCAGTTAGCGTCTTATTTTGACTGGTAGTACCAGACTGCCACCAAAGCCTGATTTATCTTCTTATGTTTATTGGTAATGAGAGACTGCCACCAATTTCACATTTACCTTTTCTTTTTATTGGTTTTCCCAGATTACCACCAAAGCCTCGTTTATCTACTTAATTTTATTGGTAATCCCAGACTGCCACCAAAGCCTCATTTATCTTCTTATTTTAATTGGTAATCAGAGAATGCCACCAAAGCCTCATTCATCTTCTAAGTTGATTGGTAATCCCTGACTGCCGCGAAACCTTATTGATCTTCTTATTTTTACTGGCAATCCAAGACTGTCACCAACGCCTCATTTATCTTCTTATTTTAATTGGTAATCCCAGACTGCCACCAAAGACTCATTGATCTCCTTATTTTAACTGGTAATCTCAGACTGCAAGCAATGCCTCATTTATCTTCTTATTTTATTGGCATTCCAAGACTGCCACAAAGGCCTCATTTAGCTTCTTATTATAATTGATAATCCAAGACTGCCACCATCGCCTCATTTATCTTCTTATTTTCTAATTTTAGTTGGTAATCCCACACTGCCACCAAAGTCTCATTTAGTTTCTAATCTTAATTGGTAATCCGAGACTGCCATAAGAGCCCCAGTTAGCTTCTTACTTTAATTTGCAATCCAAGACTGCCACCAGCTTCCCAGTTAACTTCTTATTTTTATTCGTTATCCAAGACTGCCACGAGAGCCCCAGTTAGCTTCTTAATTTTATTGTTAATCCCAGACTGCCAAAAAAGCCGCATTTTTCTTGTTATATTTGTTAATCTCTGACTGCCACCATAGCCTCATTTATCTTCATATTTTTATTGGTAATCCAAGACTGCCACCAATGCCTCATTTATCTTCTTATTTTAATTGGTAACCCCAGACTGCCACCAATGTTTCATTTAGCTTCTTACTTTAACTGGTAATCCCAAACTGCCACCAACGCCTCAATTATCTTCTCATTTTAATTTGTAACCCCAGACTGCCACCAACGCTTCATTTATCTTCTTATTTCAATTGGTAATCCCAGACTGCCACCAAAGCCTCATTCAGTTTCTAACTTAATTGGTAACCCCAGTCTGCCACTAGAACCAGAGTTAGCTTTTTATTTTAATTGGTAATCCAAGACTGCCACAAAAGCCTCATTTATCTTCTTATTTTAATTGGTAATTCCAGACTGCCACCAAAGCCTCATTTATCTTCTTGTTTTAATTGGAAATCTCTGATTGCAAGCAACGCCTCATTTATCTTCTTATTTTTATTGGCAATCCCAGACTGCCACCAAAGCCCCAGTGTGATTCTTATTTTTATTGGTAATCCCAGACTGCCACCAAAGCCCCAGTTAGCGTCTTATTTTGACTGGTAGTACCAGACTGCCACCAAAGCCTGATTTATCTTCTTATATTTATTGGTAATGAGAGACAGCCACCAATTTCACATTTACCTTTTTTTTTTATTGGTTTTCCCAGACTGCCACCAAAGCCTCATTTATCTTCTTATTTTATTGGTAATCTCAAAATGCCACCAAAGCCCCAGTTAACATCGTATTTTTATTGGTAATGCCAGACTGCCACCAAAGCCCCAGTTAACTTCTTATTTTTATTGGCAATTCAAGACTGCAACCAAAGCCCCAGTTAGCTTCTAATGTTGACTGGTAATATCAAAATGCCGGCAACGCCTCATTTCTCTTTTTATTTTTATTGGTAATCCCAGACTGCCAGCCAAACCTCATTTATCTTCTTATTTTATTGGTAATCTCAAACTGCCACCAAGGCCTCGTTTATCTTCTTATTTTTATTGGTAATCTCTGACTGCAAGTAACGCCTCATTTATCTTCTTTTTTTTATTGGCAATCCAAGACTGCCACCAATGCCTCATTTATCTTCTTTCTTTAATTGGTAATCCCAGACTGCCACCAAAGACTTATTTATCTTGTTATTATAATTGGAAATCTCTGACTGCAAGCAACGACTCATTTTTCATTTTATATATATTGGCTATCCAAGACTGCCACCAACGCCTCATTTATCTTCTTATTTTAATTGGTAATTCCAAACTGCCACCAAAGCCTCATTTATCTTCTTGTTTTAATTGGAAATCTCTGCCTGCAAGCAACGCCTCATTTATCTTCTTATTTTTATTGGCAATCCCAGACTGCCACCAAAGCCCCAGTGTGATTCTTATTTTTATTGGTAATCACAGACTGCCACCAAAGCCCCAGTTAGCGTCTTATTTTGACTGGTAGTACCAGACTGCCACCAAAGCCTGATTTATCTTCTTATGTTTATTGGTAATGAGAGACTGCCACCAATTTCACATTTACCTTTTCTTTTTATTGGTTTTCCCAGATTACCACCAAAGCCTCGTTTATCTACTTAATTTTATTGGTAATCCCAGACTGCCACCAAAGCCTCATTTATCTTCTTATTTTAATTGGTAATCAGAGAATGCCACCAAAACCTCATTCATCTTCTAAGTTGATTGGTAATCCCTGACTGCCGCGAAACCTTATTGATCTTCTTATTTTTACTGGCAATCCAAGACTGTCACCAACGCCTCATTTATCTTCTTATTTTAATTGGTAATCCCAGACTGCCACCAAAGCCTCATTTATCTTCTTATTTTAATTGGTAATCAGAGAATGCCACCAAAGCCTCATTCATCTTCTTAGTTGATTGGTAATCCCTGACTGCCGCGAAACCTTATTGATCTTCTTATTTATACTGGCAATCCAAGACTGTCACCAATGCCTCATTTATCTTCTTATTTTAATTGGCAATTCAAGACTGCAACCAAAGCCCCAGTTAGCTTCTAATGTTGACTGGTAATATCAAAATGCCGGCAACGCCTCATTTCTCTTTTTATTTTTATTGGTAATCCCAGACTGCCAGCCAAACCTCATTTATCTTCTTATTTTATTGGTAATCTCAAACTGCCACCAAGGCCTCGTTTATCTTCTTATTTTTATTGGTAATCTCTGACTGCAAGTAACGCCTCATTTATCTTCTTTTTTTTTATTGGTAATCCAAGACTGCCACCAATGCCTCATTTATCTTCTTACTTTAATTGGTAATTTCAGACTGCCACCAAAGACTTATTTATCTTGTTATTATAATTGGAAATCTCTGACTGCAAGCAACGACTCATTTTTCATTTTATATATATTGGCTATCCAAGACTGCCACCAACGCCTCATTTATCTTCTTATTTTAATTGGTAATTCCAGACTGCCACCAAAGCCTCATTTATCTTCTTGTTTTAATTGGAAATCTCTGCCTGCAAGCAACGCCTCATTTATCTTCTTATTTTTATTGGCAATCCCAGACTGCCACCAAAGCCCCAGTGTGATTCTTATTTTTATTGGTAATCCCAGACTACCACCAAAGCCCCAGTTAGCGTCTTATTTTGACTGGTAGTACCAGACTGCCACCAAAGCCTGATTTATCTTCTTATTTTTATTGGTAATGAGAGACTGCCACCAATTTCACATTTACCTTTTCTTTTTATTGGTTTTCCCAGATTACCACCAAAGCCTCGTTTATCTACTTAATTTTATTGGTAATCCCAGACTGCCACCAAAGCCTCATTTATCTTCTTATTTTAATTGGTAATCAGAGAATGCCACCAAAGCCTCATTAATCTTCTTAGTTGATTGGTAATCCCTGACTGCCGCGAAACCTTATTGATCTTCTTATTTTTACTGGCAATCCAAGACTGTCACCAACGCCTCATTTATCTTCTTATTTTAATTGGTAATCCCAGACTGCCACCAAAGACTCATTGATCTTCTTATTTTAATTGGTAATCTCAGACTGCAAGCAATGCCTCATTTATCTTCTTATTTTATTGGCATTCCAAGACTGCCACAAAGGCCTCATTTAGCTTCTCATTATAATTGATAATCCAAGACTGCCACCATCGCCTCATTTATCTTCTTATTTTCTAATTTTAATTGGTAATCCCACACTGCCACCAAAGTCTCATTTAGTTTCTAATCTTAATTGGTAATCCGAGACTGCCATAAGAGCCCCAGTTAGCTTCTTACTTTAATTTGCAATCCAAGACTGCCACCAGCTCCCCAGTTAACTTCTTATTTTTATTCGTTATCCAAGACTGCCACGAGAGCCCCAGTTAGCTTCTTAATTTTATTGTTAATCCCAGACTGCCAAAAAAGCCGCATTTTTCTTGTTATATTTGTTAATCTCTGACTGCCACCATAGCCTCATTTATCTTCATATTTTTATTGGTAATCCAAGACTGCCACCAATGCCTCATTTATCTTCTTATTTTAATTGGTAACCCCAGACTGCCACCAATGTTTCATTTAGCTTCTTACTTTAACTGGTAATCCCAAACTGCCACCAACGCCTCATTTATCTTCTTATTCTAATTTGTAACCCCAGACTGCCACCAACGCTTCGTTTATCTTCTTATTTCAATTGGTAATCCCAGACTGCCACCAAAGCCTCATTCAGTTTCTAACTTAATTGGTAATCCCAGTCTGCCACTAGAACCCCAGTTAGCTTCTTATTTTAATTGGTAATCCAAGACTGCCACCAGCGCCCCAGTTAACATCTTATGTTTATTGGTAATGCAGGACAGCCACCAAGCCCTCGTAAGCTTCTTATTTTTATTGGTAATCCAAGACTGCCACCAGCGCCCCAGTTAACATATTATTTTTATTGGTAATCCAGGACTGCCACCAGAGCCCCAGTAGGCTTCTTATTTTTATTGGTAATCCAAGACTGCCACCAGCGCCCCAGTTAACATCTTATTTTTGTTGGTAATGCAGGACAGCCACCAGAGCCCAAATTAACTTCTTATTTTTATTGGTAATCCAAGACTGCCACCAGCGCACCAGTTAACTTCTTATTTTTATTAGTAATCCAGGACAGCCACCAGAGCCCCAGTAAGCTTTTTATTTTTATTGGTAATCCAAGACTTCCACCAGCGCCCCAGTAAACATCTTATTTTTATTGGTAATCCAGGACGGCCACCAAAGCCGCATTTATCTTCTAATTTTTATTGGCAATCCCAGACTGCCACCAAAGCCCAAGTTAACTTCTTATTTTATTGGCACTCCCAGACTGCCACCAAAGCCCAAGTTAACTTCTTATTTTTATTGGTTATCCCAGACTGCCACCAAAGCCCCAGTTAACTTCTTATTTTTATTGGTAATCTCAGACTGCCACCAGAGCCCCTATTAGCTTCTTATTTTAATTGATAATCCTAGACTGTAACCAGAGTCCGCATTAACTTCTTATTAAAAAATATCAACCGATTTCTTCAGAAACAGCTAAACGAACCATTTGTGCAGAATTGTTATTGAATTGCCTCTGTTGGACCAGAATGGAGCTGTTACCCTTGAATCATGGAAAATGTTAACTTTTGTCTCGTAAATACTTTAGCACCTACAGGTTTCATCCTAACTTGACTAAACTGTTCATATCCATGCATGGACATTCTTGTTAACCCACTATTCTTGACCAGAGTGAAGGCCCTTGACTAATGAAAAAAATACTGACTGTAAAACCTCTTAAACTCTTATTGTCATTTAAAATTGACCAAACTTGATTAAATGCCGTTGACAACGAAAGATTGGACGAGTTCTTAAAGCAGCCATATCTGGCGAAAAATCCGGAGTTATAGCCCTTGACGCCGTTGGACATATATGTTCCTGACTTTAGGATTACATATAAAAAAATGTTTCTGCAGCATGATGCCTTGAGCAGTGTCTACTGTTCTACTCCAAACAAACACCGTTAAGATATAACTGATATATTATTGGTAACAATACAATACAAAATACATATATTTACTGTTAGGTTCGAGTATGACGATCCGGAAGCTGATCGGTTAATCAGCCTTATTGACATGCTATTTCGGGACCTTAGTTTATTCTTACCTGAAAATGTGTTCCCGTGGCTACGATTTCTGCCCGGCTCAAAGGTAATTAAACATTAATTTAGTTTAAGGATTCATGACTACACGACTGGATCCTATTCATATAAAGCTATCAGTTAATGTATGTAAATTTATTCGCCCAGTCCAGATGTGTTGCATATAATTCCATAGTTTATAAGTCATTGTCGACACCAAATTTAGGTTTGGCAGAGGCCTTGATATTATGTCTATGGTTTACATTGTAGCTAGGCGCACTCGTCGTAGTCTGGTCTGTATATTTAGTTTAGTTTAAGGATTCATAACTACACAACTAGTTGCTTTTCATATAAAGCTATCAGTCCATGTATGTAAATGTGTTCGCCCAGTCAAGATGTGTTGCATGTTATTCCATGTAAGTAGTCTAAGTATGTAATTCATGGTCGACACCAAATTTAGGTTTGGCAGAAGACTTGATATTGTGTCTATAGTTTCCAATGTAGCTAGGCGCACTCGCCGTAGTCTGGTCTGTACATTTATGTGTTGGTTATTCACAAATAATTATCTCCATAGATATATCATGCATTGTGAATGAGCATCTGAAAAATCGTAAATTCTGTTTTTGTGAATTTAATTATATGCCTTAATGATTGATTGAGCCTAAATTCAAGTTAAAATACACAGTTGCATTTTGCGTTTTAATAATAAATAAGGTCTTGTATTTCCGAGGTAAACAATCCGCATAAAAAGTATCTAATGTCTATCAAGTATTTTATTCCATAGTTCGTATGTATCTGTCCGTGAAAATACCCAATAACTAGGTCGGCCAGCTTGTTTTTTAAAAGAAAGTTCAAGGACCACTAAAGTCATTTATTATAAAGAAATCCACAAAGCTTTTAAATGCTGTCCGTCTGTTAAAATTGAATAAAAGTCATTTGTTATTAAAACCTGTGATATTTTATTTTAGTATATATGGATGTATTATGCCAAGTTTTGCTCTACCTATTTGCAGCAAGAAATCACATCATATATGGATGTATTATGCCAGACTTTGCTCTACCTATCTGCAGCAAGATTACATCCGACATGAACCATTATGAAAATGTTTCGAAACCATGATTCTTTTTATAGCACAAAAACCGTGTTACGTCCCTAAAAGTGGGCACAACTGTGTAGTAAGATATAACCACCAAATACTCTATCAACCAACTTAACCTTTCTCAGCTATTTGCTTTGTTGTCTATTTAATCACGTATGTTTTGTTTAATATCCACAAATACAGGCGCTTGTATGAATAGTCTAGCAAAAATATTTAGAGCCTCGCCGTTTATGATACTATCCAGCGGAAACTTTAAATATATACAGTAACTCAACTATTATCATATTAAGCGACTTTATATCAAATACTATAGGGTAATTACGTATAGATGCTTTAGCGAGCAAACATCTACTGAAAGGTTTTTTAATCAACGTTTCCATGTTAAATATACGAAGATTTGTTTCGAAGTCCATTTAATTCAATTATTTTGTATTCTGAAGCTTGCAAAGGTCTTTAAAACGTTCGAAAGTATTGAAAAATATGCTAAAGGGCGAATAGCAGAACACCGAGAAACCTTTGATCCCGACAACATCCGGGACTTTGTTGACCTGTATTTGAAGCACGAGGGCACAGATAGTGACGTCCTTACAGGTAAGGAATGTGTCTATATATCTAGTCACAGAACTGCATGGTAAGATAATATTTCAGAATTAACTGTCAAATATAGAAGTTTAAATAGGGAATGTAGTATTCAGATGAAGTCTGTCCACAAAGACATTAACGCAATCAAAACGTAAAATAATCACTCGTGTAACAATAACACTACAAATGAACAAAAGTAGTGACAGGCGGTCACCGTTTCAAAACGTTGAGTTAAAAATACAGTAAGGTTAAATCTGGTCTACGGTTCCTATATAGCTATGATACATGATCTCTCAAAAAACAATTGAAAGATAAAATTGGACAACAAACCGTCAAAAGGTACAAAGACATTAACGCAATCAAAACGTAAAATAGTCACTCGTGTAACAATAACACAACAAAAATACAAAAGTAGTGACAGGCGGTCACCGTTTTAAAACTGTGAGTTAGAAATAAACTAAGGTTAAATCTGGTCTTCGGGTTCTATATAGCTATGATACATGATCTCTCAAAAAACAATTGAAAGATAAAATTGGACAACATACCGTCAAAAGGGACAAATTACAACTGCTTTAAGAACAACATCAAGCTGAATGTAGATTTAGAAAGTCGGGTACATCTCGTCTTTGCCACTATAATGTCTATCTTTATACTATCCCCTCTCTAATATTTACATACACAAATCAATGTCTTATGTTATACATACAGGCATTTCATATTTATATGATACATTGTGACAACTCTTAGTTATAAAAAGTAAACTTATAAATTGTACATGTAACACATAAACAATGTGATTATTTTCATATTCTAAACTATTTAAAAAGTAATATCATTATTGTGATAGAATATATAAACATAGTCTGAAGACACTTATTGATATAAAAATGTACATATCAACATACTTCGTATTCTTATTATTGTTTTATGAACAATATGGTGATATCTACATGCATGCATAATGAGAATTAAAACATTTAAAAACAAACATATCAAGTATATTATCCATGAATATACAAACAAAATTTATATCAATGCATGTAATTTTAAATTGTGAGTTTATTGATTAGAAAATAAACAGCGATTTGTGAGATCATGTATGGTGACTGCAGAGCATTCCTATATAGAAGTAAAAGTAAGTCCTTAAACGCCGTATGGAGAATGTTCATGTGTTATACATTAGAAAAACGATGCTTATAAATCACATATATTTATATAAAATTAAGAACACATTTTGAAGTCGGAAAATAGCAGAATGGAATACCCATTATACGATGTTTCAAGTATTTATTGGCCTTTTTAATGATTTTTGTTTTTGCCAACTTGAACTAAGTCAGTTTCAAGATACAAAATCATGATTAACGTGATTTTGCTATGCATGGTACCTACATGTACATGTATTTATTTTACATGATGAGTTTCATTGCTGTACTCATGTTTAGTGTAATTACTGATATAACAATCAAATTGAATCACATAATTATTTTAAAAAAATTATCTCGTGCACCGTCTGTAACACGTTTCGGGTAAAGGGATTATATTGGCAGTCTCCAAATTGAAGTTGCAAATGGAGAATTTATTTGTTTGATATAAGTTATGCACATTAAATAGTGTATGTATACCGATTCAGTATCAAAATTAACCTAATAGGAGTTATTTATATTAGCACTAAACAAGATATTGACAATACTTAATCGCGGGACGCCAAAATGTACTATCAATATTAACATTTATCGCCGAAAACATTCCGAACATAGCTTTTCATTTCCAAAAATATCCGTGCACCTGATCAGTCAGAAAAACCTCGAATCATATCATTTCACCTAACTCGTTTCATAAATTCAATACGAAATAGTTACTCATGTGAAAGACTATATATTACATGTATTGCAGAAGACAATATGTTTCGGGTGATAGTTGACTTGTTTAACGCTGGCACTGATACAACTGCTACGTCACTGATTTGGGGTGTCCTCCATCTCATCCGGAATCCAGACGTACAGAAGAAATGTAGAGAAGAAATCATGAACGTAAGTATTAAACTTTGCCGTCAAAAGTCAAACACGTTCAGGCATACGAGGTTCTTCCCTCGGCTTACACCTGATCATCAACCGTATAATAAAACCTAAGTATTAAACTTTGCCGCCAAAAGTCAAACACGTTAGGGCATACCGAGGTTCTTCCCTCGGCTTACACCTGATCATCAACCGTATAATAAAACCTAAGTATTAAACTTTGCCGTCAAAAGTTAAACATGTTTAGGCATACCGAGGTTCTTCCCTCGGCTTACACCTGATCATCAACCGTATAATAAAACCTTAGTATTAAACTTTGCCGTCAAAAGTCAAACATGTTAGGGCATACCGAGGTTCTTCCCTCGGCTTACACCTGATCATCAACCGTATAATAAAACCTAAGTATTAAACTTTGCCGTCAAAAGTCAAACATGTTAGGGCATACCGAGGTTCTTCCCTCGGCTTACACCTGATCATCAACCGTATAATAAAACCTAAGTATTAAACTTTGCCGTCAAAAGTCAAACATGTTTAGGCATACCGAGGTTCTCCCCTCGGCTTACACCTGATCATCAACCGTATAATAAAACCTAAGTATTAAAATTTGCCGTCAAAAGTCAAACATGTTTAGGCATACCGAGGTTCTCCCCTCGGCTTACACCTGATCATCAACCGTATAATAAAACCTAAGTATTAAACTTTGCCGTCAAAAGTCAAACACGTGAATGCATACCAAGGTTCTTCCCTCGGCTTACACCTGATCATCAACCGTATAATAAAAACAACGCAAATTCTGTTTTACGTGAAAAAAAGTATGTTTGTGTCACCCGCTTTGCGAAACTAATTTGCGTCCGTCCGTCTGTCTGTACGTACGTACATATCCTTGTTTCATAAAGGGGTTATTTGTGAGTACAGACTGCCATAATGGGGTTGAGTTGGGTTAGTTGGATTTAAAGCATTGACTCCACAATTTCAAATCTGTACAGAATGCCATTGTAGGGTTAATTCCATTTTTTTTTTAAATTTTAACGCATTTTTCTTTTACTTTTTTTACCTGATTTCATTTCTTTTTTAGAGTCATTATGGTTGAATCTCAATGCTTGTTACACAAGCATTAGTAAGAAAATAGGTTTTGTGTTGTTTAATGAAAAAGATGTTTTTATAAGATATAAAAACCTAACCTCATAACGTCCTTCTCGTCCTTAGGTCCGTCCGTCACACTTTGGTTTCCGTGCAATAAATTAAGGATACCTAAATAAAATATTTTGAAATTTTAATACAATGTTCATAATGGCAAAACACAGACTAATTTCGATTTTTGGGGTTGCGACTTTTGACGTTGTAGCCCTACCCAGTCACATTATACTGACACCAGTTCGATCAAACCTAGACCGTCCCTCTAAATGCTAATTTTATATTTGAATAAATATGTATATATTTTACACTGTTTAATTGATGTATTTGTTAAATGGATACACCGAAATGTTGAACATAACTAGCATATACAAGTTGTACTGTTCTTTCTCTTATATACTTTCAGGTTATTGGTAGTGGCCGCCAACTGACTTTAGAGGACAAACGTAAATTACCTTATCTGCAAGCTTTTATTAATGAAACACTCCGTTATTCAACTATAGGTAAATATACATACATCTATAAATAACTGTGTTTGTCCATCAATTGACGGACACTATATGATGATGAAAACGAATATACAACGTGATTACACGTCGCTTTCCCATCATTGCTATTTAACGGTCCCAATCGGGAGAGCTGGGTCTGCTGTACAGAATAGATGAATGCAGCCTTAACATCAAACCATACAACAAATGACAAAAACATATAAATATTCACGAATTCGAAGGTTTTTCATGCATAGTATGCTGGAACGCTTCATCTGCATAATAATGGATAGAATGACGTCATTACCAATGATGATCCAAGAGTTGCCGAACACTAGATAGGTTAATATAAATTAAGGTTTAAAAAGCGAGAATGAACATTCCGTCCCACTTTCGTTGGGGTGCTATTTCTGTAAAATATACTTAATAAAACATTAATTACATAAATCTATTGAATAAGTTAAATACTATTGCAGAAAAAGATAAAATGTTCTATATGTACTGCCTACTGTGCTATGCCGCAACTGTTAGCTACATTGTACTGTAGAAACGGGAAACCACATTCTACTCCATGTTGATTTCATGATTTCTTAGCTATTGCTGATGTCATGACGTCACTTAATTGACTGTTCATGTGTATGTATTGGTGGAATAAGCACGACTTAGTTCTATATATAGTTTTAATGAAGGCGTTACATCACTAATATAAATATTAGTAATTTAATATTGCCTTTATAATATAATGTGTATTAATTTATATCCTTTCTTTATGACTGTTATACTTAATATTGAAGCCCCAATTTCACCGCCACACACATGTCTAGAGGATATAGAGTTCAATGGCTATTTCATTCCGAAAAACAGCATCGTAGTATTTAATTTATACTCATCGTTGATGGACTCGGATGCATGGCAAAATCCGGACGAATTTAGACCAGAGCGTTTTCTAACAGCATCCGGACAATTAGCCGAGACGAAAGATGAGTTTATACCGTTTTCAACAGGTAAGTATTTACATTTTCTTGGATATAAAGTGACATCTTTAGTTCATTAACCGCTGTGGTCATTGGTTCAAGCCCAGCTTACATGTTGAAGGACGGTTGATCTACTCAGATGTACATTTGAAGTTGTCATCATTATATTATATGAAATGTTTTAAAAATGGTGATAACACCGAATTCGAAAAATACACAGACACAGACACAATAAAATAGTTTTGTAAAGTAAATTGATATGTTTCGCAAAAATACGGTCTATAACTCTCTTTTTAACTGGATTATGTTATTTTATTCAGATTTAAAAAGTAGTGCTGTAAACAATGGCCACATGACAGATTATTTTCCTGTACAAATGGGTGTTTGTCAAGGTTGCCCCTTAACGCCATATTTTTTCATTATTTGTATCGAAATGTTATCATACGAGAAGTATACAAACAAAAATATAAAAAGGTATTACCCTCCAATGAACAGACGATGCCACTTATATTACTGATGGCTCAGGAAATTTATTTGAAACTCTTTTCAATGTTTTAGACACATTTAGTTATTTATCTGGATTTAAATTAAATATAGGAATATGCACCATTCTGCGGGTTCAACATTATATTAAATATATTTTCTGAAAATATATTCATTTTAAATGATGATCAAAATTTGGACATACAACGGAGATATTGTCAAATTGATTTAAGTTATTTTGTGAAATGCAACCCATGTATTTAAAAGGTTCGAGCTTTATGTGGTGTTCCAGCCATCTGTGTTCGAATCAACGAAGTTCTATTGTATTTGATTTTTATTTTATGTTTTATATGATTCCTTGAGAAAAATGTATTATAATTTGGGCGTCGGCTTAAACTAAAATGATTCCCTGTTTAAAATTACAATGTATTTTGTGACGTATTAAATGTGCCACGTGCTTTCAGTTTGATCCGTCATATTTTTTTAAAAAATTTGGTTTAAAAGAGAATCCAGTAAGGAGTAGAAGAAATTAAGCTTATATTGTTTTGGTTGCTGTGACCTTTAAGTAATACGTCTTCTGACAGACATGTTATTTTCTATTTTTATACTTGCTATACAAACAGGTGCAAGAAGCTGCATTGGTTCACATTTAGCCCGGATGGAACTGTTCTTGTTTATGGGGACGCTTATTCAAAAGTTCGAGTTCAAGTTACCTCCAGGGTCCCCCCTACCACCGGCAACAAGACACCAGACTGGCATTACCACCCGACCAGTCGATTACAAAGTATGCGCTATCCCATTGAGTAGCTAGACGCTGGTAACGGAACCATTGACTAACTAACTAAACGCTGAAACGTGAACCATATAAATGATTTTTTTAAAATAATAATGCTGATTTTTGCAAACCATATGTTTCAAAATGGCAAACCCATGTGGTTTGATATTTTGGTATCGAGCACAGCTAATTTACTTGAGGCAAGGTTTGGACTATTAAATGTATTATACCGAACAGAATTTGACATTAACAATTTATATCCCTAGAACATATGCCAATCCGCCACATTTGTTGTAGCCCAGATTATTATGTGGAACACATTCTGATTCAAACTGACCCTTCACATACATTCTAGAAATTTATAAATTTGAAGCGTTTTGGGAAATGTCAGAATATTTTCGGAATGAATAACAATGCAGCCATGAATTACACTTTTTAGCCTGGCTTTATACCAAAGGCAAAGCCTTGTATGTCGTCGTGATCAAGCGTGGCAGTGTTGATTAACCCCAAAAATGAAGGGACTTGTTTTTAATTCCATGAATTTCGTTTTCATTTAATTACATGTAATATAAACGGGCAGAAACATATAAAACAATAATACTTTATTGTGGACATTGTATTATGTCATTTTAAATAATGATTGAATATTTATTAAAATACCGGCTATCAGTAATGCAAGTGCTTTGATTTATAGAAGTATCTGCACTTAGTATTGTCAATATTTGTTGAATTCTTATCTGAAGTGAGACATATTTAAAAAAAAAAACAGGCGTGTTTTCTGTGTACTATACTCAATGGTCACGAATGGCTGGCCTTTATCCGGAGGCTATCTAGTTAAAGAAAATCAACCGTGCACAATATTGAATCGTCACCAATCTGTATTAAGCCATTCAACAACCAACGGGTAGTTGCCCTATGTGATGGTGTCGCGGTGGTCTAGTGGTTAGCATGCTTGTTCCGAGACCAAGAGATCCCCGGATCGAATCTGGATGGGGTTTCGTCAGTAGTTTTTCAAACGCTCTACCTAAGTACCTTATTCGGGCAAGATGCTGTGAAAGCATGCAATCCTTCTGAAGATTTAAGGCAGTCGGCCTGTGAACAAGAATATTCATACCCAGTGCAAGTAAAATATAACACTGAACTTCTATATTTATCAGTGATTTATAATGCCATAATCCTGTGCACAAAATCTTAAAAAGAGTGTGTTGCAGTAGGAGTATATAGAGCAGAAATATTTGATTTTGAGCTTGGACAAAACTTTGCACCACTTGTTCTATTGATCTTCTGTCAATTGCCAAAAGGAATATCACGGGCACAAATGCAATTGTAACTTTTCATTCTATGTGTTTCGTATATAGTTGATGACACTTTCAGTCTGATTGAGATTTCGTGTCCGGTTTGAAACTTTGTCACCTAAGGATAAATTTTAAAAACACTTGGCTCAATTCATCAGCATGACATTTGAATACAGTCTAGTTGTATCACGTATTCTGACAAAAGTTCAGTGGTCGTGGTTGTAACTGACTGCACAACATAATGCCAATTAGGCGGCTATCTTACATTCTCGTATTAGGAGTTGCACAGACTACAGGGAAGATTAAGTAATATATTAGTTTTTAAAATAGTTTGCCATGCTTAATTGACATATAGCCATATATATACATTAGTATTTAGGCAATATTATATACCCAAAATATTTAGGTTTGATAACTTCATTAATAATTAGTATTACATTAATTTTATTTTTATTACTTTTTACAATCATATGTATATGATCAATGTTTATTGAAAATTGTTCTAAATTTAAGCTTTTAGATACAGTTACATTAAATAAAACATAGCTCTGAATATTCCATGACAATTACTTTAAATTTGCTGCATGAATAACGTTTTTCACTCTTTTTTAATTTTAACTTTCTTTTGTCAGTTAACGACAATTATTTCTTATATATTTTGTATTTTTTTTAATTTATGAATGATTGAACAATTTTTTATTTAGTAACATATACTAAGCTATTGAATAAACAAATTTGTAATGTATGATTAATAGTTGTATTAACAAGAAGCATAACTCTTGTCACAGTTGTCTGGTTTTGGCACTTACTACATTCTCAGACTAAACAGTCATTGCTTCATTTTGGAAAAATACGTTTTATTAATTAGAATTGTTTGTAAATGATAAAACATTTCTTTTAAATTGAATAACTTTATAAAAGTTTTCAAATGAAATAAAAAAACGCAAATAATATTTCCGAGAATTCATGCAATAGGTGTCCGAATTTCTCATCTCGTATGATGTTAGTATGACACTCTGCGTTCTTCGCCTACCCTTATATGAAATAAGAACTATTTTAAGTCGCATAAAAGCGTTACGATCTTTTTATTGCCTACTTACATGTAATCTAAAGAGATATTCAATAAGTAGTGCTAAATTGGTAATGAAATGCAAATAACAATTAATATCTTGACAAATTATATCTTCACAATAATCTTCTGTAAAAGACATGCACTTGTTCCGTCTTTTAACCACTTCCAGATTATGTCCTCCTATCCTGTTTTGTGTATATCTTTCAGACACTGAAATATCACATTTCTGTCAGTCTTTGGTGGCCATACTTTGCTGCCATTATTTCTATAGGGCTTGAAATTGTGAACTTAAATTCAATTTTCTTTCTATTTTTATATAAATATAAAAGTCAATGATGCACATTATCCACTTGTGCAACATGCATTCATACACCTCCGTATATGAGCACAATTAGCAGCTTTTTTACCAATATAATTGAATAAGAAGTCTTCTGGAAATCACACACATTGCTTTTTGGTATTATTGCATGCACAACAAATAAATCTACCTGAGTGTGATATGTCACGATTTACAGGCTCACGGTTAATATTTATTGGACGGATAACACTATAAATTGAGCGTCCCTCGTAAAATTCGTGATTTACATTATTAACTGAGTATCGATAAGACTTCTCACCTACGTACAGGATGTACACTCCGGCACATGGCCCGGATGTACTGAAAAGCGCTTTTCACGAAGATCTGTCTAGAATCCCAGGAAAACCACACAAGATTTCGGTCGTCCAGATCGCTGATGGTCAGTTACTTTTGTCTCACCATTGGAATCCGTCTGTACTACCAATAGATAAGATTCCAGGATATGCCTTCTGTTAAACAGTTGTGTGAAATAAACTTCAGAGTAACAGGTGGGGTCATATTACACCCAACACAAAATTTTACCACGCTCCAAATTTCCACTCTAGGCGTGACGTCGTCCAATTTCTTTACTATTCAAATTCACACTAGGTCTTGTTACTTTAAAAGTGCGCACATTATTCAAATGGTTATCGATAACGTCAAATTTTTAAATGACATTCGCACATGATCTGAAATAACGTCCACTGTTATTTCATAACATTTGGCACAATATTGAGGAAGTTGTCTGCTTTCCAAAGCAATATTGTTTTTTTAAATGGCGTCTAATTTCAAAGTTTCCCGTACTTCCAAACTCTCGTTACTATGGTGCCTTTTGCATGAACTTAACGATGACTGAAAGTTTATTTGATGTTTTATGACAATAGAAGATGTGTCGATCTATCCATTGATACCATTGGTTTGCATGTAACGCCCTAAATACAAAAATGACAGGGTCGTCCTATTACTTTAGGGACATACCTCGTACTGGTTCTACCCAGAAGCACTCCGAACGTGATTTGTCTAAGTTGTATTAACGTGTTTCACAAATGAAGTAAAATAAATCAGTTTAAACCATAACTAGTACGGTTAATTAGTTAGTTATTTTCATTGTATGTGATGGTGTTCCATTGATTGGTTTTATGGCGTATTAACGTCTCACTACACAGTAACGCCCCGTTTTTCCCCACGATAACATTATTCTAACGCTTAAAAACAAGGCCTATGTAATTTGGTTTTGAAATACTTTTAAAATGGTTCATAGTAGTTGTGATTTCTTGCTGCAGATGAGTAGAGCAAACGTTGGTATAGCATACACTGCAATAAGACATCACTGGTATTAAAAAGGCACTTTTATAGGATTTCAACATATGCATGTATTTATGAGCATTTGAGGCATTTGTCACTGCACCCTCTTTTTAAAAAAAACAACGTGGTCAACCTACCAGTCATCCCTGCATAGTAGATGTTGCGTTTACTTTCTCAACAAAGCATGGCATGTTTTGTCATCCCTGTACATGGCATGTTTTGTCATCCCTATATTAGTAGCTGTGGCGTTTACTTTCTCAACAAAGCATGGCACATTTTTGTCATCCCTGTATAAGTAGGTGTGACGTCTACTTTCTCAACAAAGCATGGCAAGTCTTTCTCATCCCTGTATTAATAGAAATGGCGTTTGCTTTCTCAACACAGCATGGCATGTTTTGTCATCCCTGTATAAGGAGGTGTGGCGTCTACTTTCTCAACAAAGCATGGCAAGTCTTTTTCATCCCTGTATAACTAAATATTGAGTTTGCTTCCACAACACAGCATGGCATGTTTTGTCATCCCTGTATTAGCAGCTGTGGCAATAACAACGATTCCTTATTTTATATAGAACAAAGAACGAATTTCATCTATGAAGTGGGATCTATAGTAGTTAAGGTGTACACTAAATCCCAATGACGTTGTTAAAGTAAGCCAAATTAAGAGTCTATTTGTCCCTCAAACCTCTTTATTTATTTGGAACATGAGCAATGGTCGTTATTTAAATGAATTTTGAGTTGAGCGCGTGGTCTAGTTGTAGAGTATCGAACACAGGATCGGAGGATCGTGGGTGATGCCCTTGAACAAGACACTTTTTACGCATAAACTTAGTACTGTTTCTACCCAGGCAGACTTAGAGTATGACTTGTATAAGTTTTAATAAAATGGTTTCATATTCAATCGAATTAAAAGAAATGTATTTACAACTATTCAAATGAATGAAATTAAGGAATATGTCAAATATGTCAGTGTTTTTGCTTTGAACATGCATAAAATGTTTGCACCTATTACTTCTCCAATCCTGCCATGTCAAGTATGTTACAGCATATGGATATACATATTTTTTGGTACTTAGTTTACGGAATCTAACTTTATGAGCTTTCTTGACTATGATGGCGTTGGTTTCCTTAGAAGCATACAGAACGCGATAGGTCATGACAATTGACTCCGTAGCCTGATATGTTATTTGTGCGTATTATATGATCTGGATTTAAAATAAATCGAATGAATCACGGCTAACTATATCACATAAGATAATAATACCTTGTCATCCAAATTGAGTTTTTTTGAAACTACCATATAGCCACCCTGTCGAAAAACTGATTACAGTACTGGTACATGCGTTAATTCGAATAATGTGGAGCGTGTGCTCCCGAGGTACAACATCGGGCCCATGATCAGCTAAGTGTGATCTCATTTAGCAACGCACTTCTTCCGCATATGCTTAGCACTGGTTCTATCCAGGAAGACACCGATCGTGACTGGTTTTCACTATCGAAGTAAAATGGAAAAAAAAGTTTGAAACATGACTTGTCAATAACTTGGTGGTGTTAGAAACCGTCAAATAAACGTTGCAGAATATGTTAAATTTAAAGTTATGTAAGATGGTCTGATATGTATTATTTACGTAAATTATGATTTTGTGTTTGTGCTTTGTAGCATGTTTGTGTATACTCATCTTCAAAATCTACACCAGCATATTGCTATTTACATGTTTTTGTTACACTAAACAAGAAAAGGAAACAAAATATTCACATAGCGTTGTATTATGTTGTAATATGTACTATATTTTGATTTACCATGTACATTGCGCATGCTCACGCCTTTTGTTAGAGTAAAAGCTAGTATGCAGTAGTCAATATGCTTATTAAATCGTAGAACCAGAAACATCTCTTGTATTATCTATTAACCCCAGTAGGTATGTTCAATGCAAAAATGTCCACAAGTTTCGTACCAAGAACTGATCGGGCCTCTGGCTAATCCTTTAGAAATCTGAGGACCCTTTTCAGCAAACAAAACGTACTGACGACCTGTCAGTTAGGGGACATCCATGTGTCGCTACTCGTTCCCAAGACCACTATATCATTTATACTCTCTTGTTGGATCGGTTTCTGAAAGCAGCGACTATAACAGCTAAAACGCGTGGTACAAATAACTAACGAATCATAATTCAAACGTTTTATGACATTTTTACAATATTCTTAGCCAGATTGTTCAGAAGTTTTATGTTTTGTTCAGTATAGTATTTGTTTATACATATCAAAAGAGAG
Organism: Panopea generosa; assembly: GCA_029582155.1. NCBI lineage: Eukaryota > Metazoa > Mollusca > Bivalvia > Adapedonta > Hiatellidae > Panopea > Panopea generosa. The sequence continues at coordinate 6,585,756 of CM055902.1, forward strand.
TACCTTTGTTACAAGTAATTACCTGGGGATGGTATTCACCAACCATTCTTAAAAAATATTCTTAGACTTGAGCTCAAGAATGAATTTTGAAAAACACACTAAGATACATTTTGAGGCCAAACTTTGCAAGCATGTAGGGGCACCAAATATAAAGCCAAATTAACTATCCCAATTATTCCGTCTGCCATAGTAAACTTGATATCTATAACTGACATTTAGATTTTCAAGCAAAGGTCTAAAATATTCTAAAAATGGAATAAGACCCCCAGGTGTAAAAACATAATATACATGTAGTGAGTATAATAATTAAGTAGGTTTGTCTTGTTTTATAATGACGACGCGGGAAGAGCGAGGTCCCGCGAATAAACTTCCAAAAGAGATGGCGTTTGTCGTCCTATGTCTCCTGTTGAAGTTACATATCATTGTCATATTTAAAAAAATTAGCTTAAGTATTGTAAGTAAAGGGAAACTGTCCGGTAAAAGGGAAGATAGTGAGAAAAAATGCTTAACATGAACAATTAAAGGGATTATATTGGCAAGTTTTACAAACACGCTGTTAAACCATACTTTTCCTGTATGAAGTGTGCACAAAGTAATGCGTATGTATTGACGTATAACTTTTATTTACTTGAAAGTTATCAAATTAACTGTAATTGAATATTGGCCAAAACTTTAATACGTCCCGCAATAAAGTATTGCGCAATGTTTACATTGAACTCCGAAAACTTCCCGAACAAAGCCTCGAAAACGAGATCGGAAACGAGTCTTCACGATGTTATCCGATGTTTGATCGGAAATCCGAAAGCGGTTCGTTGAAAATGGCGAATCTTAACAAAAACAAAACCGTGGCATCAGAAACCCGATGATTGTAATAAAGAGGCTATGCAATTAGACACTTTAGACGCGTATATCTCTAAGTTATACGTGTATTTTCATGCTGGGCGTGTGTATTTAGGATAGGGAATTGACAGTAATATGCCAATATAATCCCTTTAAATCTTTATTAAGATTTTTTATACATATTTCAATGATTATAAAGATACTTTTGATGTTGAAGACTATCATTGAGTTATTGAGAAGGTGTTGAATAGCAACGCAAATTAACATTTAAAAAGGGAGCGAATGTTTATTGAAATGCAATAATACAGCGAATAAAGGAGAATTACTTGTGCAAAATTGTACCGTGCAGTGTTGAATCACAACGCAATACATAACCAGCCAACGTTTGTTTGAGTTAGACCATTTAAAGACACGTCAACCATGTAACATAAAATCTAAAGCTCATGTTAGGTATTGCGATATACGTTTAGCATAGCTTAAAAAACTCCGGGCAACATGTGTTCGAGTTATTTTGCTGATGTTAAATAAAAATGTAATATCAAGTTTAAAGGGACATAATTAATGATATAATAATGAAATTCAATTCCATGCAAGTTTAAATTCATATCAGTAGCACTGTGTGCACATTTTGAAATAATTGCACAATATGTAAGTGTTAAATATAGAATAAATTTTTATTTTTTTTGTTACGTCATGTTTTGAAAAATAAGACATTCGACCGCATGTGTAGTAATACGGAAAAGTGTGCACACATTTTACAAGAATCAGGAAATAGTTATTCCGCCTATTGAGCAGATATTGATTAAAGTGTAATTTAATTATGAATAAATGAACACAACTTCTGTAGAAGTGCGGTCCTGAAAAACTACCCCATTTAAGTTCTTTTTCTTACTTGTTTTACGAGGATGTAGAAAAAAAACGTAATGTTTCGATGACATAACTCAAATACTTGCGGAGTATTGCGTTGTTTTGCCATAATGATTTTGTTAAACTGTAGGGGAAGGACCGGAGCTAATGTTGTCAGAACTTGTGGCCCGACCTTATATGATGATATATGTTTATACTAAACTTGCGGAGCTGGATTTCTATTCCAGGCACTGTGATTAAAAACATTGTCAATAAATCTGAGAAGAGTCAGTTAACGGATATTGGAGTCATCGCCTACAGAAGGCCGAAAAGTCTTCGCGATATTCTCGTCCGATCTAGATTAAACCCGCACCCTACCGATGCCAAAATAGGGCAGTCTGTCCCTTGAAGTTCACCTAGACGCCTAACATGCAAACAAATGCCTGTCACTAACTGTTTTTAACAATCAAGGACTGGTGCAACTATACTTCCGAGATTTAACGCCAACTGTTAAACAAGCAATGTTGTCTACTTGATGACTTGCAAATAATGTGAAAAACAGTATGTCGGTGAAACGAAACCTCCTCTTAATCTGAGAGTTAACACGCACCGATCCGATGTACTTACCCGTATCTCCAGTGGCTGATCACCTATGCTCCACGGGACATGTTTTCTCGGAGGTATCCATTTTCTGCATAGATCATAACCCTAACTGGTCAGACGAGAAGCGCAAAATACGAGAATCGTTCTGGATCCGCAGAATAAATACTATTCAACCTTTTGGCCTCAACAAAGGGGACGATGTACGTGTTGCTATACACAATAATATACCTCCCCAATGCTTCTACCAATACATATATGCAATAGTTTAAACCTTACTCACACAGTTCTACTCAATTTCCATATGTTTTGTTCAATATGATGTTATGACTAAATGTCGGCGTTCACGAATAGGTCTTCAACAAACCTTTTTTGTTTTATTCTATCAATATAAATTTGGTTTAGTATTCAGTTTTTGATAAATTTCGGTGTATAAATGTATACTACTATGGGGTGCATACTACTATGGGATGCCGTTTTACTATTTAACCTCAATAAGTGATTCACTTATTCGAATGAGTGACATCACCCATTCGAATCAGTGATATCACTCATTCGAATAGGTGATATCACTCATTATATATATATATATATATATATGATGTAGCAGTAACAGTATGATGAAATATGGCTGAAGCAGCCAAAGAGCCTGTTTTAGAATTGATCAAAAAATATATAATAAACAATAGAATGTTAACATGTCCATTTATTTAAATGATTTGATAGATAACAATTTCCACCTCTGCTGAATAAACGCATTGTTACGAGAACGCCGAAATTTGCCTGTTTTTATGGTCACATATTGGAACAATGCAAGCAAATCGATTTTGTTGTTACAATCTTGCAAAACGGGTGTCTTTCTCAATTATAAATACAACATTGACATCTTTAGTATGTTTACATCTCAATATAAAAATGGGCAGACTCTATTACTTATTTTTAATTGTAAAATGTATACTAATCGCAACGAGTTAGTTGTTGCCAGGTTATTTGTTTACACTACCAACGAAGACGACGCCGATTGGTTAATCTGGTAACTGGGTCCCCAACTCGTATCTAACTTGTCAAAGTGCAATGACATTAAAATGTCAAAGAAGTTTGTTTACGACGCACTTTCATGTAAATAAAATAATAGATCTATGTATCTTATCTGATCTTGACTGCAAGTAGATTTTAGAAACTATTTTGGTAAAATGACGAGGGAGAATTTTGTATTTTGGTTTTCTGTATTGATCGGCTAGATCCAGGCTAGAATCCAGATATACCTGCTCGCTCTTTAGGTGTTGACAAGATTCAATTCTGTAGATCTACATTAATCGTTCCTTCTTGGCCTAAAAGTATTGATAGTTGACCTATATAAATTGTCAATAGGCCTATCAACAGGTGTTACAAGTCACTATTTGTTATTCAGAGGCTAGAGTTTAATACATTCAAAAACACATATCTGTGGAAGAATTCCTCTTTAATAACGAACTTTACTATTCAGAGGGTGCTTGAGAAGTGATTCAAAACTACAATTACATGCATACATCCCAGAGAATCATAGAATAACACAGTCTCCCCTTTCTTATCATTTAATACTAAATAAAAACAAATATAATTGGCAGTTGGCAGTGATTAATGGTGTATAAACACCCATGACCGGAAACAGAGGACATTAAGGTACATGTCAAGCTTGGGTCTCACACTCTGGTTTATGCTGACAGTCTAAAGTACAGTATTTTAACATTCCTCCCTCAAGTTCATTAAATCAAAGTTAAGAAAATGCAATACTTAATTATCAACAATTTTCACGATAGTATTGATTTTATAATATATATCTTCATAGGTAATGAGTTATTGAGAGCGACCATTGGACTTTTGTTATAGTAGTCGACAGCCAAATTTCAAATCTTCTTAAACAGTGTCATCTAATGTCGTTGAATTGGAAAAAATTATTCCTGAAACTATTTGGATTGAAGTCAAACATCAAAGTCAATCATTTATGATATGCACTATTTACAGACACTATATGCCGTTGTTTTCTGGGACAGGGTAAACATATGTATTGAGAACGTATTGGAAACACAAACTAATATTATCATCTTAAGGGATGTAAACGAAGACCAACTAAATCCATGTAATCATAAATTCCGGATATATTATCAATCAATGACATTACCAATGAATATTATCAACGAGCCAACACGTGTAACCAACACTTCTAGTTCATCTATAGACCCTACCGCCACTTCGAATCGGATCAAATGTCTCAATTTGGGTATTTTTAAAACACCTGCTCATATAAATGACCATTACGGTACATATGCCTATTATAAAAGGTAACTTCTATGTACAGCGAAGAGCTGATTTTAAAAGTAGGACTTTTTTCTAAGAAAGGCCTCATTGTCTATGAAAAAAAAATAGTACGGGTAATTATATACTGCATACTCCCAAAGATTTACAAATAAGTGGCAAACTTTCTCACATACGCGTATTTTGACTGAGCTTGGCTCGAACCCACAGACTCATTAGTAAGTTACGTGGTTGTGAGATTGTGCATTAATAAGCTCTCTAAAGCAAGATGGAGTACAACAGATAATGCCATCCTTAAAAAAAAGTTTTTTGCTGCGCTCTGATCCAGCGTTTTTTATGTGGGTAGGTAGGAAGCTTTTTTTGCCAGATTTTATTTTGTATATGTGTCCTCCGTGGCCAAGTGATCTGAGCTGCCATCTCGAGATTATTAACCTCTCACCACTAAGGTCGTAGGTTCGAGTCCTGCTCGGTCCAAGAAAGTTTGCTAGTGATTTGCAAAGATGGGTGGTTCTACTTATACCAGTATTCATTCTGAGATCTTAAGAGATGAATACATGCCATATATAACATGAAATGTGATCGAAATGGCGCTTTATCCTATTCTTAAAAACATAAACATAGTCATTTTAAACAAAAATGGACAGAAAACATGAAAATAAAAATTCAATGCTTTGAAAGTCAATAAAAACGTTTACTAAGGAGCACGGCAAACATTTTAACATTTTTAAGGACATCTGCAATGCAGATTCTGCATGTATCATAAACAGAATTCAAGTACTGATAATTTTATAGATGCAACTGTTTTTTTGAAAATTATGTCACCTCTAACCTCTATATTTGAATCTGTACCTACAGTAGGATATTTTCTCGTTTAAAGGGAGTGTATCCGGTTAAAACGCCATACATGTCTTAAAAAAAGTATTTGTCGAAATGGATAAAATGCATCTTATTATCATTAATACATATAAACCGAATAGTTAAGTACTACGTGTATGTCAAATCCACCAAAATGTGACCAATTCGATATGTAAAATGCAGAGGTAAACAATCGTCATTCTGACTATTTCGAAGATGAAACAATTTCTACTACGCGTAAATCTGTAAAATGGATCAAAATGACATCACGTGACTGATTAACTATGTCACAAAATATGCCATTTTGAGTGGGAAATCAATTTAAGTCTAACCTACCGGTCGTTCATTTTGTTTTACGACCTTGATTCTCCTACTTCTGGATTTGTGGGAAAGAAGTTAGTGACTTGCAGAGATAGATGCGTATGGTATTGGCAGTGACTTGGAAAAGTCACTGGTATAAGTTAACTGTTTTGTAAGTCCTCGGAACGATGATTGACTGCGCTGAACGCCGTTACATCAGTAAGATGCTGTTGTATAATCATCTCATACAAACACTAGACAGCAATTAACGCATCTAAAATATTCGTGTAAAATAAAAAATTGTTAGACCTAGACTACAATTACTGAAATAGTGTGTGATAACATAAATTATTTAGCATAAAATATCGATATTTTTATTTAATATATAATTGTACACGTTATTTGTCGCTTACTTGCGATGAATGTGCACTACAAGCATTCATACTTGGCGAATTCATCATCATTAGGCATACGGGAAACCGGTGAAGTTTTCCGAATGTCTGCACTATTCTGCTCGTTTTTATAGATTTTACAAGAACAGCGTAAGCCACTGGGTATACAAGATATACTTGTGTGAAATCGATAGTCGAAAATTGTATAAATGAATTTTAACACAATAAAATGCATTTAAAGCATATGTTTTAAAGGAAATAGTTTCAGAATTGAATTTCGTTTCTAAAACACAGTTAATTATTACATAATGTAAGTTATTGGCCATTATATAAATGTATTACGGGCACTTTTATATATAAGCAATGCAAACCCAACCATGCCCAGCTTGTCATCTGAAGATACATATTTTTTAACTGTTTTATGCTTATTTGAAAACTTGTTTTTGCACGTAAGTTAATAACAATAGGATATATAATATATGATTTTTTTAATTCACAATTTTATTAGAAATTACAAAATAAAATGGATTCCAATATCAGTCCATAATTTCTTAATGCCTAGTTCAATGCAAAATTATTGTAGCCACGACGGCAAAAAAACTGAATTTCGGCAAAAAAATAATTTTTTTCCTGATTTTTCTTAAATTATGCTTATTGATTTAGAAAAGTTTACTGAAGATTTTGAGCTGATGTTTGGCCTTCTCGCTGTTAAAGCAAACAGTTTATCCGTTTTTAAATTTTGGACATTTTTTAGCCATTATAAAAATCGTCAATTCTTTCTAAACGTCTCGTGAAAACTAAGACTTTATACGATCCAGAAGATCAAGCCTTGACATAATCACGTTCAATGTATATATTGGCGGAATTAAAAATTTGTACACAATCCATCGCAATTGATATTAATGGAAATTTTTATTTTTAAAAAAACTAACATAATTAATTTTAGAGTGAGTTGCTTTTTTCAATTATCACTCGATTTGAAATTCTTAAGTCCAATAGGGATGAATCTGCAATCTATGGATGCTACATGTTCTACTGGACATTTATTGTATGAAAGTTAAATAAAAAAAACAAATAGGAATTAGTTTAAGCAACTGTATGTTGTCTCATAGTTTAATATTCATGTTTGTTACGCAATATACGCTTCAACTTCACAAAGGCTTAAGTACATGTTAGATCCACCTTGAATCTTGACAGTATTTCCAGTGAGAGTGGTACTGCACATTATGGTGATCGTCTCTGTAGACGCAGGCCCCGCGAAATGGTTACATAAGACGTCGCCAATATAGATGTCAATGTCTCTTAGGCTTCCAGCTAAAAAAGATAATTAAGAAATTGCTAAATGCTGACATTGACTGAGCAGGCTCCAGCTTCACTATACATCTTAACTTCAAATTTTCCTCAACACTATAACTTTAAAAAAAAATTCAATTTAGATGTTGTCCTTTACCGATGAATCAACATTTGTTTCAACTTGAAATATCTAAATCAATTGCTTGATTGACAGCCTGTGTCAGGTCAATTAGTCCAGTCACTTTAAGAAATCCAGTACAATAACACGTGCAATAAATTAAGATAAGAAGCAGATAATACAAATGGTACGCTTCTTCAACATATTCGACACTTACAGCAGATAATGCAAAATTGTACGCTTCTTCAACATATTCGACACTTACAAAATACATTACAAAACGAAAAGTCGCCAAACATTATCGGCACTTTGTGCGCATGCATTTTTCTTTCCGGATAATGAAGTGAATGAGTTTTTTTTTACATGATGAATATATAATATGTATGATTCGATGTAAACACTTGAATGTGGCACGCCGCATTCTGGACACTTTGCATTGTGCAAACATGTCTAGAAGATTCCGTCATACAGCAATATCAGCCATTCAATGAAGACAGCATGTGATTATATGATAGGAAATTCCAAGTGTAAACATAAACACTAACTGGTGTCGACCTTCCTGGTGCTATCTGGCAAGGGGTAAATACCTTGTACATTGCTATGCTGGCTGAAACAATACACCGAGCCCTATTTATTATTGCCTTTTCTTTTCACTGCATCACTGCTTAAAAGCATTGCCGCATTAACGTTAACGTTGACAGCGTTTGTTGAGATATAAATTCGAATTTGGTTTAAAATGGCAATGAAGTAAAATACAAATGTAATGTCTTTATTTTTTTTGTTTTGATATTGCAAGTATTTCGAAAACATAAACCTGGAGACGTTAAACAAGATGATGGGGAGTGTAGCGCACATGACTTGTATTGTTATCCCCTGGTGTCATACAGCGTGTATTTTTGTGTCATTTTTAAATACAGGGACTTAAAACTTACTGCAACAGTCTTGTCGGGTTGTTATCTTAATACGCTTGACTTTGTACGCCTGAGCCAAAGTCACCTGCCAATACGTGGGGTGATCATTATCACTGGTGAGGGAACATGAGCCTTGGTGATAGTCGGAGTTAAAATTGCCATCAACCGCACGTGGACTAGAATCACTAGATCCGTAGCTGCTCGACTGTTCCACGCTTGTGTAATCGGTTACCAAATTCTTTGCTATAGTAGATAAAAACAAACAATATTTTGACAGTTAATATACTACTATTTCCAGGTGTATCTTCTGTTCTTTTTTATTATAATTCTGTCGTTATACATCCAATTATTTGATTAACCTTTGCATTACATCTGTTATTCTCATATCAAATGTTATTGCTAGTATTGTAAGAAGCTATGTTTACATACATATGAGTGACGAGAACTTGTGGTCAAACCCATATTGTGTGTGTGTGTGTGTGTGTGTGTGTGTGTGTGTTGTAATAAAATTCGTTTAAACTAGGTGTATAAGCGTGCATTAATTAAAGGTTTACTGCGCACTGAAAAAAACAACAAACTTTTAAATAGACAATGTGATTCATCAATATTGCAAATATAGGTAGTTTAGTTCTATGTTAAGATCGTCACTGTGTATTCATAAATGTCATATAAGACCTTACTATATGTTTTACGACCTAACCAAAAATTGCCAGGTAAGTTCTTTTCACGTCGTGTATCGACTCGTGGTTACTTTGATAGGAATACATGCATGTATCCGTCAAATCCACATTAGTACATGTACTTACCATATTGACAATTGAAACCTGTATACTCAGGTGTACAATTGCACGTGTAATTGTTACCATTGTTTGAGCATGTAGCATTATTAGTACATTCGTTAAAATCGCACGGAGTGGTTTCTGAAAATAAAAGTAAAATATGTATGTGTTCTTATTTATTTGAGTATTGATGTAATTTTTAACAACTAACACACAGTGTTGAGGTGACAGTCTACGGACTGAGCTGTCAGACCTACAGCAATATACGGACCACAGCGAACTTTCAAGACTGCACTGTCCGCAAACTTGTATTTGGACCGAAACATCATGCTTTATGCTATATTACTTGAACATGTATATTCAAATACAATAAAAAAACATTTGTCATTTCATTTAGACAAGATATACTCTTTAGCGAAAGCTGAGGTCAATATTACTTTTTAACTAGAGACCATTAAGGCGACCACCATGACGTGTATTATTTTTAACATTATATTCAAACACAAAAATAATAACAATATGTCATTACATTTAGGCACAATACGCACACCCTCCAGATGCATATTGATATACTTACACATTTTGTATATTGGATCGCATTCCGGGTTTTATATTGAACCGGATTCAGGCCATATACTTATTTTTTGACAAGTTGACGTCATATTGAACAAAGGAGATGAATGTGAAAACGATGTAAAGTATTAATAATGAATACGTAACTGAACTAAAAAAAATACAACGTTCGTTGAAGAAATAAAATTAAAAAACGAAAACTGCAACCCCATGTTTGTTTGTTATTTCCTAACACAGTGATATGATCGCTTCTTAACTTGTAGTGTTTGGATTGACAAAACAATATCAAATACTTACGTATTTTATTTGTAACACAATTCTGTTTAATATATTCGTTTACCAAGTTTTATTTTCATATTTCCAGAAGGTCTTAGTCGCAGAGAAAGGGGGCGTTTATTTTCTTTTTATGTCGAAGAGGTTTGAGACTTATTTCTAGAGGTTAAAATGTATGAGTCCAAAAATATATTTCTTACTAACAGCTGTTTGGACGTTTTAGTCACAAATCTAGACAGCCGCCAAATATTGAAAATAATGTTGTTACGTATTATCTGATAGATAACACTTCTGAGTGTTAAAATTTAGATTTATTGTGTTGTAAGACATGTTTAGGGTAAAAACGAATAAAATTTATTGATTAATGTAATGATATAATCAAGTTTATGAAAATTCGATTTTCAAGATGTATAAAATACAACTGTTGAATTATGTTCATAGGTAAACTGTATGCAATGTTTATTTCTTACTTACAGCTGTTGGGGAGTTTTGTCCAAAGTGACCAATATGGCCGCCATATATTGAAAATCATCAATAATGCTATAAAATAAAATCTGTTAAAACACTACAAATATCAAAATTTAGGTCGTTATATAGTGTTGTTCTTTGTTTTGTGACATATTTCAATATTTTGCTACTTCTGCTGAATAAAAACTAGAATAGGTGTCTTTTTCACAAATTAATCTTCATTCATTTTAACAAAATGCTCCATGTTATGAAATTATGTTGAATAAATATTTTTGTTAATTTACGTTTTCATTTAGTCTTCCTATCTCCTTCAGCCATAATACAGGAATAGTTAATAATAGTTAGTCAATGTAACTTTAGATCAGCATGATGCATTTCAATTAGTATTAGTAGTCGTAAATTTTGCTTCATAATGCACCAACGTTTGTAGTTATTTCATCGTTTTCGGCTTATAGCTAGTACAATTATATATAGTTTAATGTTTAATATTTAATATCCCTTTATTTCCTACATTTATTTTTATTGTTTTGATAGCATACATTACTGAATAGGATTAATGTTGTCATTTACCACCGATTACAGCATGCATTTATAACCTGCTTTCAAAGTAACATCATCATTACAGCTTAGTGTAAAACTCCACAAAATAAAGTGTCACATATTGTTTTAGAGCGCACTTATCATATCACTTTTACCTCATTTTCTTAAAACTCTATCATTCTCAACATCTGGATCGCCAGGCCTATAAACATGCAAATTATCATCAATTCCAGCTTAAACAGTATCATTGAAAAGCACTACAATGACTGACAACTGGTTTTCAATGCTATGTGAGCACTGACACACAATGTATTTAAATGTTCATTCGTGGGGGAGAGTATTGATACATCGTTGTGTCGTGACTACTAAATTATACATCCATTCATTGATATAATAAAGAAAATTTGATCGTCTGTGGCATCACTTTTTATGTTTTCTAGACCATACAAGATTTTTCAATTGCCTTCATAACATGAAATATCAATATTCTGTTTGCCTCTTTACGTCCATATTGTTGATGTTTTTTTTCGATCTTTTTTTATGAAAAAAATATATCACTTGTCCTCTACAGCTAAATCAGCAATATAATATCACATGTTTCAAAGCAGAATTGTATATGACCTATGCAATTCATGATTGAAGAGAAATATGAAAAATACAATCTAAAATGATGGCGACAACAGTGCTTGTTGCCATTTTTTATTCTGGATCTGAGAGATAGTTTTCCTAGTAGTTTTGTACTTTAAGGTTTAAAGTCGGCTAACTTGTAAAGAATCCGTTCAACGCTGCTAGTTGGATGATATATGGACCTGGGTTTATGAAACGCCATGAAAGAGTTTCAGCTGCTTGAATCTGCAAAGTTCTGACACAGCCAAAAGCATACTGTTGTCACACACTCATCCTCATCTCTGTAGATGTCCTTTAATTACCAGCATTGTTTCATTGATTCTTCTGTGACATCTACTCGTGATGTTAAATTAACAATATCCATTAAGATGTTTGCTGACTCTTCTAGCAGCAAGGTATTCCACTTAATCCACATTGGTTATTGATTGTATGTGAATAAATTGTTGATTCTGAATAGGTAAATATTTCTACTCATGAAATATGTCCTATTAACTTGAGAAATATTGGTTTTATTAATTTCATTAATTTTCAATGTGGAGCTGGTCTTTTTTCCCCTCTATTTGATCAAAGAATACATTTTAAATTTTCCAACTGTTATATCATGACCAACTGGCTGTTTGCTTTCTTCATTAATGCTTGGAATATGTCGATAGCATATACGTATGGAATTTGATATAACGTAACATGACAGTGTCTCAGTACTTTCATTCTTTTGATTCCATGCTAAACTTTTGGAAAACCAAGTTGTCTGATATAATTCAATATGTGTTGCTTTCTTCTCTTTGTTTCTATTACCACGTTTGTGTTTCTAATGCTATAACTGTACGACGGTAGTCTTTCAACTAAATTCAAAACACTTTTCTACCAGACAAATGACGCTTTCCTGTTTTATCTTGCCCCATACTGTGGCAAATATTGCATTTTCACAAACAAAATTCACAAGTCTCTGAATTTTGAGTCATTTTCAACGTTGGAACCTGTATTAAATACTTGAAAAAAAACACACACTCTTTGAGTTCTTTAGGATTGGTGTTCTCTCCGTTTTTCAGCACTTCTGTAGTCGGAGACTGGTAGGTCATCAATTCTGACATTTTGCAGTGTTTTCTATCAGATTATATATTATAACACGGATTTCAATATTTGGCGACCATTGTCGTTGCCATCTTGTACTTATGACAAAATGCCCTAACAGCCGTTAGTAAGAAATGGATTTTCTGACTCAGTATAATTTTAGCTCTTGAAACAAGTCTCAACTTTTTGGACATAAATCGCTGGGACTAAAGAGGCATTTTACATATACATGACGGCAAGAATAAATCGATATGTTATGCATCAACGGATATTATATATGTAAACTATTTTACGATTGTTTTGAATATAAATACATATCAATCACATACATTATACATACATATACATCCATATACTTACATTAATAGCAGTATTACTTTATATGTTTTTTCGAAAATCGTTTTACCTTGGACAAAACCGAAAGCAAATGTTTTTCAGGTATGAATACTTATTATAAAGGGGAAAACGTACATTGACCACTTTGTTTCGTTTTCAATGGTTTTGTGGTACCTATCAATTTCCAGAGCATTTTTTTTTATTATATGTCAATTATTCGCCAACTTGATAAAAATGAAGGATGATCATATCACATAAATTGATAAATAAAAGATAATCATTACTCCCCTATCGTTCGAATCTACCACAAAACTTGATAAATAGAGGATGATCATTACTCCCCTAGCGATCGAATCTTTCAAATGACTTGATAAATAAAGAATGATCATTTCTCCCCTAGCGATCGAATCTTCCACATAACTTGATAAATAAAAGATGGTCATTACTCCCCTAGCGATCGAATATATCACATAACTTGATAAATAAAGAATGATCATTACTCCCCTAGCGTTCGAATTTACCACATAACTTGATAGATAAAGGATGATCAGTTCTCCCCTAGCGATCGAATCTACCAAATAACTTGATAAATAAAAGATGATCATTATTCCCCTAGTGATCGAATCTACCACATAACTTGATAAATAAAGGATGATAATTATTCCCCTAGTGATCGAATCTATCAAATAAACTTGATAAATAAAAGATGGTCATTACTCCCCTAGCGATCAAATCTATCACATAACTATCACATAACTTGATAGATAAAGGATGATCATTATTCCCCTAGTGATCGAATCTGTCACATAACTTGATCAATAAAGGATGATCATTACTCCCCTAGCGATCGAATCTATCACATAACTATCACATAACTTGATATATAAAGGATGATCATTATTCCCCTAGCGATCGAATCTACCACATAACTTGATAAATAAAGGATGAGCATTTCTCCCCTAGCGATCGAATCTATCACATAACTTGATAAATAAAGAATGATCATTATTCCCCTAGCGATCGAATCTACCACATAACTTGATAAATAAAGGATGATCATTATTCCCATAGTGATCGAATCTATCACATAACTTGATAAATAAAGGATGATCATTACTCCCCTAGCGATCGAATCTATCACATAACTATCACATAACTAGATAAATAAAAGATGGCCATTACTCCCCTGACAATCGAAACTATTACATAACTTGATAAAAGGACGATAATTATAGTGTAAACTTGTTTTAATCTTTCAAACGTATAAAATGTTTTGTGTCTAGAGTCATATATATCATTTATCGTTTTAATTCCTAGCTGTAACCATGTTTTATAAAATGATAAACTACCATAATTTTTTTTATAAAGAATTGTTCTATATGTATCTGTATGTTTCATAACAACGGCATTTTGCTGAATTTGGAGCAACCATCTTTGAAATTGAAATTACTCTCATAGATGAAGTATCCGTCATATTTATCCAATGAAGACATGTTTATAAACTTTCATTCACCATTATTATTTACAGTTGTTGCTTTTATTTAATTTATAAAACAAGTTTTATATATATCATCTTCATACCACCGTTTTCAATATTTTGTATAATAATTTTACGCTTAATTTTGTTTGATTTTGTATCCCAAAGAAATTCCAAATATTGTTTTTTATTAAGTTTATAGTGTTTATGTTAGGTGAATCAAGTACAGTTGGTGGAAAAGTTAGTTTGGGTAGTACAAATACTTTAATTTACCTGTTGTTTTTTTCCAGTTATTAAGGTAATTTTGAAATTGTTCTATTTTTGGATTGTAGTTTCAATCTTTATTTTATTTTTTATTTTTTTTTTTTTTTTGATCGTTTGTGAAAAATATTCCCTAAGTTGTTGCTTTTTCATTGCTCCAAACATGTTTTTTTTTATTTTTACAAAATATTTCATTGAATTTCTTTAAAAAGCCCACACGGAGGATAATCGATTACTTTAAATTTAACTTTCAACCGGAAATGGAGCTAAACCTATCAATTAATAATGTTAAAGATTCAAATGGAGATTGATTTCCAGTTAAAGAAAAGTGGCATCGTCTGCAAAAACAGCGTATTTTTGTTGCGAATCATCTTTACATCTTCCAAAAAAATTATCGATTTTAAAAGATTTATATAGAATTTCAGCTAAAATAAATAAATATTGAGACAGTGGGCATACTTGCCTAACTCCTTTATTTATATTAAAAAATCATTGTTTGACACACAGCTATGTGCGTCATTATAAAATAATGTTATCAAGTCGATAAATTTGTTAGCAACCTTAAAATATTGTAATGTTTTAAAACATAAAACTTTAACCAAAACTGTCGAACGCTTTTTCAAAATCAGTAAAGAATATCAGTCACGGTCAATTGCCGTTGTTTAGATCGTCAATGCATTAAAAAGTGTCCATTATATTTTAATCACTGTAACGTCCTTTGAAGAATCCTGTCTGATTGTTATAAATAATGTCTGGTAATGTTTTTTTTATTCTTTTAGCTTTAGCTTTTGCTGCTATTTTATATTATACATTTAATAAACTCAATGGTGGCCAGTTTGTCAATATAATTCCTTGTTTAGGCAATGGTTTTGATTTTTTATCTCACGATTATTTCGTGTAAGTCTCTGATTCTTTTTTTTTTCTAAATTTGAAAAGTATGCATTATCCTAGCGATTGAAGGTTAGCTTGATAGGTATGTGACGAGCATTACTCCCCACACGGTCAAATTTACCGCGTAACTTAAGTCTGGATATAAAACCGATCATCACATCCACGTCTCCTATGTCATGGTATATACAACATTACTCGATGAATTATCTATCACCACTACTTAGTTAACGTCATGGTACGTTGGCTTACTCACCTGTCTCGCAGTTGGTACCCGTATATCCACTCGCACAGACACAGTACGGCACGTTATTTTCGTTATACGGGTGACATGTGCCACCATTTTGGCATTCAAATGTGTCACAACCATTATACACTAAAACATGAAAGAATTTTTTATTTAAACACTTCATACATTTTGAAAACGGCACACTTTGATTTTCCTGTTACATAACTTGGCAGTGGGGCACACATACGAGCGCGCTGGCCAGACGCTCCGACTGCATGACGTCACAATTTTGCAAAACTGTTAGGGTGCTATGCATGATGGGGCGACCAGATAATTCTTTGCTTTAACATTAGGGCACTACAGACCTGAATCAGGGATTTCAGATACCGAGATGGACTATGAATGGACATTCTTCAGGTTTCACATTTCGCGCACAATATCACGACATTGAAGGGATTGTTACAAATAACTAGAATTTAGATGTATAAAAATATATGTATGTCCATCAAGAGACGGAAAATTGAAAAGGACACAAGCGTTTCGGCAGCAACGAGTATATAGTTAATACTCGTAATAAGTATAAAATTTACACACAGATACAATGACAGAAATGGTCGGCGCTTTAGAAAGAGATTAAAAGCGACACTTGTGAACTTAAACGATTAAATCTTGCTCTTCTTCCGGCGTCACATAAAAAAACAACAGAGAATGTAAATAAAAGGAGTAATACTCGTATTAATAACTATTGCCTGTATCTTTGATAATAATATACAACTAGACATTTACAACTACATATGTATACTTACCATATACTCCTGCCCATATAAGTGATCTATATACTGTTACTCATATAACTTACTCATATACTCCTACTCACATACTCCTACTCATATACTCTTACTCATATACTCCTACCCACATATTCCTACTCATACAATCCTATTTATATTCATCTACTCACATACTCCTACCCACATACTCCTACTCATACAATCCTATTTATATCATCTACTCACATACTCCTTCTCATATACTCTTACTCATATAATCCTATTTATATTCATCTACTCACATACTCCTTCTCATAAACTCTTACTCATATAATCCTATTTACATACTCCTACTCATATACTCTTACTCATATACTCCTACCCACATATTCCTACTCATACAATCCTATTTATATTCATCTACTCACATACTCCTACCCACATACTCCTACTCATACAATCCTATTTATATCATCTACTCACATACTCCTTCTCATATACTCTTACTCATATAATCCTATTTATATTCATCTACTCACATACTCCTTCTCATAAACTCTTACTCATATAATCCTATTTACATACTCCTACTCATATACTCTAACTCATATAATCATATTAATATTCATCTACTCAAATACTCCTACTCATATAATCATATTCGTATACTCCTTCTTATTTATTCATACAAGTATACTCATATTCCTACTTATATACTTCTATTGACATGCTAATACAATCATCATACTATACAGAAATTCATATAATCCTACTCATTAACTCCTACTCGTACCATATACGTACACTCATATATTCGTACTCATATACTCCTACCATATATATTCCTTCTCATAAACTTCTTTTTATATACTCCTACTCCTACTCATATTCTCCTACTTGTATACTTGTACTCATATACTCCTACTCATATACTTCTCCTCATATACTAATACTCATATACTTATACACTCCTACTCATATACTCCTACTCATATACTAATATAATATTACTCATAAACTCCTTCTAATATGCTCACACTCATATACTCCTACTCATATCAACCTTCTCATATACTCCTATAAAATGACTTCTCTCTCTCTCTCTCTCTCTCTCTCTCTCTCTCTCTCTCTCTATATATATATATATATATATATATATATATATATATATATATATATATATATATATATATATAATTCTATTCATTTATTCATAATCATATTCATAATCCTATTCCTACCCATATAATCATACTAATATATTCCACTCATATATTCCTACTCATATACTCCTATTTCTACTCATACATCATACTAATATAATCCTACTCATATTCTTCTACTCATATAATCCTACACATATATTTCTATATATAAGTTATCATACTTATTTATTCATACTCCTATTCATATACTTATATACACACACCCCTACAAAACTACTTCTACTGATATATTCATACTCTTATATTCATACTTATATACTACTTAAATACTCCTGCTCATATATTACAACTTGAATACTCATATTCATATACTCCTACTCATACACTCTTACTAATATATCCCTATTAAAATATTCCTTCACATATATTTCTACTCATATATTCATAATCATATTCTCCTACTTATATAATCCTATTCATGTATTCTATTCATATACTCCTACTCAGATACTCCTACTCATATACTGATATACCCCTACTTATAAACTCCTACTCATATACTTTATCTTATATACTCCTACTCATATACTTATATTCTCATACACATATATTCTTACTCATATACTCCTGCTCATGCAATGATACTCATATACACCTATTAATATACTCAAACATTCCTTCCCATATACTTCTATATATATATATAAACATACCTACTCTTTATACTCATATACATTTACTCATAGAGTCCTACTGAAATACTCCTATTCATAAACTCCTAATTCTATAATCATATTCTCAAACTCATATAGTAATATACTACTACTCATTATACTCCTACTGATATACTCATATACTCCTATTCATATACTCCTAGTTATAAAGTCCTAATAATATATTCCTACTCATATACTAATATACTTTCACTCATATACTCCTCCTCATATACTCATATATTCTCATATCAGCCTACTTAAATACTTCTATATATATAAGCATACACATTTATGCATACACCTTCTCATATATATTAACTAATATACTCCTATTCATCAATACTTACTCATATACACCTACTCATATATTACTTCTCATGTACCCCTATTCATATACTCTTACTCATAATCTCATACTAATATACTCATACTCATATACTCATACTCATATACTCCAACTCATATACTCGTTTACTCTTACTCTTTACTCATATTCACATATGCATACTCAAATACTCCTACCCATACTTATACATGAAATCAGTATTAATACTCACTTAATTCACAGCGTGTACCATAAAACGGGGGCACGCAGTAGCAGGTGTATGTCCCCGTCGCATGTTCTGCACAATATGACCAATTTAGGCAGGGGTTGCTGGCACATCCGGTAGCTAAAGTAATAAAACTAAATAAATAAAGGTGAATGCTATATGTAAACTAAATTAAACTGTCCACAGCTGAAACATTATGACATACTGTTGCTAGGTAAACAAATCTGATAGATACGGTTGGGTCAATTACCACAATCTGTTTTAATTTTTTTTTTTTTGAAAATATCACTATTTTCAGCGGAATTGTTAATTTATGTTATTTTCATATTCCCCAGAAATCATTATTCGAAAAGTAATGGTGTCGATAGAATGACGGCCGATCAAACCTGAGGTCACGGATTCGATTCCATTCTCGACTCGATTGTCTCTCAAAAACAAAACAACAAAACCACACGAATGTCATGCTTTACATTATTAGCACTGAGGGGGGCCCTTCGTGGTCAAGTGGTCTAAAGCGCTGTCTCTGGATCACTGACCTCTTCTCGTTAAGATCGTAGGTTCGAATCCCGCTCGCTTCAAACCCTTTATGCCTTGCTTTTAGACACTCTATAGTGTACCAATTATGTTCATAGCTGTTTGAGAAATGTTTTCTTTTGTAAGTTCAGTTTTGTTTGTGTATGGTGTTAAGCGTCACCATGAACAAGATTTCAGTTCAGATTTATCGCGACGGTGTCAACTTGAGACAGTAGTCGAAGTAATCCAATGACACATGGTATGATACCCCACCCAGTCATATTATACTGACATTGGGCCGACAGGACCTAGAACTAACCTCTTAATGCTGAGCGCCAATGATGCTTATAGTTCCATTATTTTAATGACCCGGACGGGATCGAACCAACGACCTTCCGCATGCGAGGCAGAAGTTCTACCCCTACACTATGTTTGGTTTTGTGACAATATTGATAGATACTCACCCCATGAAAATGAAACCATTCTCAAAACGAAACAAATCACGATGAACCACTCTTGTCTCATCTTTCTTATATTTGTTTTCAAAATTCTACCAGATTTCTGAAATTTGAAATTTATTTAGATTTCATTTTTTTTAGAATTCTGGACAATTATCAAATAAGGACATATTAATGCTGCAACGTGAAATGTAAGCAATTTTCACTGTTTTGAATTTTTTTAATAAATGATCTAATATGTATTTTTTTTTTGAAAAAATCTTTTACAATAATAATTTATTTTATTATTCGTTACTGCTCTGAGAAAGGGAACTAAGTGAATATTATCCATAGTTAGAAAAGCTTTGTAAAATTTCTGAATACTTTAAAAAATAAAATAAACATGTCCAACAGAAGAGTATGAGTACACATTCTTATGAACGAAGTTCTAGTTGATATGCCAAATGATATAATTAACCTTTTTCACTTTTTTGTGCTGGTGGTGTTACACTAGTTTTTGTTATTATTATGGCATCAGAAATCGACCTTCTGCCCTGTGCATATTTTAAAAAGGCGTTAAAGTGAAAACGAATAATAGGGTAAAAACTTTAACTAACTATCTGGTATGCAAAAATCACCTTCATATTCTTTGAAGTTTGACCTTACACCCTATGTTTCTTTAAACCATACTTAAATAATAGTTCACCTTGTGCATCTGTCAATCATTTTTAAAGTATATGCCTTTTTAGACCTAATGTTTTTTTCTTTTGTTTTTTATCATCCAATGTTTTAATATCGCAATTAGGAAAAATATCATTTAGGTTGATTGTTGATAATGAAAATATTTGGTTTCATTTATTATATCAATTTTGTGTTTTAATAGGGTTATCTATGGACATACCTGTCATTCATTTTGAAGTAAACCTTTTTTTTTCCAGGTTACAAACTATGTTGATAACTGTTCTCCCTCTAAAATCCATTTTGCTCTAGATTATACTTTAAGTACCTCAATTTTTATTTTCGAAATTCATGAAGTTCGTTTCTGATACTAGTATTTTCAGTTAGTAGGTGGCTTTTATTTATGTATTTTTCGAGTCTATCTATTTCTCTGTGATAAGGTTGTGTTAACGATTACCTTGTATTTTCTTTAAAAAAAACATATAATTTCCCCTCTAATTACAATTAATAGAACATCAAAGTTGATATTTTATGTACCATTTAATATCTTTATCAGAAATGTTCTGTTAAATAATGTTGTTTGGATTTCTTGATAGTTTCTTTGATTTCATGTACATATTTTTATCTTTTAGAAGTTAATTGTTCATTGTCCAGTATGACCGTCTTTAAATAAATTTACGCAATTCAAATAATAAAAAAATAAAACTATCTGTTCTATATCCGGGTAATATACTTTTTGTCATCAATGCACCGTCAGTTATCAGTTTATCTGATATCAAAAATAATAAAGGCGAGCTTTTTTATTTGAACTTTTTAAACAAAGTAATTTGTCTGTCTTCCAACAATCTATTAAGTTAAAATCACTTATAAAATTTAAAACTTCGTCTCTTCCTTTTTGATTCTTTACATTAATATAATTATAATAATGTATATCTGGATTTAAAGCCATATTAAAATCTCCTGCACTAAAAATAAGATTTTCTTTCCCTCGAGATATAATTACGTAACTGCTAATAAAACTCTGGGTCATTTTTATATTATAAATTATATATATATATATATATATTCAAAAAAATGTAATATCTAGTTTTAATTTCTTTCCAGATCTATCTGAAGATGTTGAGTGTAGTATTAATACGAAGTTATCAATAGATAATGAGATAAAATTGCAACTCCTCTAGATTGACTAAAAAAAATCGCTGAAAAAACATTCATATCCCCAAAGCGCTCGTACAGATTTTTCATCGATCTCAGTAAAATGAATATCTTGCAAGAAATATATTATATATGTTTTACTTATTAAATAGTGGAATGTGTATATTCTTTTATTTCTATCATTTAGGCTTTGTATAAACTATTAAATTCTTAAACAATATTATTTTCTCTAATCAATGCGCTTGTACTAGTGAAAAAAGTAAATGAATAATCTGGTTACAACAAGTCTTTAACTCTATGCTCCATAAACAGGTACTTGAGAATGTGACTGCTAAATCTTTGGTATCTCATTTACCAACTTGCTATCCCCAGGGGCCCTCACATCCAATAAATAACCTCTAAAGTCACTAAAGCACAGTCTCTTTATAAGGAACCTGTCTTTTGCTCCTCAAGCTAACAAGTACCTGGCTTATAAGACCCTGATGTAGATCACAGGTAGAATTTACACCTTTGGACAAGGTTAACGAAGCCCCAATACCGACCCTGTAAAATGCATTTCGATTCAATACATATTTTCCAGCAAAATTTGGTGTGTAGTATCCAATATACTTTATTCTTTTAAAATATGTATATTTCATATTTTAATTTTTCGGTTTTCTGTTCATAGAATGACCAAGAAAAATTTTGTCTCGTTTTCAATTTAAATAGTTTTTTTTAATTATGAAGGTAAACTTGCTACATATTTATTCTGACCATTACCCGGTACATTTTGAGTTATATGTGTATATATTGTATGGTAGCAAGAGTGCGTTCACTGTTAAAAATATTATATATTTTACCTAAAATGGCATATTGCATACTTTCGCTTTACATGTGCACTTTGATGCTATTGCATTAAACGAAAAGCGTAAATTTGACAAATAAAATTTATATAAATACTATAAAAAAGCATCAAATTCTACAAAACAATAGAGTTTGTTTTTATTGAATTATACAGGACCATTTTAGCGGTTCGAGATCAACAGTCCTGACTGACATCCACAAGTTAGAAATGGTGCACAGAACAGCGGTCCGTTTTTATACATTTGATCTACGCAAGTTGCAAGCACCAGAGCTGCTCACAACTAAGCGTGTACAATATTGATAGTCAAATTCGTGTTGCAATATATACATTTCTTGTCGTTTCTGATAATACACCATGCACATTACAATTGTGGGAAACACATGAACTTTATATACTCCAAAGTTGACGAAGATTACTTTAAAAGAGGTTTCGGTTCATTAGTTGTTTGATTTTTACATGAGCAATTTTAAACCTTTAATGTTTCAAACAACAATTAATTGTGTACTGTTCTACATATAGATATCTGCACTGATTGAACCTTGAACACATTACCAGTTAAAAGTGCCTTTATTTCATAGATAGTTCTCTATTGGTTCAAATATGCACAAAAAAAACATGGGCTTGATAAGATTGCCTTTTCACAATTACGATGGTTTGATGACACTATTTCCTATATGACAATTTTGCATATTTGTTGCAAGCGTCATTTGAAATCTGATCGTTTGCTCTTTGAATTACAAATTCCAATAAATGCGCCAAAAATGATCAAAATTCACCGATGACACCATATTTAATTAAGTTTATGCTGGCATAAATAAAATAAGAGC
The DNA here is from genome assembly GCA_029582155.1 of Panopea generosa. Lineage (NCBI taxonomy): Eukaryota > Metazoa > Mollusca > Bivalvia > Adapedonta > Hiatellidae > Panopea > Panopea generosa. The sequence continues at coordinate 6,609,385 of CM055902.1, forward strand.
AAAAATAACAGTAAATACTGGGATTAAGAGTAAAAATAAAGGCTACACAAAGACATGAGAGTTTTTATGTGACATGACCAAAATAAAATATACTTACAATACTGATAGCCGGGCTCTAGTTATTATACATTGATACTGTTGTAGCATTTAGTTTAATTTTTGAAACTTTTTTTAAAATAATATAATACAATTTCCACAATATTGGTTCTGTTGTTTGATTTGTTGCATGAAAACAAACAATACAATTCGACGGATAAAAAGGAATGTCCCGAAGGCGTCTGATCAATTTGACGGTGATCAACAATGCAAAGCTTGATCTTGTCGACATATGCAGGGTTATGTCTTTTGTTAACTATCATACCTTTCTTATTTAAATAAAAATAAAAATACATTAAACATTCAACCGTCCATTTTCTGATTGCGAGTATATTTAAATAAATATAGACACACTACAAAGCCTTAAAACCTGCACTGTAAAACATCATTATTTAACATATAAGAATAATGCAATATCCGAGAGAAACGATACTCACCAGAAGTGTATCTAATTCAAGACGCAATGAACCAGACGACTGTTCGGAAGGATACGTTGTTAACGCCGGATAGCGTTTTATATTGCAACGCCACGCTAGCAACGTTTTTTTGGTATTCAAACAAAGCCAGGACAACAAAGCCTTTATTCTGATGTCAGGTACAGCAGCTGTTATAAATGACAGCGAGGTTATCCAGAGGTATCTAATGTGTTGTAGTTAATATCCGATATATTTCCCAAATGCATAGCCCTGCTTATGTCGTCGTGGTCACGCTCAACACCAAAATGATCATTCGAGACTGGGACTACTTTTTATTCCTCGAATTTATATATTTTGTTCATGTATTTAATATAAGCAACAAGAAACACATTAAACAATAAAAACTATATTGTGGACATTGTATTATGTCATTTTTTAAAACGTTACATATAATAAAACAAACGCTACAATAATTTATATCGAATTAGAAAGGCGTATGAATATTTATTTAAGACCGGAAGTCGATTTGTATAAATGAATTTTGTTTACGCGTCCTTCTTAACGGATAGAAAATGTGAATGTTGCTAGGTGTATGTACCATTTATATTAAACCTAAACACTGGCTTGGCACTTGTCATGTTTTAAGTCAAGTTAGTGCTGAAAAACTTAAACTGCATTGATTCCGTCACATTTTAATTCATAGTAAATTCCGAAACTTTCACCAATTTGGCAACGCGTTCTAATTTTCCAAATAAAGAGAACTTGGGGTAAATATCCAGCACTCATTAATCAAGCACATGTATGTATAACAAATGTATATATAAACTCTTGTAGTGATTTGCCTTTTACGTATTTGAAACTAAACCAAATAATGGTTGATGTTCGAAAATTTTAAAAGCGCTTTGAAACCTTTCCCGAACCTTAAAGCATTTTAGAAACGAAAATGCCAGAACCTATGAATCACACCAATGTATTCATTATTATGTAATGTTTTGCAGTGTATGCTATATATTTATATATACATATAATTAACTTTCAAATTTGGTAGATCGTTATTGCTTTCAACCGCTTCTTCTTCACAATAGATCTTCTTAATTACATACATATCGTGGTTATTTATGTTCCCTTGCCACGGAAACATCTGCATGCATATCAGAAAGGATAATATACATACCAGACTCAGTTGAAATAATTAAAATTGTTGTTTGTTCTATACAACGTATAAAGGTATAATTAATCGGCAGAAAACAACATATTCCTTCAATTTGTATTGCAACAAACAATAGTGTATAAGTAATTCAGACCTCCGACCCATAATAAAATATACATAGTTATATTTGGAATATATAACTAATATTAATCTAGTTATACAAACTGCGTGGCATTTGTTTATTTAATTTTATCATTTTAACAATAAAATAATTATGATTTGTTATCAAACATTGATTAAAGTATAAGCAGACCACTTTTCGTCAAAGTTTGTTACGAGATAATAATTAATGTTAATAACATTAACATAAACTATATTGATTTTGAATGGCAGTAGAATAAAATCATATATCATGTAGCATAATAGGGGTCAGTTTCTGAACCCGTTACGGTATCACCCGAGCAAGAACGGAACTAGGGAAGTGTGTGTTTCAAAAGAATCACGACGACCTTTGACCTGTAAGTCACCTCGGTATTATTATTTTCGAATAAAATAAAGCTAAACAATCTTGTGCTCAAAAAAAATAGCCATAATTATATTAAAATAATTAAACATTTTTTACAAATGAAATTCTTAGTTTAGTTGGCAAATAAAATAACCAGACGACAAGATACTTAATATGCAGTAAATATGTTTCGCAAACTTTCGGTCAAAATAATTGCGGATAAAATGAAATGTATTCCGATTGTTGATAGTACTTTTGTGCGCGTAAAATAAAAAGTATCCTGATTCCTGTTTACATTTTGCGCGTTCGTAAAATCTAGGGGCGTTAAAAATGCTGTCATTTTTTCATCGATACAGTATATAAATATTGATTGTTTAAATGTATTATACTCCTCGTATGACGAGAGACCTGTATTTAGAAGGTATGATCAATGGACTCTGACCGGCCACAGCATTGTGAGATTGAAGCTGCGTTCAATCTTCTCGATTGTTTTTTAAATGTTTGGTTGAGCGGAAATGATAGGCAGAATACTGCTACAGTTATTTTAACATTATACACTGTGCATTTTGTCCAACAGCCTATTAATTTGTTGTCTGAAAAAGACAAGTGTATGGTAATACAGCCAAATGATAAAACATTAGTTTCCGAACGTTTAATGCCGCAGGAAAGAGGTTGCTCTTCAGAATAAAATTCTGCAACCAATGGCCCATAAGTTTCTGAAGATTACACGTTCAATTGCACTGATAACAATAACTTTTACAAACAAAAGAAAGGCCAGCAGTTAATGAGCATAAAGATAGATCAAGTAACCTTTAATTTGCTGTTCCTTTTAATATTGACACTGAAAATGGGACGTATACCCGTAAAAAAAGAAAAGATATTCTGATTCCTATTTTTTAAATACATGCGGAGAGGGAATTAGATCCATTTATCACAATAAACGACGTGTTCATTTATTTAATTAAATGACATGTGTGAAGGTATTTGCATATGGGCAAACATCTGATTTCTCTACCAACTAGAGATTCAAGACAGTGCTGCAGCCATTTGATAAAAGATATAGCATGTGATATAGCAAGTATGTGATTGAAAACCATTCGTCTTTTATGATACAGTTCTATCTAAATACAGTTCTATTGTGGTTGTGCTTGAATTTTTTCTCAAAACAGTTACTACCTACCAATACAAACAAGAGCTGTCGGAGAGACAGCTCGATCAGTAATTTCGATGCTGTCTCAAACAAATAGAACCAAATGATAGACAATAAATACAAGAGGTCAAAGATGGGCCTAATTCGCTCATCTTGTTTCACATGGCATTTCCTTTCAAATCTTTATGAACTAAGCGTATGAAGAACTTATTTTAGTTATAGATGAAAAAAATGAGAACTATCTGTTTCTCATAGCATCTCCATGCCAAGTGAAAGTTTCCGTATTGGGCTCCAATGGACCGTTGTTTTTAATTTCAAGCATACTCCTTACATTCTAGTATTTGAAAAACACTCATACATCAGTATCAGAAAATTCCGATCTAATGTATAGGTAGATTTTTACTTTGAAATGGTGGTGGGGGAGGGGAAGGGGAGTCAATAAGCTTTTGTAAATTTTGTCCACTAATTTTACGTTAAATATTTACTTTAATATTATTAGTGACTCTTTGCTATATGTTTTTTTAAACCTATACATGTTAATTTATTGAACAGAAACAAAAACAAAACATGTATTAAGGTAGGCAATACACTCTTAAAAAAGATGTTTGACTATTCATCATGTTAACCCTTATTTGATCACTAAACTATACTGCAGACCTTTAGATGATATAACTATAACCTAAAATAACTGATAAAAATAGAATTTACTGTTTTTCCATAGTACTCATATGAGTATTTATACTAAATATGAACGAATTTTTCATTTTAACCTCTTTTTAGGCCCCAGCTGGACCTTTATGGATATTAAACCCATTTTTACTTTAAATGACCCAACAGCTATGACTAAACAATGTTCCAGACCTCAAGATACTTGAAATAGTACGTAAAATAGGTGAGAAAAACAGAATTATCTTTCTTCCCTAAATGTTCCTATGTAAAAATCAAAGTCCTCTTACGGAATAACTTAACCCTTTAATTTAAACAACTTTGAAACATTTAAATCAATTATTAACACATTTGGTTCATCAGTTTTGGAGAAGAAGAATTTTGAAATTTCACAATTTTATCCTTTTTTTTTTGGCCCCTATTGGTCTCTTATATAAAATCCCGCTGGTCCCTTATTTATACAAAATCCCGTTTAAAGGACCTTGTCTCAACTGTTTTGTCAAAGCAATGTTCCAGACATGAAGATAATTGAAATAATATCTAAAATAGATCAGCGGAAAAACAGAATTTTCCCTTTTTCCATAGCATTCCTTTAAAAAAATCAAAGTCCCCTTACTTGGCCCCAATCTATCCTAGGCCCTTTATTTGAACAAATAAGAAACTCCTAGTCATAGGGGTCATTTATACTAAATATGAATGAATTTGATTGGACGGTTCTTGAGAAGAAAATTTTAAAATGTAAATTTCCCTATGTTAAACTGACATGCCGTGGCTAAAACAAACTTGATAGAAACTCATTAGATTATACTACATGCAAATTATCAAAGTTCCAGGCCTTGCCCTTTTGAAGAAAAAAGTATTTGGAAATACTGATAAACCCTGTGGCGGGGTCAAATTTGACCAAAGGGTCGTCATTTGAACGAATTTGAGAGATCTTTGTATAAGAATGCTTCACACAACATCTGGTGAAAATCTGTCAAGTGGTTTCAGAGAAGAAGTCGTCTGGAGCAAAAATTAACGACGGACGAAGGTAGATCTGATGAGATAATAAAAACTCAGGGGTGGCTTTAACTATTGCTGGTCTGTTAAAAATAAATTGGGACAATAATTCAGCAACAATTACTTAATTTAAGCATTTAGTTATATTTGACGTTCAAGCTTTGAAATTGCTATATAAATGCATTAGCCATTGCTGGCAAATAACCCGATAGGTTTGCCCATACCTAACTTAAGGCACATCATGTATGCATAATAGGCCAATGTATTACAATTGCATGAATAGAATAATATGAGTTGATCAAGCATATCAAGATAAATTTATTAAACATTACCTGGTATAATTCAAGCAAGTGTTTAAAATAAAGTGTCAGCTATAAATGAGATGATCTGTTTCAAGAGTAGTGTATCAATGTTTTTCATACGCGATATATGACTTCAAATGATATGGTAATATAGTAGTTCCTGTAAATGGATGTTGTCTTGTATTAACACACACATTTAATCAATGCAGGGTGTCCTTCCACATTCTAAGTAATTTCAGTTTTTTTTTACATATACAATATACAACTGCGCATCATAGGGCAATTTATCGGTACCAGTTCACGGTAATTGATTTATACAGTCATGTAGTTGAAATAATCTTGTACCAGCATGCACAGTTTATCTCAGCTGGACACCTTTTAATGAAAATACAATAAAAATATTTCCTGAATATAAAAACATGATTTAAGAAAAATATAACTATAAAAAAATACTCTGTGAATGATGCTGAACACACATGTGAAGTTTCATTATATCCAATGATAGGTTGGTGAAATATGTACCTGCTCAAAAATTTTAACCTGCTGAAAAACTTTAATCAAACTTTCTATGTCCATAAATCTGCTAAAATTCAAACCAGAGTTACGGTTCCTGTCCCTGTGCATTCCGATAATGATGCTGAACACACATGTTAAGTTTTATTTATATCCAATGATATGTACCTGATCAAAAACTTTTACCTGCTAAAAATGGGCAATAAATCTGTTAAATTTCAACCCAGAGTTACGGTTTCTGTCTCTGTGCAGTCCGGTAATGATGCTGAACACACATGTGAAATTTCATCATATGAGTAGTTTGATAGATATCTTACCTGATAATAAAAGTCTTTTATCTAAAGAAATGTCCAAAAGGGCCATAACTCTGCCAAAATGCAATCTAGAGTTATTGTTCTTGTCTCTGTGCGTTCCATTGATGATGCTTAAAACAATGTGAAGTTACATTCATATTCAATGATAGGTTTAGGAAATATGTACCTGCTCAAAAACTTTAAAGGGAATGTATCTGGAAAAAACGTTATTAATGTCTTCAAAAAAAAAAAGGTACTAAAATGGCTGAAACGCATCTCATTAATAAATTAAATCTGAAAGGGTTGGAAGTCAGATCAACGAAAATGACAAAATTTATATTTAAAGTGGAGGGGTGAACTTGAAACGAAATCACCATTCTAAAAACAGACAGCACTTAAATACTGCTTGACTCTTTCCAAGATCAAACAATGTTTAATACGTCTTAACCTGTATAACGGATCTAATTGATTTCAAAATGAGATCACGTGACTCGTTTAATACGTCCCACAACATGTTGCACTTTTAAGCGGAAACTTTATTTTAGTCTAACCTAGGCGTTAGAAAATACCTTTTCAATATAATCATTCTAGCATGTGTAAATAGATATCTCTTTGGAAAAACATGATCAATGAGTATATATAGACATGTTTGTTAGAAAAAATGTTTGTAGCCTCTTTTAAAAGTTTGAAAAATCCTTATAAATTCCCTTTTACCTGCTAAAATACTTGAACCAACGTTTATAAGTCTGAAAGGGCCATAATTCTGCAAAAATGCAACCTAGAATTATGGTTCTTGATCTCTGTTTGTTCCGTTGATGATGATAAACACAATGTGAAGTTTCATTCATATCTTAAAATGTCAAAAAACTAATTTAAATAAAATTAAAAAAAAATAAATATCGAGAAAAGTGCATTACATTAAAAATATAGCCAAAATTGTACAGAAGTGAAATTGAATCTATGGTATCTGATGCAGGAGTCAGAGATCTTACAACTGACTGCACCATTTTCGGAAGATGACCTATACCCTTGGAAAAAGGAATGTAAGCAGTTTTTCATTAAAGTTTGGAAAACTTTTGAGCTGAACTTGTTTGTTAAACTTCTACTTTATCTTAATTGACCATTTAATTGAAGAAGCCATTTCATACTCAATTCAGAATGGGGGAATATTTGTTTATTATATCAAGGATATTATTGCAAGTTTCACAATTATTGAAGCTTTCAGTTAAGAATTTTTACCAATCATTTGAGAAAAAAGAAACTATTTGCCATTGGGAATATGACCCAATAATGGCTAAAAAAGAGGCATAAAACAACACTGCACCGGGTCATTGATTGATCAGTATGTATAAATCTTTTTCTGATACAATTTTCTCCTATAAAATGAATTTATTAGTAAAGATTAATGAATGCCAGGTAAATTATAACGTAAGCACAATAATAATTTATGGATTAACATTTGAAGTTTATCACAATTCTTATTTATTTTTTATTGAATGTAGATATATATTTAATTAAACCAATCAAAATAGGAAATGAAAGACAAGGAAGAAGAGGTAAATTTTAAGACCTTCAACAAAGCTAATGGAAAGCATTCAAAGTCAGTTTAACTTGAGGAAAAAAGGGAATCTATCGAAGAGAAAAAAATTCAATTCTCGTTATAGGTTCATTTGTCCAACAAATCAAATAATACGTAAACAGCATCTATGAATGCAAACTGAATGAATGATTTTAACCTTTAGACAAATTTCTGTAGCATTTTATAGAAAAAAGTTGTTTATTGAGAGTCAACGAAAATCGTTTAAGCTATTTTATTTTGCTTGACTGCCAAGGGAACGCAAAGTTTATAATAATGAACTGCTGTTGAATCCGCTTTCTGGGTTAGAAAAAGAAGCATTAGGTGGAGCTGGGGGTAGAAACCATAACCTCTGGCATGAGTGACCAACACTCTGTTCACTACGGCAGCCCCAACAATTTTAATTTAATTCATGTATAAGAAAAAATAAACTGAGTTAACTAATTACTGGTAATAGAATCTTGAACACTTGAAACAATTTTGTGATAATTACACTACACACATCATTGTTATTTTTGGCTTGCCTTTACCGAGGTTTGCCTATGTATGTAGGTATATTTTAATATTCTGCAGCATTTCCTGTAGATAATGCACAGATAATGCACACACTGTTCTGAGTGTTCCTCGTGTCTCTGAGGATGCGTGCATGGACCATATCTGGTCCAGTTGGCTTCTGGGGATAAAGTTTATCTAATAAGTTAAGTTTTCCTTCATTGGTGATATCAATATTTATCAAAGAAGACATTTCACAGTTATCCTTCCTCAACGACTTGATATAGTTCCAAAAGCGTTTTTGTTTCGGTGGTTGTTCGTCGGAGTCTGGATCGCATTCTTCAGTTAAAACTTTAATATACTGCCAATAAGCTTGTCGTTCCATTTTCTGTATTGCGCTTAAGGCCTGTTGAACAGGTATCGCCGCCCATTTTTTGTTGGCCTGATACCTTCTGTTTGGAGTACAGTCTTATAAACAAATTCTAAGAAAAACTAAAGAAAATAATTGAACATAAGCTATAGTTTAAATATGTCCCCTAAAGGTTTCATTGAATTCGGGTTCCTGGGTTCAAATTTGGGATCAATATTTTACATTGAGTTGATATAAGGAACTTGTAGCCAAAATAGCTCTGAGTCTCGTTTTTCATTGATTCTAAACCAAAACTTGCACAAGGCATTTTAGCACATTTTAAACGAAACTTAAAAAACAATCTCTGAAATGCATGGCGGTCCGTATTAGGTGTGTTATAGTCAGGTTCCTGTGTTCCAATTTGAGACCGCAACAGGGGGAGTGGGAAAAAGGGCACTATTTTACATAGAGTTATATAGGGGAAATTAACATTTCAGTGTAGACGTTATATCATTTCCATTTTACACGTTAGTAATCATTTTAAGAACATCTTGTAATACACCACAATGTGCATTTGAATCTTCTGTCAGAGCCAATTCATCATCAGTACACTCATATATCACTTCTAAAATAGAGTCCCCTGACAACTCCTCGATTCCACTATTAGTATTGATATTATCTTAAAAAGATAACAATTCTGGCGAGAAATACATAGGAAGTTGATATAACACTCTCAGTTAAATACAATATTTCAGGTCTAATCTTAAGAATATACAGTTATCTAAATAATTAAAAACTCTTTGATTAAACCAGATTCTACTGAATGTCCTTTAACCAATACACAAACACTTCCTGAATACTGTGTCTTTTCTTTCTGTTATTATTGAAACATGTGAAAGCTTGAAGAAAATCGTTAAACTCGTCAATACTTTTCGACCACGTTTAATTAAAACACAAATATCAAACTGTTTTAAAATGAAACTTAAACAACGTATCTTTACATGAATAATTTGACAAACCTTGTGTATTCCAAGATATTATATTTAAAATAGTGTTACAGAAAATATTAACATAATTGATTTTGTATGTTGACCCTGACCCTTTCCCTATTTAGTGCTATACACTTATCTCTGTTCACTTTTATCACAATCATATTCGAACGTATCTCCATTAACCACCAGTTTATCGTATCTGAGGAAGGCTCGGTTATTGTTTTGCAGTTCTCTTTTAACTATTGGATGGATATTATTACACCTGTCTTTAGAAACCCTATTAGAGTATTCTTCCGCAATGTAGATATTTGACCGAAAATACTCTCTTTTTCGTCTCCAGTATTGTCTTTAGTTTGATTTCCCATGTTATCACGACGATCATCTGTGTTTCATAGTTAGTTATATTCGTTTCGTCGTCTCCTATATTCCTTTAAGCTTATTCTTTGTCTTTGAAGAAGATGTATCGTAACCCGCTAGCCTGTACGCATGTCCAATGCTGATTTGGAAGATCTAATTATATATAGTTTCCAACGATTGTTTCTGTTTTTTTTTTCGTTCCTCGTATCACCTCCTGTCGTCCCGGGTAACCAATAAAACTTAAAGTTTTCTCACCGAGTATACAGCATTACTATGTATTCACTAAAACATCTCAACTTCAGTATACACTGCTGGCCCTATGTTCATAAAACAGCTCAACTTCAGCATACACTGCTGCTCCTGTATCCACAGAACATCTCAACTTCAGTAAACACTGCTGGCCCTATGTTCATAAAACAGCTCAACTTCAGTATACACTGCTGCTCCTGTATTCACAGAACATCTCAACTTCAGTAAACACTGCTGGCCCTATGTTCATAAAATAGCTCAACTTCAGTATACACTGCTGCTCCTGTATTCACAGAACATCTCAACTTCAGTAAACACTGCTGGCCCTATGTTCATAAAACAGCTCAACTTCAGTATACACTGCTGCTCCTGTATTCACAAAACATCTCAGCTTCAGTATACACTGCTGGCTCTATGTTCATAAAACAGCTCAACTTCAGCATACACTGCTGCTCCTGTATCCACAAAACATCTCAGCTTCAGTATACACTGCTGGCTCTATGTTCATAAAACAGCTCAACTTCAGTATACACTGCTGCTCCTGTATTCACAGAACATCTCAACTTCAGTAAACACTGCTGGCCCTATGTTCATAAAATAGCTCAACTTCAGTATACACTGCTGCTCCTGTATTCACAGAACATCTCAACTTCAGTAAACGCTGCTGGCCCTATGTTCATAAAACAGCCCAACTTCAGTATACACTGCTGCTCCTGTATTCACAGAACATCTCAACTTCAGTAAACACTGCTGGGCCTATGTTCATAAAACAGCTCAACTTCAGTATACACTGTTGGTCCTGTGCTCACAAAACATCGCAACTTCAGCATACACTGAACGCTCAGATTACATTTCTAATGGATATCATAGCTCAATATACCCGCCATTTAGCATATATAGTTGTCTTGAAAACATTTTAAATGCAAAAAGTTTAATGTATCTAATGAAACAGTTCTAAAATTTCAGTTTCAGTGCATGCTTAAATCATAGTACTGTAAGAACTGATATTTGGGCTTTAATAAATGTTCATACGCCTTCCTGATTTGATTGATTTTATCGTAGATTTCGGTTTATTTTATGCACCATTTTTTAAAATTGATATAATACAAAGTCCGCAAAATATATTGATTGAATGATTTGTTTCTGCTGGCATATATAAATACATAGGAGAAAGAATTTCGACGAATAAAAAGTAGTTGACACTGCTAAGCTCGATCACGACGATAAAATTAGGACTATGCCTTTGGCATAAACCCCGACTAAAAATAAGAAAAAATAGTACATTGTACCAATAGGTGAACCAGCATTCAAAGGAAACATCCACGTCAGAACATAGTTTGTGAATACAGGTTCCGGACTTTGTACTAAAAATGTATTTTTTTAATTAAAAATTAAAACTATATTTGCTCACAGTTCATGGGATATGAATTTACATGTAGCATAGTAGCCAGTTCCGGAGGGATTCAGTTAATTTTGCACGTTATATTAAAGATCACTTCTCAAATAAGAAAATTTGGTATATACGTATGCAATGCGTTGCAAAATTTTAACAGCTTTCCGATTTCATGAAAAGGTGTAATCATACAGTGGTGTTTCATTGACCTGTTTATGTCGCAATATCTTTAGAGTTTTGTGATTGCCACTCTTTCCGACACAACTTGCAAATTTCCAGTATTCAATCATCGAAGAGACGATTCGTTAACATGATTTTTACACGCCTTTTTAAAGGATAGAAGATGATTTCGCTACAAATAGAACGTAATTAGGTACAATTTATTTAATAACAACATACATGATGGCTCAGCACCTGTGACGTTCCTGGTCAAGTTAATGCTTTACGACTGATTGGTCACTCTGATTAGAAACGTAGGATAAAAATATTGAATGTCTGACAAAAACATATGACTAAGAAAGGCTATTGATAACTCTTGTTTAGATAATTATGTTCGATTAACCTCCCTTGATATGACAATTTCTATATATAATAAAATACAAGATTAACCAATACTAGAGATATGAAATTACTTTTCAAGTCAAAACATTATTGTAATCTCCGTGAATGGTGCAGTTTTGTTATACAGTAAAACTTTTATGGCTCGAACCCGAAGGGATTGGACACAATAGTTCGAGCTAAGGGTTTTTCGAGCCCAGCATGGTTTCATTGTTAAACAACAGACCAAAAATGTACATGCATATACATCGAAATAGGGTTTCGGGCGGGACTAACTAGGTGGTTCGAACTATATATGGTGTTCTAGCCATCCGTGTTCGAGCCAACGAAGTTCTACTGTATTATGTTTTTTTATGAATTATAGAAAATTTTCAAAGAATATATTTTATAATTTAACTTTTAACAATAATGCAGTTTTAAACGGTAATTATAGATGCAACTTTACCACCTATATTGTAAGAATCACCAAGCATACTTCAGAATAAAAATGCACAAATTAAAACAAGTCGAAAGTTCGATCATTCAGTTATTGGTCTTATCGTAAGTGACTCATTTGTAAGTGACAAAAGTGCCACCAATGCATGAGGTACCAAATTATTCAGTAACTTCTCAAGTAAACAACCGATAACATTACCATACAATACACAATTACTGTAGGATATGGTTATATACACTCGTGCTAAATAGGTTGTGTTTTCATATGTCTTTCTGCGTTACGTTCTCATATCAATTAAGTGTTTACATACACATTCTATAAGTGTTTCATTTGAGTTGTGATACTATTGCACCATAATAGGAATGGTCGGTAACTCTTGTTGGCACATTTTTCAAGGATCAAAGGGGAGAGTTCATAGCACGAATGTATATTCTGCTAAGAATTTAACTATATTTGCTCACAGTCCATGAGATATGAACTTACATGTAGCATAGTAGCCAGTTCCGGAGGGTTTCAGTTAACTTTGCACGTTATATTAAAGATCACTTCTCAAATAAGAAAATTTGGTATATACGTATGCAATGCGTTGCAAAATTGATGACGGCTTTCCGATTTCATGACGAGGTGTAATCATACAGTGGTGTTTCATTGACCTGTTTATGTCGCGATATCTTTAGAGTTTTGTGAGTGCCACTCTTTCCGACACAACTTGCAAATTTCCAGTATTCAATCATCGAAGAGACGATTCGTTAACATGATTTTTACACGCCTTTTTAAAGGATAGAAGATGATTTCGCTACAAATAGAACGTGATTAGGTACAATTTATTTAATAACAACATACATGACGGCTCAGCACCTGTGACGTTCCTGGTCAAGTTAATGCTTTACGACGGAAACGTCATTGACTACGTCATCTTTCGATTCAGTCTCACCATTTGTTTTTTTCGAAACCGTTTTTTTTAAAACAATTATGTTCCTTTCAATATTAAAATATAAAAGTTTCTTGGATAGTTCTCGTTTTAATCTGTTAATGTTAAAACTTCTGTTTTATGTTGCTGTTTTTATTGTACATAGTAAAACGATTCTAAAAAAACTAAATGTATATATTTCAGTTGTTATTTAGCCCATGTTTGTATTTGCATGCAAATGCATGCATGTGCATGCAGGATATGGAATTTAAAACCATCGTTAATCACTTAAAATGTATACTATTCATTAATCTATAATGTATCGATTTATACTTGATACCAAATCTATAAAATGTCCTAACGGGTCTTAAAACGAATACTATTTTAATCAAATTTCTGCTTAAAATAAACAAATCAACATAGAAACTGCATTATCAAATGCTTATATCGAAAAACCAACTCGATAGTCGCACATAGTAATCTTAACGCCTGGGGTATATTACCCAGATTCTACGGTCTGAAGCTGTTCCATTTTTACAATGACATGCACCAGCCATCTTAATGCATGACAATAAAAGAGCGCGATTGACCCAGTGTTACTTGAACGTAAATAACGTGCGTAAATTGCCATGAACTGCCCTCTCACCATATATGAACCCAATAAACCATAGCTGGGACGAATTAGGTTGGAGATTTAGATCAATGCTAGATATCGACAACTTGCACGATCTTTCCTTCGCTCTTGTTCTTGAATGGAGCAACATACCCAACGCTATTCAACAACGGTACGTCGACGTCTCATTGCTTGCATCAACGCAAGATGTGGTCACACACGTTATTGATGCAGAACAAACACTTTTTCTTCGTAAAAAGCACCTAAAAGTCCGGTTCTTAACTGGATAAAAGTAGTCGTTGATGTACAATGTGTTCAACTATCAATGATATATCACAATAAATGGGCACTTATATCATATAAATTATTTGGCTGACACATATGACCCAAACAATTATTCAAAATCCCAATACAAACCAGCAGACGGCGCTGAAGTATATTTACATAAAAGGCAAAGGTCAGACAAGCTGTCATAAACCATGAAAACACTGTAATATATACGATGCATTGTTAAACTACAAACGTGATAACAATGTAAATTCGCATTATTTTTTAATTATACTCGGACATAGTTCATCAAAATAGACGAGGACTTTTGCAATATTTGTTAGTGGTATCCTCAATTTATTGCATATCTAAACCTAAGATATATCTTGAATGGACGTACACAATTATATTCTACTATCAGCAGTGGGTGTGGGCAAACAGTCACACACACTGTCCAATGTAGTCACCTTCTCGTTTATCGGGAATATCAGAATATATAATCTAATTTTTCAATCACGTTTATTGTAAAGAACGATTTCAGTACTGGTTTAAAATTTCATTATCAGTGTAAAAATCTGCCAACATGTACATGTAGCCACATAGTTGAGATTTGAAAAAAAGGCACAGACGAATAATCATTTTCTATCAAAAGAGACATTTGAAGAAGAAAGTGAATTGTAGAAAAGAACGAAGAAAAGAAAATTGGTTTTCGTGAAAGGTTATGTTTCAAAACAATACCACTAATGGCTCCTAGCTATGGTTAAATGCGGTTAACGACTCCTTAAAGCTACAAGTAAACTATATTATGAACTGTTATAATTATATCTAACAAAAAAATACTTTATAATTATGGATTTTAAATACATTTCAATAAAATTAGCTCAGAATGAAGTAATTATATAATGTAAATATAAATCTATACCGTCTTCCGTGGCCTAGTGGTTAAGGCGTTCGCCTCGGAAGCGGGAGGTCGTAGGTTTGAAATCTGTTGGAAGGACTTCAATTTTTTCTGATGCGGCCGGTTGCTTACCAAGCAGCTAGTTGAATTGTGGGGTACCGAATACCTGGCAATGATAGCTTTCGGGAAGTTAATGGGGGTGACACTATGAAAACAAATATTTTACTTTTTTGCACTTGAATAGGTTCGCATTATACTTTGCTACATCCCATAACTATTTACCTAATACATGATTTGCATATTGATACACTGTTTTACTCTATACCATACAGTATTTTAGAAATCTAATTTTTATTATGTCTATAAAAAAAATTTTGTGTAAAATATAAATGAAATAGTTGAGCAGAATTATCCTAGAATTCGCATAGTTTTATCTTTCACATACTTTTTTCACAACAAAAGCAAATATAAATAAATTTTGATAACATTGGTCATAAAGAGCTATCAAAGATTATTAAATATTGTCATTATAAAGACAAATATGAATTTGTAAAATTTTGCGATCATTTTGGCGACCATCTTGGATTTTTCCGCCATTTTGAAAGTGTCGCAGTGGGTCTCGGTGTTAAAATAGTCAGTTAACCTTGTAACCTTAACGACCGTCACACAGTGCGCACGATTTATGTCAATTCGGTTTCGTTCGATGTAATCAAACAATATGCAGTTTACAGGGACCGATACGTTTTGCTTTATTCTAAAATAATAGCCTTGTGTTAATCAATAATCATTTTACATAAAAGCTCATTAAACTTCCGAAACGGTCGTTTTAAGTTTTAATTCAAGTCAGTTTTACTCCTCCAAATGATAGAATACATGTTTATTTGATCACTGAGAGACTTTCCAAAGGAAACAATAAATATAAGGCACATTATCAGTACATAATTATGGTAGGGTTTTGTTTACAAAGTAATGTTCGTTTCTTTCACCTGAACACCTCCGGCAGAAAACGGGGAGTTACGAAACGTGTTTGGAAATGCGTCGGTCGGTAATATATGATCAATTCACTTCAGAGAGAAACATAGTATGGGAGCTGTAGGGGATACGGTTAAAAATTAAATAACCACTTGCGGTTAGAAAGTTTTAAAGAACATCCCCATTATTCCCCTTAGTATATATCTACATGCATATTGTTTTGCACGTCTACAAATGCATATATGTACAAATTGTCTTAACGTTTGGTAGCCTTTGAATTGTTGACCCGGGTTTCACTAATTTATCATATTTTGATAGTTTCCTCAGTGACATTTTTAAATGCTAAAACATCACACTTACTGATTATGTTGCAAGTTATACTTTATCATTAAGTACAGAGGTGTAATGACTGTGTTTGGTAATCTAACTGTGAAGTATTTCAAATAACAATTAAAAGAGAAACTGAAAAATAAAATTTTGGGGGAGGATTTATGTTTGAACATTTTTATTAATTACGATAATCCGGCCCTTGATATTTAAACTACACAAATAAACTATCTAAATTAAGTTGGCACTGTTTGTTACTCATTCAATTCCCACAGACAGTGAGACATTCAATGGCTTTTAGAAATTTCTAAATGTATATATAATTGTCATGCAATATTTTGTATCAATATGTCTGTTTTTGTACAACTAAACTGAAATAAAAGTTACGAAAAAGGAAAAAAAATGTTCCTCTCAGTGTATTAATGAACAGGAACCCACGCGCTAATTTATTTTACACAACAACTTCCGAATACTCGAATGTGTTGCTGCGTACGGAGCGTGTCATAATGCCAGAAATGACAGCTTTAATATATCCGTTGGTCGTTACTCGGTATTCAAGTCGACGTAGTGAAACACAACAACTTCCGAATACTCTCATGTGTTGCTGCGTACGGAGCGTGTCAAAATGCCAGAAATGACAGCTTTAATATATCTGTTGGTCGTCACTCGGTATCCAAGTCGGCGTAGTGAAACACAACAACTCCCGAATACTCTCATGTGTTGCTGCGTACGGAGTGTGTAATAATGCCAGAAATGACAGCTTTAATATATCCGTTGGTCGTCACTCGGTAAACAAGTCGACGTAGTGAAACACAACAACTTCCGAATACTCTCATGTGTTGCTGCGTACAGAGCGTGTCAAAATGCCAGAAATGACAGCTTTAATATATCCGTTGGTCGTCACTCGGTATACAAGTCGACGTAATGAAACACAACAACTTCCGAATACTCTCATGTGTTGCTGCGTACGGAGCGTGTCAAAATGCCAGAAATGACAGCTTTAATATATCCGTTGGTCGTCACTCGGTATACAAGTCGACATAGTGAAACACAACAACTTCCGAATACTCTCATGTGTTGCTGCGTACGGAGCGTGTCAAAATGCCAGAAATGACAGCTTTAATATATCCGTTGATCGTCACTCGGTATACAAGTCGACGCAGTGAAACACAACAACTTCCGAATACTCTCATGTGTTGCTGCGTACGGAGCGTGTCAAAATGCCAGAAATGACAGCTTAAATATATCCGTTTGGTCGTCACTCGGTATACAAGTCGGCGTAGTGAAACACAACAACTTCCGAATACTCTCATGTGTTGCTGCGTACGGAGCGTATCAAAATGCCAGAAATGACAGCTTTAATATATCCGTTGATCGTCACTCGGTATACAAGTCGGCGTAGTGAAACACAACAACTTCCGAATACTCTCATGTGTTGCTGCGTACGGAGCGTGTCAAAATGCCAGAAATGACAGCTTTAATATATCCGTTGGTCGTCACTCGATAACACCCGAATGCTCGCTTGGATGGATAATTGTGTGTTATAGTGAATGTTTGTTTTTTTACTTTATAGAATTTTGAGATTTAAAAGTGAAGAAAATATTTAAATGTACAGAATAGAGAAATTAAAAAAAGGAAACTAACTTCAAAGTTTTATGTTCTCAAGCTGATATTGTCAAGGAGATTTTTAAGGAGATTTGACAGTGTAAATATGTAAGTGTATTTCCTAATCTTATATTTAGCTGCTAAGCTTGTTTATGACAGCTTCTTTTAATCTCAACCTCGATCAACTCCAATGTCTTTATTCAGACAATAAAACATATTTAAATTATACCTTTTTATAGAGGCTATTTTGGCATTTTCACTTTTTAAATCAGTGATGTTATAAACGATAATTTCCGTTTTTCAAAGATAAAAAAAAATAAAATTGAGCCCCTGATATCTCCTCAATCAGGTCTATTAACCCAAATGAAAAAAGCAGGGAATTCTATGCCTGTCCCACAATTCATAGCAATTAAACGACTACTAAACTATGACGTCATTCAAACTTTCCCTGAAACAACTGACAAATTAACGATCTCAAATGTGTTCATATAACGGACATAATCGAGAGAGCTTGATCTGTTTTACAGACTGTTTTAGATAGCTATCTCTTGGGAGTAGTGACCAACATTTCAATCATAACCTGAAACATACGAAACACATACATGAACAATCCTTATAATATCATCCTGATACATATGACATATTCTGATAAAATAAACCTAATACCCATGAATTATTTCTAAAATGCCAACCTTATACCTATGACAGATTTTTATAATTACCACTTAATAACCATAATAATACATTTTTATAATCTCAACCTTATACTTATACTATTTTTATAAACTCAACCTTATACCTATACTATTTTTATAATCTCAACCTTATACCTATACTATTTTTATAATCTCAACATTATACTTATACTATTTTTATAAACTCAACCTTATACCTAATCTATTTTTATAATGTCAACCTTATACCTATACTATTTTTATAAACTCAATCTAATACCTATACTTTTTTTATAAACTCAACCTTATACCTATACTATTTTTTATAATCGCAACCTTATACTTATACTATTTTTATAAACTCAACCTTATACCTAATCTATTTTTATAATGTCAACCTTATACCTATACTATTTTTGTAAAGTCAACCTTATAACTATACTATTTTTATAAAGTCAACCTTATACCCAATTTATTTTTATAAAGTCAACCTTATACCTATAGTTGTATTCTTATGATATCATAGTATCGATAAAAGAGTCTTCAGGTCTTTATACTATTTCCCTAATAGATATGACAGAGTATAACATTCAATCTCAACATCAAATCTATGCTAGATTTTGATAATCCCAACCTCATACCCATGCAATTGTCTACTTAAATTGTAAGCTTAATACAAGATATTGTAATCTCATCATAATACCTACGAAACATGCTTATATAATCGCAAAACAGTACCTATGATAGATACTTAAAATCTCAACCTTTAACCCATTAACCCTGTTTAAATACAAAATTCCCATAAAATAGGATATAGATATATTATGAGTATTATAGCTATTTTATAAACTTACAATATCAACTTACTAATACCCACGAATAGTTAATGTTAATTCAATTTCAAACTCATGACACATTCTTATCATCCAATTCTCTATCCCATGACAGCTTCTTTTAATCACAACCTCATGTCATTTAGCTTTTACAGGTAATATAATTGTGTTACTTTCTAAAATCAAACCACCCTCCCAGGAAAGTAAGAGAAAGAGAGAAAAAAAGAAACAACGAAAGAGAGAGAGAGAGAGAGAGAGAGAGAGAGAGAGAGAGAGAGAACGACCCTTGTCTAGTTTTTGTTCAATTATTGATGACAACAAAATTCTAATTTACAGTCATAAATGATTAATAAATTGTCGACACAACCCTGTAGGTCAAACAGACATTACGGTATATTTTTGCGATTTAAACGTGAATTTTCCAAAAAAGAAATGTTTGTTTGATTTAACCAAATAAAACTTGTATAAAATAGGAATGCAAAGTTAAGTGAAGATGCGTTAGAGATCTTGTATGGAATACAAATACTACGTTCAGTGTGGATGGATTAGAGAACTTGTATGAAATACAAATACTACGTTAAGGGTAGATGTGTAAGAGAACTTGTATGAAATACAAATATTACATTAAGTGTGGATGTGTAAGAGAACTTGTATGGAATACAAATACTACGTTAAGTGTGGATGTGTTGGAGAACTTGTATGGAATAAAAATACTACGTTAAGTGTGGATGTGTTAGAGAACTTGTATGGAATACAAATACTACGTTAAGTATGGATGTGTTAGAGAACTTGTATGAAATACAAATACAACATTAAGTGTGGATGTTTTAGAGACTTTGTATGGAATACAAATACTACGTTAAGTGTGGATGTGTTAGAGAACTTGTATGAAATACAAATACTACATTAAGTGTGGATGTTTTAGAGACTTTGTATGGAATACAAATACTACGTTAATGTGGATGTGTTAGAGAACTTGTATGGAATACAAATACTACGTTAAGTGTAGATGCGTCAGAGAACTTGTATGAAATACAAATACTACGTTAAGTGTGGATGTGTTAGAGAACTTGTATGGAATAAAAATACTACGTTAAGTGTGGATGTGTAAGAGAACGTGTATGGAATACAAATACTACGTTAAGTATGGATGTGTTAGAGAACTTGTATGAAATACAAATACTACATTAAGTGTGGATGTTTTAGAGACTTTGTATCGAATACAAATACTACGTTAAGTGTGGATGTGTTAGAAAACTTGTATGGAATACAAATACTACGTTAAGTGTGGATGTGTTAGAGAACTTGTATGGAATACAAATACTACGTTAAGTGTAGATGAGTCAGAGAACTTGTATGAAATACAAATACTACGTTAAGTGTGGATGCGTTAGAGAACTTGTATGAAATACAAATACTACGTTAAGGGTAGATGTGTAATAGAACTTGTATAAAATACAAATACTACGTTAAGTGTGGATGTGTTAGAGAACTTGTATGGAATACAAATACTACGTTAAGTGTGGATGTGTTAGAGAACTTGTATGAAATACAAATACTACGTTAAGTGTAGATGTGTAAGAGAAATTGTATGAAATACAAATACTACGTTAAGATTGGATATGTAAGAGAACTTGTATGAAATACAAATACTACGTTAAGTGTGGATGTGTTAGAAAACTTGTATGGAATACAAATACTACGTTAAGTGTTTATGCGTTAGAGAACTTGTATGGAATACAAATACTACGTTAAGTGTGGATGCGTTAGAGAACTTGTATGGATTACAAATACTACGTTAAGTGTGAATGCGTTAGAGAACTTCTATGGAATACAAATACTACGTTAAGTGTGGGTGCTTTAGAGAACTTGTATGGAATACAAATACTACGTTAAGTGTGGATGCGTTAGAGAACTTGTATGAAATACAAATACTACGTTAAGTGTGGGTGCGTTAGAGAACTTGTATGGAATACAAATACTACGTTAAGTGTGGATGCGTTAGAGAACTTGTATGGAATACAAATACTACGTTAAGTGTGGATGCGTTAGAGAACTTGTATGAAATACAAATACTACGTTAAGTGTGGATGCGTTAGAGAACTTGTATGAAATACAAATACTACGTTAAGTGTGGATGCGTAAGAGAACTTGTATGGAATACAAATACTACGTTAAGTGTGGATGCGTTAGAGAACTTGTATGGATTACAAATACTACGTTAAGTGTGAATGCGTAAGAGAACTTGTATGGATTACAAATACTACGTTAAGTGTGGATGCGTAAGAGAACTTGTATGGAATACAAATACTACGTTAAGGGTGGATGCGTAAGAGAACTTGTATGCATTACAAATACTACGTTAAGTGTGAATGCGTAAGAGAACTTGTATGGATTACAAATACTACGTTAAGTGTTAATGCGTAAGAGAACTTGTATGGAATACAAATACTACGTTAAGGGTGGATGCGTAAGAGAACTTGTATGGAATACAAATACTACGTTAAGTGTGGATGTGTTAGAGAACTTGTATGGATTACAAATACTACGTTAAGTGTGAATGCGTAAGAGAACTTGTATGGATTACAAATACTACGTTAAGTGTGGATGCGTAAGAGAACTTGTATGGAATACAAATACTACGTTAAGGGTGGATGCGTAAGAGAACTTGTATGGATTACAAATACTACGTTAAGTGTGAATGCGTAAGAGAACTTGTATGGATTACAAATACTACGTTAAGTGTGAATGCGTAAGAGAACTTGTATGGAATACAAATACTACGTTACGTGTGGATGTGTTAGAGAACTTGTATGAAATACAAATACTACGTTAAGTGTGGATGCGTAAGAGAACTTGTATGGAATACAAATACTACGTTAAGGGTGGATGCGTAAGAGAACTTGTATGGAATACAAATACTACGTTAAGTGTGGATGCGTAAGAGAACTTGTATGGATTACAAATACTACGTTAAGGGTGGATGCGTAAGAGAACTTGTATGGAATACAAATACTACGTTAAGGGTGGATGCGTAAGAGAACTTGTATGGAATACAAATACTATGTTAAGGGTGGATGCGTAAGAGAACTTGTATGGAATACAAATACTACGTTAAGTGTGGATGTGTTAGAGAACTTGTATGGATTACAAATACTACGTTAAGTGTGAATGTGTAAGAGAACTTGTATGGATTACAAATACTACGTTAAGTGTGAATGCGTAAGAGAACTTGTATGGAATACAAATACTACGTTAAGGGTGGATGCGTAAGAGAACTTGTATGGAATACAAATACTACGTTAAGTGTGGATGCGTAAGAGAACTTGTATGGAATACAAATACTACGTTAAGTGTGGATGTGTTAGAGAACGTGTATGGATTACAAATACTACGTTAAGTGTGAATGCGTAAGAGAACTTGTATGGATTACAAATACTACGTTAAGTGTGGATGCGTAAGAGAACTTGTATGGAATACAAATACTACGTTAAGTGTGGATGCGTAAGAGAACTTGTATGGATTACAAATACTACGTTAAGGGTGGATGTGTAAGAGAACTTGTATGGAATACAAATACTACGTTAAGTGTGGATGCGTAAGAGAACTTGTATGGATTACAAATACTACGTTAAGTGTGAATGCGTTAGAGAACTTGTATGGAATACAAATACTACGTTAAGTGTGGGTGCGTTAGAGAAGTTGTATGGAATACAAATACTGCGTTAAGTGTGGATGCGTTAGAGAACTTGTATGGAATACAAATACTACGTTAAGTGTGGATGCGTTAGAGAACTTGTATGGAATACAAATACTACGTTAAGTGTGGATGCGTTAGAGAACTTGTATGGAATACAAATACTACGTTAAGTGTGGATGCGTTAGAGAACTTGTATGGAATACAAATACTACGTTAAGTGTGGATGGATTAGAGAACTTGTATGAAATACAATTACTACGTTAAGGGTAGATGTGTAAGAGAACTTGTATGAAATACAAATACTACGTTATGTGTGGATGTGTAAGAGAACTTGTATGAAATACAAATACTACGTTAAGTGTAGATGTGTAAGAGAAATTGTATGAAATACAAATACTACGTTAAGTGTGGGTGCGTTAGAGAACTTGTATGAAATACAAATACTACGTTTAGTGTGGATGCGTTAGAGAACTTGTATGAAATACAAATACTACGTTAAGGGTGGATGTGTAAGAGAACTTGTATGGAATACAAATACTACGTTAAGTGTGGATGTGTTAGAGAACTTGTATGGAATAAAATACTACGTTAAGTGTGGATGTGTTAGAGAACTTGTATGGAATACAAATACTACATTAAGTATGGATGTGTTAGAGAACGTGTATGGAATACAAATACTACATTAAGTGTGGATGCGTGAGAGAACTTGTATGAAATACAAATACTACGTTAAGTGTGGGTGCGTTAGAGAACTTGTATGGAATACAAATACTACGTTAAGTGTAGATGTGTTATAGAACTTGTATGGAATACAAATACTACGTTAAGTGTGGATGCGTGAGAGAACTTGTATGAAATACAAATACTACGTTAAGTGTGGGTGCGTTAGAGAACTTGTATGGAATACAAATACTACGTTAAGTGTGGATGCGTTAGAGAACTTGTATGAAATACAAATTCTACGATAAGTGTGGATGCGTTAGAGAACTTGTATGGAATACAAATACTACGTTACGTGTGGATGCGTTAGAGAACTTGTATGAAATACAAATACTACGTTAAGTGTGGGTGCGTTAGAGAACTTGTACGGAATACAAATACTACGTTACGTGTGGATGCGTTAGAGAAAACATTGTATGGAATACAAATTCTACGTTAAGTGTGGATGTGTTAGAGATTTGTATGGAATACAAATACTACGTTAAGTGTGGATGTGTTAGAGAACTTGTATGGATTACAAATACTACGTTAAGTGTGGATGCGTTAGAGAACTTGTATGGAATACAAATACTACGTTACGTGTGGATGCGTTAGAGAACTTGTATGAAATACAAATACTACGTTAAGTGTGGGTGCGTTAGAGAACTTGTACGGAATACAAATACTACGTTACGTGTAGATGCGTTAGAGAAAACATTGTATGGAATACAAATTCTACGTTAATTGTGGATGTGTTAGAGATTTGTATGGAATACAAATACTACGTTAAGTATGGATGTGTTAGAGAGCTTGTATGAAATACAAATACTACGTTAAGTGTAGATGTGTAAGTGCATTTGGGTTTGCCGAACTTTAAACTAGCCTTATGTTTTTCATCAAGCGATGAAAACTCAAAATTGTCATTTAAACCTTGAATATTGATACATTTTCAGGTGGATTCGTAATTGTGTCAGACGTCGGTCCGTTCTCAAACTATGTATGGTAATGCTCGCTGTGTATAGTTTGGTCAGTTTTTCAGACGACCACCTTGACGGCTATGTGACACGTAAGTATATTAACATATTACAAGTTTCCATTGTACATGTGTTATACCAAAAAGATAAAGAATGAACAGACTACAAAAATAGAGACTCTATTATATTTTGAGCCGATTGCAAAAATAGAGACTCTATTACATATTGAGCCGATTACAAAACTAGAGACTCTATTACATATTGAGCAGATTACAACAATAGAGACTCTATTCAATATTGAGCAGATTACAACAATAGAGACTCTATTCAATATTGAGCAGATTACAACAATAGAGACTCTATTTAATATTGAGCAGATTACAACAATAGAGACTCTATTCAATATTGAACAGATTACAACAATAGAGACTCTATTTAATATTGAGCAGGTTACAACAATAGAGACTATTTAATATTGAGCAGATTACAACAATAGAGACTCTATTTAATATTGAGCAGATTAAAACAATAGAGACTCTTTTTAATATTGAGAAGATTACAACAATAGAGACTCTATAACATATTGAGCAGATTACAAAAAAGAGACTATCACATACTCAGCGGATAACAAAAATAGAGACCCTATCACTTATTGAGTATATTACAAATAATAGAGACCCTGTCACATATTGAGCAGATTACAAATAATAGAGACCCTATCACATATTGCGCAGATTACAAATATAGCGACACTGTCAAATACTGAGCAGATTACAAAAAAGAGACTATCACATACTCAGCAGATAACAAAAATAGATACCCTATCACTTATTGAGTAGATTACAAATAATAGAGACCCTATCACATATTGAGCAGATTACAAATAATAGAGACCCTATCACAAATTGCGCAGATTACAAATATAGAGACACTGTCAAATATTGAGAAGATTACAAAAATAGAGACTTTATCACATATTGAGCTGATAACACATACAGAGACTCTATCACTACGCATGTAGGATTTATATCAATAGCTTCATGATTTTAAAAACAATAAGAGAAACTTGCACATATGGGGCTATTTTTCTAATAAAGCAGATAATACCAATTGTATTCCTGTCAACGGCTAGTGTACTGGACATATAGTTGCTCTTAAATATGGAGAGTATTAACCGCATAGTTCAGATTGCTTTATTGTTTTTAACTTGGTTATAACAAATTACAATCTTTGTAATGACAATTTTTAACTTCTATGTGTGTAAATAGTATGTTGCACCTCGATAATTGTAATCGTCTTGTGAAATTTCTCATATAAGTGGCTCGAAATTGATGCTTGAGGTATGGCGTGTTCATCAACGACAACCTGGCTTAATGAGTTTGCCACTGTAACTTAAATTCGAAACAATCGGTTGCCAAAATATATTTGACCTTTTGACTGTGTTATAAGGTCAATGGTCACCACAAGCAAAATTTTAACTGGACGAGGTAATACCAAAATTGATTGTTTTGACTATAATTATTCGTTTATTTTAATTACCAATGGCATGTGTATAAAATAATAACATGTATTATTCATTGTCATTAGGTCAAAGGTCAACAACTAAAATATTGAAGAATTTACTCCAAATACGACATGATATTAAATTGTTTCAGCCTTATACAAGGCGACTCATAAGGCTTTTGTGTAACATGTATCTAATGTCATTTTACAAACTTAAGCACAACATTTTCTGTTGTTATGATGCAAATACCATGTATACATATAGATTGACGGACTTAAAAGGTCAAAAGTCATAAAATAATATCATGCGCAAAATGTTTAGCTGGAACCAATATATATTGATAACAATATGCATATCTAAGATGTTTGTTATTTAACTAACAGAACTGGTTCAATTTAAATGTATCTTTAAATATGCTTAAAATGATATGTATCATTCATTAAGGTCATTTTGGGTCAAAGGTCAACTAGTAAAATATAGAGGAGAGAATTTTTCAAAATATGTCCTATTCTTTTATTATTTTTGAGCTTTATTATAGGATATTAATCAATATTATGTAAAATATTTGTCATCATACACACAAATATTTGCTGTATATTTTGTTATTCATAGGTATATCAATATATTATACATAGTTGGAAGGAACTTAACCGTACATGCCTCTCTTCCGTATTTTATACAAAATGCAGCTGCATGTAATTTTATAGATGTGCTGTATGTAGCAAATATTTTGAGGTAATGCTTCTACACATATTGGGGATATTAAGATAATAAATATGACATAAGGTTTGTCCAATGGCATTTCATCAGTCTATAACAGCAACAGTTAAGCTTCAACACTAACTGCCACATTAAATGTCCTGGTCCTCGAAATTTTTGTATAATCAGGTTGGTAGCAATATGATTTGTGGTATAAAACTATCTGGTGTCTTATGCGAACTCTCATAGTCAACATTGAGTCTGATTTGTTTTGAGATTGTGAAATATGATTATTAATCAATATATCATAAGCATAAAATATAATATAATATAATAGGGTTCATGCCATTATGACCGCTGTTCTAGCTAACAAAAAAACTAAATTACTTGATGCAGAATGCAATCATATGAAATATAGCGCTGGGCCACTTTTTAGTATAGAATAATTAAATTGGAAAAATAAACTTTTAGCACTGAACCTCTTCTGTACCAATAAACATTAACATCATGAAATCTTCGTCAACTTTAGATATATAGATATTTCATTATTTAGACCAAAACCTACATTTGAAAAGCGTTTCCATCATAAGGCAGATATATTTTTATATCTTTATATCTAGAGTATTTCCAGACAAATGTATATTAGGCTTCCTGTCCTTTCACAGCACAGCGGTACATATAAATGAAACTCTATAGACGGTAATCTATAAATGTTGAAATATTTAAATATTTGTTTTAGGTTGACAACTGTAATAGTTATACTACAAGACTAACGACATACGATAGCTAAATTCCAGTGTATGTTAAATAATTACTATTGGAAAATCAGTGATTAGTTTGCCGAATCTGACTGTGTAAAGTCTGAGCCAAAGTTCAGTTTGAAGAGAAATGCAGCTGATATGATCTGATACCAAATCATATTTATTGTATTTTAAGGATAGCTAAACTT
The DNA here is from genome assembly GCA_029582155.1 of Panopea generosa. Taxonomy (NCBI): domain Eukaryota; kingdom Metazoa; phylum Mollusca; class Bivalvia; order Adapedonta; family Hiatellidae; genus Panopea; species Panopea generosa. The sequence continues at coordinate 6,637,501 of CM055902.1, forward strand.
ACTGTTGAAGTCCTATTCAAATATCAATAAGGAATTGTTGGAATTATTATAGCAACTACTAGTACATGTTTAAGAAGGTCGGCTGTCATTATTTTAAAAAATAAGAAATAAAATGCCCTCATGTATTGTCTGATGTCAATTCATTGATATGCTTTGAGAGAGAAAAGAAAGGGTACTTATAGCCGAAACTTGAAGTTTATGCTGGCGAAATACTACCGCATGTATTATACATAGTGGTGAGCATTGTAGTTAGCAAAAATGAGAATGTCATGTAAACATAACTTTATGTTTAGGTAGAGATTGAAAGGTAGTTTATAGTATATCAATCAAAGTAGAACTTTGTCAAACATGCAGTGTGTATTGTGTGTAGTTGGTAAAAAAACAACATGTACATGTATTAAAGCAAAGCATACTGAATTTTTAAGAAATATTGATTTACCATAGTTCTTACAACATGAACTGTTTTCTGTTCTTCTTGTTCCGATCTAAAGATCTTGTATTGCTTATGACCCTTCTAAACACATTTCTCGGTTATATTCTAGAGTTCGAAGTAATTAACAGTCAGGTGATAGCCAGGAACTTGTTAAAGACAAAAGTAGACCAAAACTGATCCATAACCGCAAACATTTTGTGGATATGTTTATTGTTGTTATGACACAGCACCAGAATTTTAAATAGTATATCCAGCTTTTCCGTCAATATGGTTCTTTTGACCTTAAATTGGAAACAACTCATTGATCTGACTAAAATATGTAAAACATGTTTTGTCTGATGTCTCGATTACTAAATTGGAACATGGGTGCAGAAATTATCACAACTGGAGAATCCGCTGTGACGGACGGGATGTGATCTTTCTTACAGCAAAACAGGTACATTAGTGCATCTTAATTCCGTGATTTACACGCATTCAATAGAACGTGTGTTGTGACAGTGAATCAGTTATTTACAGAAATCAACATAGCAATACGTAACAATCATCCTGATCACTAAGCTCACAAAATTTAGAACGGGTCATAGGTCAAGTGTATTTCCTGGCAGTTGATAACATATACAATATAAAGTTAAATGGTAATACAAATTAAATTAACATGGTATAATTTATGAGAAGGAGACTATCCAAAAGGCATGTCTTAACATTCTTACAATACCATGTTAATGTAATGTGATGTACAAAGCCCATAACGTAACGTATTACACTATAAACTTTCAACGTTCAGAAAAGGTTATTTTTTTCTACTGTAGAATAAACCTCTGTAAACCGGAACCTTTCCATTCCGGAAAACTGATGGATTTCAGTTTTTTATGTATTTTTGTACATGAACCGGAATAACTTAATCTCTTCTTGAATTTTAACATTACACAAGAAAGTGTCATATCAAATGATAGCTTGAGGCGAAGTTGCAAGATTCGATTGCCACTTTTATCAAATTCCATTGAGTTGTCTAAATTGTGACAATCATCAACAGTAATATCAATTGGGGTTTGAAAAGAAAGTTAAGAGGACAGATAATTGTTGCAAATAAATGAAATTAATTAACGGGATACATATAAGATTATCTGAAAATAAAGGATGCACAGTGTGCTTGACTTAAATAAATTCGTGAAAACGCGTTCAATTTCTATAACTTGATGATGTACATAATAACTGCCGTGTACTTTAGAGATTAAAATTAGCTGATAAGGAAGATTCCTTTTCAGGTAACATTGAAACTATTTCATTCCGTAATCCGCTTAAAATGGTTATACCTGGAAAATATATGCTGGTAGGTAAGATTCCTTTTCAGATAACATTGAAATTATTTCATTCTGTAATCCACTTAAAATGGTTATTCTTAGAAATTATTTGTTGGTAGGGAAGATTCCTTTTCAGATAATATTGAAAATATCTACTTCCTTGCGCACTTAATTACTTGGAAAATGTTTACACTTTTGTTAATGCAAGCATCAAGTCTAGATCTCCATCTTAACATATTCATATAAATTGAACTTATCGAAATTCAGATAGCTTTCGAAACAACACACACCTGCAAACGACACATGGGTACATGTTAATCAGATTTATTAGCGTAACAATGAGTATTATGTATAGAATATATTTGGTTATTCTTATTAAGGTAAATTCTTCTTAGCTACATAAAACTTTGTTTACTGCAATAACTTCTTTAATATTTTGCCAATCAAACCACAGATAGCCGTATATCATATTGCTTTAAAGGTGGATTTTAATGAATAAAAAGCATTTAATTATTGTAAATTAGAACAATACGGATGGTTTTGATAAATCAAATCCACCAAAACATGACAAAATCCATATTTGAATCGGAGTGATAAACTGACACAAAATCCCTATTCTAAATCAGACAGCATTTAAATATTGCTTGGCGACCTTTACTTCGTTATTCGGACTCTTTCTCAGCCGAATTTGACATTTGGTCTTTTGTGGGGTCTTTGAGTGACACCTTTGTGTGGGGTTTCTTCAAGGGCCCACATTTGCTATATATAACGGATATATATAGCCCTTATAAGCTGGTATCGTACATGAATGCTGATGCCCCACAGGATATACATATTTCCTTATATATATAGACCACATAAATGCTTTTATGGCTCCTGTTACAAATTTCAACAGTTAGATAGCGATTAATGACTCAGATTGTGATCAAGTTTTAACATTTTTATGTTGCAAATGAACCCATAACTTTATCGCTTGTATGTTCCACATAAACAAAATGTATTTGCATTACAGTTTGCGCAAACACTAATGTATGTTCAATCATATCCAGGTAACCCTGTATATAAATGTGTTTTTGTTTTAATATCTATGTAAATAGTTATATATTTTTAATGTAGTCTCTTATGCCGTTGGTGCTTGTCTTGGGTATTTTACGTATCAAATGTGTGGTTCTCTTATGCGGTTGTTGACTGCCTTGTGTATTTTAAACTGAGCCACATTGTATTTTAAGGTCACCTGAGACTTTGTCGCCTATATCTGTCGACTTCTCAAAAACTTAAGTTCAATCGTTATAAAATGTTGTATGCAGCTTTGGTATCAAAGGGTGAATCAAAATTGTGAATTGCATGGTCTTCACTCCACAGGGGCCTTGGGGCGGGGCCAAAACAATCAAATTCAAGGTAAACTTCGAAAATCTTCTTACTATAGGAAGCACTTGGAAACAAATGGTGAGCATGATTATGGATACCTTTATAAGAATTGCTGGTCCCTGGGTCTCATGGTTTGGCCCTGGGGTTTGGGCTTAAAATATTTTAGAGCAGCTAAACAATTCAAATTTTCGAATCCTTCTCAAAAACCATCAACTCAGTCGTTATGAATTGTATACAGCTTTTATACCTAGATAAGACTTGAGCGAATGGTTTTTTTATGTGATTTGTTGTTGCTGACATGACGGTTAATACTTATGTGAAGTTCACATCGAATTCAAGGTAAATTTTAAAAAATCATCTTTTTATAGGAAGCACTCAGAAGAAATTGTGAGCATGATTATTGACGACTAGGGGTCCTTTATCAAAATTATTAACTTTATGCTTCTAAATCTCGCGGTTTGGGACTGGGATGAGGCCCACTTTACTAAATCTATAGAAGAGATACTGACAAAAAAACGTTATTTCTTATGACTGAATAGACTTCTGCGAAAGTTTTTTTATGTGATATGATGTTGCTGACACAACGGTTAATACCTGTGTGAACTTCATGGTCCCCAACCTTCCACCCCCCCCCCCCCCTTCCCCACTCCCCACCGCGTATGATTATTGACATTCTTTATGAAAATTGTGACTTTCATGTCCCCCATTTGGGAGTGGGGCTAGTTTATTAAATTTATATAAGAGAAACAGACAAAAACCATCATTTCTGATGACTGAATAGTTTTTTAATGGTTTTTGGTGTAATCTTTTAGTGTCCCACTCCATCTGTAACCTTAGTTCAAAACAGTCAATTTCTAAGCAAACTTTAAAAATCTTTTTTTATTATAGGAAGCACTAGAAAACAAATTGCAAGCATAGTAAATGAGGCCTAGGAGTCCGTCATAAAAATTGTGAATTTCATGTCCTCTGGTGTCATGGTTTGACCCTTGCGATAGGTACTACTTGACTTAATCTGTATAAGAATACATGATGTCATTTGTTGATGCAGATCGTGAGATGTTCAAAATCTTTGTTTGGATTTTTGCCGCTTTCCGAAAGACAAAATATGGAAAATAAGTTTATATAAATATATAATATAGCTTATGTCATCAAGGATAATCAGGTGACCATTAAGGCCCATGGGCCTCTTGTTATGAAAATGTTTGTACAGTAATAATATCATAATAAAAGAATAAACCTACACTTTTGCAGATTAATCTACAAATAATGCAGCTTGCTGGTGGCAAAATGTCACAAAAGGAATAGTGTACATGGCTGCAATATTAAAATCAAAGTTCTGAAAGGCCTGCGGGAAGGCTTGCTGCTTGTGTTAATTCGAAAATGTAGGTTCGGAAATTGGAAAACTTAGTTAGATTTCTGAAATTTTAAGTAAGAAGGCAATTCATTGGGATTTAGAAAATAATGTGATATGTTCGATATTTCTTTTGTGTATCTATATAAATAATCTCCTGCATACAAAACAGAGTCCACATCAATACTTTCCAACAGTAGCTATCAAACGGTTTTAATAACGCATTTGCAAAAAAATGCTAAACAACATGGTACACACTGTCTTCCCTGTGAAAATTGACTGAATACTCGATGACCCTGGTGAAAATTACCATTTACAGGGAATTTTGTAAACTGGTAACGTGGTGGTCCAGGATTCCTTTCCACATCTCCAGATAAAATCAACATAAAAGTTATCAACATGAACAACCTATATGAAAGCTTGACAAACAAACCTTCATATTCTGACGTTTGACTTTTTGATAGATTATTGATCGACAAATGCTTTCCATAAACACTACCAATTTTACATCTCCACTGCTCAATATCTATCTCCATTATTTCATAAAGCAAAAAGAACGTACCGCTTTAAAGTGCCTTTTAATAATGTGCAAGCAATCACCAATAATGAATGAATTATTGTTTATTTGAAAAATAGTTAAATTCTTGAAAAAACACAAATATATAATTAAAATGCGTCATCTGAACTCTTAACTTGTCCAACTCCTCAAGCAAGAATTTCAACGTTTCAGCTCCAAATATACATTATGTTTGAACTTCGAACTCCAGATTATGTTGTTCCATGAATCATCTTCAGTCTGGCAATCATATATTTTGTGTTACAACTCAAATCAATTTTAATATCTCCAGTTCGTCGAAAATTTTGCATTTGTAAATCTATACATCCGTCAAATGTGTACGTGGTGATATATGTTTCCATTCTATATATTTAATATAACTCAACTGAGGTCGAAAAAAAGGCGATTTTGCTGCTATAAATTTGGACGTCAAAAATTGATGATCTAAAAATAAATTAAAATCCATGTTGAAAATTATATATAAAGACAACTGGTTAGTTATGAGGTCAAAATTTCAAATCTGTTCCTGGGTTTTGTTGAACGCCCCATAATTAATTACTATATAGATACTAGTAAACATATAACCCATAGCGTGCTTTCATATATATATATATATATATATATGCAAATATATGCCTCGTAACTCATCTTATATGCTATTTCCTTCTGAGACCGACTTATGGATGTTTGGTACATACGACAACGTAAGCGGAAATATAGCGATTATGGTGTATCAATTGTGGGGTCCTGTATAGAACCCGCTTTCCCAAAGACATAGTAGGAACATAGACGTATGAGCAGGGGTGGGGGTGGGGGTGGGGGGTTGCCATCATGCATTTGGTGCTTGTCTTGTGTAATTTAGGTACCTATCATGTGGTCTCCATGCCGTTGGTGCTTTTCTTATGTAATTTAGGTACCAAACGTGTGGTTCTCATGTTGTTAGTTCTTTAATTGTGGTATTTAGGTACCAATCGTGTGCATATCATAAAGTTGGTGCTTGTCTTGTGTAATAGAGGTACCAAGCGTGTGCATTTTATGCCGTTGGTGCCTGTCTTGGGTATTTTACGTATCAAATGTGTGGTTCTCTTATGCGGTTGTTGACTGCCCTGCCTTGTGTATTTTAAGTACCATACACGTGTTTATCATGCAGGTAAGGCTTGTCGTCGTGTGCAATTTAGGCATCAGACGTGTGCTTAAAATGCATTTAGTACTTGCCTTGTGTTATTTAGGCATCAAACGTGTGCTTATCATGCAGTTAGTGCTTACCTTGTGTTATTTAGGCGCCAACGTGTGCTTATCATGCAGTTAGTGCTTGCCTTGTGTTATTTAGGTATCAAACGTGTGCTTATTATGCAGTTAATGTTTGCCTTGTGTTATTTAGGTACTAAACGTGTGCTTATCATGCAGTTAGTGATTGCCTTGTGTAATTTAGGTACCAAACGTGTGGACCTGACGCCGTTGGTGCTTGTCTTGTCTATTTCAGGTACCAATCGTTTGTTTTTCATTTCGTTGATGCTTCTGCTGTGTAACTTAGGTACCAAACACGTGCTTATCATGTAAGTAGCGCTTGTCTTATGTAATTAAGGTACCAAAAGTGTTATTCTCATGGCCTTGATGTTTTGTGTTATTTAGGTATCAAACGTGTGCTTATTATGCAGTTAATGTTTGCCTTGTGTTATTTAGGTACTAAACGTGTGCTTACCATGCAGTTAGTGATTGCCTTGTGTAATTTAGGTACCAAACGTGTGGACCTGACGCCGTTGGTGCTTGTCTTGTCTATTTCAGGTACCAATCGTTTGTTTTTCATTTCGTTGGTGCTTCTGCTGTGTAACTTAGGTACCAAACACGTGCTTATCATGTAAGTAGCGCTTGTCTTTTGTAATTAAGGTACCAGAAGTGTTATTCTCATGGCCTTGATGTTTTGTGTTATTTAGGTATCAAATGTGTGCTTATCATGCAGTTGGTGCTTGTCGTTTTTAATTTACCTACTTAACGTTTGTTTCTCATTCCATTTATGCTTTAATTGTATAATAGGGACCAAACGTGTGCTTAGCATGCAGTTTGTGTTTGTCTTATGTATTGTAGGTACCAAACGTGTGGTTCTCATTCCGTTGGTGATTTTATTGTGTAATTTAGGTACCAAATGTGTGGTTCTCAAGTTGTTGGCTCTTGTCTTGTGTTATTTAAGTACCAAATACGTGCTTATCATACAGGTAGCGCTTGTCTTATGTAAAAAAAGGTACCAAACGTGTGATTCTTATGTCATTGATGCATGTGCATATCATACAGTTGGTGATTGTCTCGTGTAGTTTAGGTACTAAACGTGTGGATCTCACGTCGTTGGTGATCGAAGTTTTGGTTAACACAAAATAAAAGTTTGCCTTTTGTAAATACTGTGAAATCATTAATTTTCGTTGGGTACTAATTTTCGTGGATTTCGTGGGGAGCCTAGACAACGAAATCAAATACCCACGAACTTAGTTTACGCTATGTAATGTTGTCAACATATAAATTACCTCTGTTTTCATATGCCTACGTGCATGCATTGTGGTAAACAATCCATCTTTTATTTTATATATTTTCTTTCGTCATATCGGATCACTATTTACATTGATACTTTGGTCAACAGTGTAAGATTTTTTATACTCATATCATCTTTAATTCTACATCCATCCGCTGATAGACGTGTGTGTGTGTGTGTGTGTGTGTGTGGCGAAGTGTGTTGTAATTTACCCCACTGCGCGTGTATACTTCAGTCAAATATCAGAGGTACTAAAAATAGACCGTCACCTTGTAATTAATTGCTATCGAGTTGAAACAGTTTCAAACAATGTGACGTATAGACCTACGGTAAACATTGTAAAAAAATGTAAAACATTGTAAAGGGACAGTATGCGCGCGTACAAAGAAAACTAAAACACAAGTTTATATTGTTTCTCTTTATGATCATTTTTAATAAAACAAACAAATCTCTTAAAAGTCGTTGCACATTCATTTACTGTTTATTATCACAGTCACGTGATGTGGCACGTACTGTTGTTATTTACTGCAGGCCTGACTTCTGAAACCCTTTCTGGATTAGATCTCGTACTTCTTTCCTCTCCTCTGGTTTGCATAACAATTAGTTCAATAACGTACTTGTATATTAGGGTACTAACTGGCATGTGTCAACTGTTATTGGCACAGCGGGGTGCGATAAACCCTGACGAGCGATGTGTGCATTACAGCAGAGGTTAATTACTGGAACGCACTATGCGATGCCGAAAGCGTAAACTTTATTTTTTTGATTTTTTTTTTTTTTTTTTTTTGGAAATTTGGTTTCAACGAATTTAAAACCCCACGAATATGTCTTTGAAGTGGAAACCACGAAATTTAATACCTACGAAAATAAATGATTTCACAGTAGGTTACCAACATTTTCCTGAAGCGCCTGATTCGTGGAGTGCTTGGTCCATAGAGCATCGGACCGATTGGGGAGACGCGGGTTCGATACCCCGCCACGGCTATGTGTAATGTCTTTGAGCAAGACCTTTTATCCGCTTATGTTTAAATAAGTTTAAATAATATTTTTCTCGGTGTAATGAAGTTACCAACGTGTGTTTTTCACGGTGTTGATTAAGTCATAGACACTGGTACTGGTGTGTTTGTGTAGTAATGTTTTAAACACAAAGGTGTATAGGGAGAGAACATAAAAGGAGAAAGTGAAAATGAGGATAAAGTGACTTCAAACCCAGGAGTCGCAGGCTCGATCCACCGCTCCTACATCTAAAAATACCTATCAGTCTTTCGGATGAGACTTTAACAAAAATGGAGATCCCATGTATCGGTGCTTTCATCGGGCATGTAAAAGACTCGGGGACACTACAAAAAGGTATTCTGTATTTCTGCACTATCATCTAAAACTCTAAAAAATACTAATACTCTTCTGGTGGCGTCGCCAATAGAGAAAACGGTGGCGACGATAAATGGAAATATCAACACCATGATAAAGTTATGGTATGGATGAATGGAAGAATATTAGAAAACTTAATGATAGACGACAGAGAAAGACAGACAGACAGACAGACAGACAGACAGACAGACAGACAGACACGATAATGGGATGCTCATGTCTCATATATACAAATATTTAATTTTGGAATGAATGAGAATACTCAGCAACAAAATCGTTATAAAAGTTATTTAAAATTATATAAGTACGAGACATTCAGATATTTTGTGTTTTGGATTTAAAACCAAATATAAAAATATATTAACGTCTGCTTTTTGTTCAATTTGCGCAGTTCGTGTCCATAACTATTACATTTGTTCAAAAGATATTGTCAGAGTTTTATAAAAGTATGCGTAATACTAGCTGTCATTCTTTGTACAATGACACCTGTCGAGTGTACATAACCTCTTTAGTGCAGTACATGAACACAAATCTAAGCAAGTTTTAATGAAAACGTTGGTATAATATGTCACTGCATTTTCTCAAAAATAACTTGAGCTATGTAGATCTATAGCTTACTTTTTTCCACCAAACCTGGCACGGAGTGGATCAGTATAAGGAAAATGGTAATACAAAATAACATAAAGACTTTTTATCACCATAAGATTAGCAGCAGAGAATTCAATTTTCACACGAACATTTTAGAATGCAGCATCTGATTGACGTTTGAAATTTCCCCGGGAGTTGCTTGCGTGCATGAGTGCGTGCGTGCGTGCGTGCGTGCGTGCGTGCGTGCTTGTGTGTTAAGGGTGAAGGGGAGAGATAAAACACGCCGAGGAATGTGGAACATGAGATATAGGGTTAGTGTGAATAGAGAGAGAGAGAGAGAGAGAGAGAGAGAGAGAGAGAGAGAGAGGCAGGCAGGCAGGTAGGCAGGCAGAGAGGAGAGAATTTAAGAAACATAGGAGGAGCTCCCTAAAGGTAAATCGCTTGTTTATTGATTAGTTTAATATACAGTAGAACTTTGATGTAATAGTTCGAGCTAAGGGTTGTTCCATCCAAACATTGTTTCATTGTTTAACATCATACCAAATATGTATAAGCATATACATCGAAATAGGATTTTGTTCGGGACTAGATAAGTGGTTCGAACTATATATGGTGTTCTAGCCATCCGTGTTCGAGCCAAGGAAGTTCTACTGTATAATCACCTTTCGTAAGTCTCTTATTCAAATGATTATGACAACATCTGTAAGTGACTTACTGTCTAAAAATGCAAATCTCTACAATAACATAATTGATTTGTTTACAAATAGAGACAACCATAACCTTGTATTTTACTGCAGGTAATGAAGCCTTGATATTGATATGAATGATTTTGCACATTGTATTGTTAAATATCTGTTTTAAAACATATCGCGTGTTTCAATAGCATACAAATATGATATGATCTGTAACAAATTGTTTACTTTATTAAACATGAAAAAATAGAAGGAATTTAAAGCTTTAGATAATTGCGATGTTACTAATCAAAGCAAAAAGATTTGTAAAACTGCTGCGTGATATATCAGATATTCACATTTATTAGCTTACTAAAATACTTTAAAGGGACACGCTTTGATTTTCACTTAAAACTATTTCTGAAAAGCATATATACTTATTAATTAAAAATTAAAATACTTATCGGAACCCACCAATCTGGGTATCAAAGTGTACATAGATGTCCCCTGTACGAATTGAACGACTACCAACAACCACCCATGCATGTTCGAACCCCGTGCGCTACAGCAAAAAGAGTGAAAATAAAATTATTAATGCATATCCGTGCAATTCAACCAAACTCGTCATATTTGGTCGATTATAGGTGCGTTTAACGACAGTGATATGATAAACCTAGTGCTACTATTTGCAAAACAAGTCTTCGAAAGAAGTCCTATACATACATTTTATGTATCTTCATTTTCGACTTTGATATCATTTGTAGACAAAGTGGTAGTAATAAACAGCGATAGCGATACCATAAACCTCTTATGTTGCTAACTGTATTAGTGTTACCAGTTGCAAACAAGAGGTCGTTAAAAGCCCTATATCTCTCATTTTCCGCTTGTGTAACCATTTGCAGACAAAATGGTCGTAAATTAAAAAACTATCTGCGATAGTAATACCGTATCCCCCTTAGGCTGCTTTTTGTGATTGTGATATCCTGTCTTTATTGTGTAACTAATATCATTTGCAAACAAACCGATCGTAAACAGCCCTATACCTAAGTAACTCAGTGGTCGTAAACAGCCCTATACCTAAGTAACTCAATGGTCGTAAACAGCCCTATACCTAAGTAACTCAGTGGTCGTAAACAGCCCTATACCTAAGTAACTCAGTGGTCGTAAATAGCCTTACACATAATGCATAACAAAGAATCTTTGATATAAACTTATCCAGTCAAAGGCAGCCAGGGCCGTCATTCTACCTTTTTTTAATATACGCAACTGTGGCAACGTAAAATGTCAAAAGACTGACGTTAAATGTCGCAACCAAAGCTAAATGTCGCAAAACCATCTGCTGCTATATGTCACGCCTTTAACGCTAAATGCCACAAGATTTATACCACCGGTTTAAGTTACAAGCCAGCCGCTGAATGTCGCATTGTTTATGTATTGTTAAGTAATATAATCTTTATCAAATTTGCAGACATCCGTGACAATGCAATAGGTGTGTGAGTGGGCGTTTAGGAGGGGAAGGGAGAGTGTTACTGATATATTATTTTGACTAGCATGACTATATTTCCATGGTAGAGCTATAGTCCAGTGGTTTTGTCATTGGATTAAACAAGAGTCTGGCTAAGCAAACGGGTAACAAAACATTTCAGTATTTGGCTAAGAAGATGAGAACGTTGTATTCGTGTATGAGCATTTGATGTTAGAGTAAAGAAATCTTTATAGATATGCAAGAGTATGGTCATTTAAAAGTACAGCTGTTTGAAATTTAACAATAACAGGAAAGTTAAACTTGCTGTTCTTCTGTTGTTAATCCAGCGCTCACCTCAATATTTTTTTATTTCAGGACTAACGCCGTTATGTGACTAAAAAGTTATATTTATTCAAAACGCTTGCGATCCAAACGATTAAACTATTTCCTATTTAATATGCATTTCTACTCCATTCCACAAAAACATGGTATCTGGTATAACATATTAATGATCCATATCAAAGATAAAGCCAGTAATTTTTCAGTTTCTTTGATTGTATGGCCGTCGGGGGAAGGGGTACGTTAGCATTGTCATTTGACGCATCAATCAAACCGGCGCATGCGTCCTCCACCATGCATACGTTGTATGTAGCTCAGCTATTGCTGTAACAATAGCATTGTAGCTGTAACAATAGAGATGTAGCTGTAACAATATAATTGTAACTGCAACAATAGCGTTGTAGCTGTAACAATAGTTGTAGATTTAACCATAGCTTTAACTGTAACAATAGTTTAAGCTGTAACAATATAGTTGTAGCTGTAACAATAGCGTTGTAGCTGTAACAATATAGTTGTAACTGTAACAATAGCTGTAGCTGTTAAAATAGAGTTGTAACTGTAACAATTTTTGTAGCTGTAACAATAGTTGTAGCTGTAACAATAGTTGTAGCTGTATCGATAGAGCTATAGCTGTATCAATAGTTGTAGCTGTAAAAGTAGTTGTAGCTGTAATAATAACTGTATATGTAACTATACTTGTAGCTTTAACGATAGAGTTATAGCTGTATCAATAGTTGTAGCTGTAACAGTAATTGTAGATGTAACAATAGATGTAGATATAACATTAGTTGTAGATGTACCTGTAACAGCCATAGTTGTAGCTGTAACAATAGATGTAGGTGTAGCAATAGTTGTAGCTTTAACAGCAGTTGTAGCTGTGACAATAGTTGCAGATGTAACAATAGAGTTGTAGCTGTAACAATAGTTGTAGCTGTAACAATAGTTGTATCTGTAACAGTAGTTGAAGCTGTAACAATAGTTGTAGCTGTAACAGTAGTTGTAGCTGTCACACTATTCGTAGCTGTAACAATAGATGTATCTGTAACAGTAGTTGTAGCTGTAACACTATTCGTAGCTGTAACAATAGTTGTATCTGTAACAGTAGTTGTAGCTGTAACAATACATGTAGATATAACAATAAGTGTAGGTGTAGCTGTAACATCAGAGTTGTAGTTGTAACAATAGTTGTAGCTGTAACAATAGTTGTATCTGTAACAGTAGTTGTAGCTGTAACAATAGATGTAGATATAACAATAAGTGTAGGTGTAGCTGTAACATAAGAGTTGTAGTTGTAACAATAGTTGTAGCTGTAACAATAGAGTTGTAGCTGTAACAGTAGTTGTAGCTGTACCAATATTCGTAGCTGTAACAATAGTTGTAGCCGCAACAGTATTTGTAGCTGTAACAATAGTTTTGACTGTAACAATAGTGGTAGCTGTAACAACAGAGTTGTAGTTGTTACCATAGTTGTAGCTTTAACAATAGTTGTAGCTGTAACAGTAGTTGTAGCTGTAACAATAGTTGTATCTGTAACAGTAGTTGTAGCTGTAACAATAGTTGTAGCTGTAACAGTAGTTGTAGCTGTAACAATAGATGTAGATATAACAATAAATGTAGGTGTAGCTGTAACATCAGAGTTGTAACAATAGTTGTGGCTGTAACAATAGAGTTGTAGCTGTAACAGTAGTTGTAGCTGTACCAATATTCGTAGCTGTAACAATAGTTGAGCCGCAACAGTAGTTTTGGCTGTAACAATAGTGGTAGCTGTAACAACAGAGTTGTAGTTGTTACCATAGTTGTAGCTTTAACAATAGTTGTAGCTGTAACACTAGTTTTAGCTGTAACAATATAGTTCTAGTAGCTGTAACAACAGTGGTAGCTTTAATAACAAAGTTGTTGTTGTAACAATAGTTGTAGCTTTAACAATAGTTGTAGCGTTAAAAATAGTTATAGCTGTTATAATATAGTTCTAGCTGTAACAGTAGTTGTAGCTGTAAAGGAAGCTGTAATTTTAACAATAGTTGTAGCTGCAATAGTAATTGTAGCTGTAACAGTAGCTGCAGCCGTTACACTATTTGTAGCTATATCAACAGAGTTGTAGCTGTAACAATAATTGAAACTGTAACAATAGTTGTAGCTGTAACAGTATTTGTAGTTGTAACAATAGTTGTAGCTGTAATAATAATTGAAACTGTAATAATAGTTGTAGCTGTAACAGTAGTTGTAGCTGTAACAATAGTTGTAGCTGTAACAGTAGTTGTAGCTGTAACAATAGATGTAGATGTAACAATAGTTGTAGGTGCAGCTGTAAAAACAGAGTTGAAACTGTAACAGTAGTTGTAGCTGTAACAATAGATGTAGATGTAACAATAGTTTTATGTGTAACTGTAACAACGGAGTTGTAGTTGTTACAATAGTTGTAGTTGTAACAATAGAGTTGTAGCTGAAACAGTAGTTGTAGCTGTAACAATAGTTGCAGCTGTAACAATAGTTGCAGCTATAACAATAGTGGTTGCTGTAACAACAGAGTTGTAGTTGTAACAATAGTTGTAGCTTAAACAATAGTTGTAGCTGTAACAGTAGTTGTAGCTGTACCAATATATGTAGCTGTAACAATAGTTCTAGCTGTAACAATAGTTCTAGCTGTAACAATATAGTTCAAGTAGCTGTAACAATAGTAGAAGCTGTAACAACAGAGTTGTAGTTATAACAATAGTTGTAGCTTTAACAATAGTTGTAGCTGTAACAAGGTTCTAGCTGTAACAATATAGTTCTAGCTGTAACAGTAGTTGTAGCTGTATAGGTAGCTGTAGCTTTAACAATAGTTGTAGCTGTAACAGTAGTTGTAGCTGTAACAGTAGCTGCAGCCGTTACAATATTTGTTGCTTTAAAAACAGAGTTGTAGCAGTAACAATAGTTGTAGTTGTAACAGTTATTGTAACTGTAACAATAGTTACAGCTGTAACAATACATGTGTAGCTGTAAAAATAGTTGTAGCTGTAACAATAGAGGTATAGCTGTATCACTAGTTGTAGCTGTAACAATAGATATAGATGTAACAGTAGTTGTAGCTGTAACAATAGATATAGATGTAACAGTAGTTGTAGCTGTAAAAGTAGAGTTGTAGCTGTAACAATAGAGTTGTAGCTGTAACAATAGTTGTAGCTGTAACAATAGAGTTGTAGCTGTAACAATAGTTGAAGCTGTAACAATAGAGTTGTAGCTATAACAGTAGTGGTAATATTCAATTTTATTTGATTAAATGATTTCTTATGGTCACAATACTTGTCCGAGAGAAAAATCGATTAATGATAAATTTTAAAGCGACTATAAACACATAAAATATAAGTTTGTAATTACTTATTTGTCGGTGCAAATTCATCATTAAATAAACATAAAGCACGTTTGAAACATATGCTACTATAAAATTAACATTTTATTTTAGGGTTGAAAAAGGTGATTCCCTATATGATGAAACGCAATGCAACATCGCATTGTTTAAACAGTTCGGATGATGTGGAAAAAAGTAGTAATCAGGAACGCTTCAACACAGATGTGCAATCCGGTACCTTACCATCAAACCAAAGCAACTTAAGTGTGAATAACCCGATAAAACAAGACAGAGGAGAGATAATAAGCACGGCATCTATTGTAATAATAGTAGCATATATGCGGACTGGTTCCACATTGACCGGAAAATTATTTCAACAATTTCCAGGCACATTCTATGTATTTGAGCCGCTTAGAGCAATACTGAAGATTCTACCAACAAACAACCAAACCACGGGGACGTTGAAATATATCAACGGAGAAAATAAGTGAGTTGTATCATAGTGTGTAATTGCACGTCAATGTTTATTATAAATAAAGTTTAGTAATCACTGTCAAGAAAGAATAACTACAATACAAAATAAGATTTCAATGTTTTCTTTATAGATTTGAATATTTTTATCGAAGTCTGTAAATAAGCTTCAACAGATGATTACATTCTTTAGTCTGGCTGAAATGTTATTGCCCCTTTAAACACTTTTTTGTCAAATAAAGCGTTTTAGTCTAGTTGAACAGCTAAAACTGGGTCAATAATGAGAGATTACACCACATAATTAAACGTTGTTAAAAAGTTTATAACATTTCGTAACTATATCTGCATTCCCTTTTGAACGCTAAAAAAACTCGGTAAAAATCAGTAAATTACTTCCCTTTACATTGACATAAGAACTGTTTCGGATGTGGATGATGGATATGACCAGAACGGAAATTGATAAATTTGATTCACCGATTCTGTATGATACAGACCAGACATTCAATTCCAGGTCCTTAAAATAGCATGTCCACATACGGCACACATCCGGCTTTAAATATACCCTATGGAATTTCTCAAGGCATGTATTTTTACTGACTTTTGTTTTGTTTTGAGTATACAATAATGACACACGATAATGATATAAATAAATCTGTTTAAACCCATACTCTGGTTGGACCTCCGTCGCCGAGTGGTCTTAGGCGCCGTCTAACGATGACTTACTTCTCGTCGTAGTCGCGCGCGCTCCAAAAAAACTTTATGTGAGAAAGTTTACCAGTTACTTGCCGAAGGATGGTGGTTCTACTCCGATTCATTCTGAGGTATTCCGCCAATTAAACCCGATTCAAAAACAAATTAACTCATGCTCAGCCATCAAAGCAATCGATTTATCTATAGACGTATATCACGTGATGATATGAATAGCCAATTTACATATATTAAAGAAATTTGATATTTGTACTGATAAAACTAAAACTACCATCAATATATCTATAGACGTATATCACGTGATGATATAAATAGCCAATTTACATATATTAAAGAAATTTGATATTATTACTGATAAAACTAAAATTACCATATATACTATACTTTTGTCATACATGCTATACGCGCTATATGGTGTAGGTTGACTATCTGTTAGATGTATTCCCCTTGCCAATATAGTATACAAACATAGATCTTCCTTTATATTCTCTTTTCACATTTAATAAGATACAACAGTATTATAATTTTTAAAATATATCTGTATTATTTGGTCTTTGTATTAACATTAGTTTTATTTCCTACACATTGTTAGGGCCAGAAATGTTGAAAAATTAACAAAAAGAAATGATTTTTAACATAAGATTTTTAGTAAAAAATGGATCTTTGAACTAAGCGTAAAATTTACCTTTACCTCTAGAAACAAGTATAAAACATTTCGGACATAAAACGTAAATAAACACCCCCTATCTCTGGAACTAACAGCCGTGGTGGGGATCGAACCAATGACCCTCCCCTTCTGGATCCGACGTCATTCCACTGATACGGGATGCATGCTTCACACTTATTGTATATAAGTATTTAATGCTTTAGCAAACATGGCCATAATTTATCAAGTAAAACGATGAAACTAGTATATTAGATAATTTCCGAGATCGACTCCCCTGTAAAGCCAAAATTATGTCCCCTTGTGGAGACTTCATGTGTTATTGTTATTTAGTACGTAGGTGGAAATGGCCTAGCGGTGTTCCGATTGTACTTTAGTACGAAGGCAGAAATGGCCGAGTGGTGTTCCGATTGTTATTTAGTACGTAGGTGGAAATTGCCAAGCGGTGTTACGATGAGCACCTACCCCCACCCACCCACACATCATTTTGACAGAAATTCGCGGTGACCTATGTTTACAGAAAGCGCCATTTGCTAAGTCCAATGCAACGTCCCAGGAAGTTGTCGTAACACGAATGATAGGAGAGGTGTTCTAGTTTCCGGAAAGGCCTTTAGGACTCACACCACTATTATATCCTTTAAGAACTCTGGATGAAGGAGGTAGAAATAAAACTTCAGCTTTTATTTTCTCTTTTTTTCAGGGCTTTATACTGCCGTGATTTATTTTTCCTAGCATGAGTTAAATGGTCAGTATTTTTGAAAAAACCACTGCAAGTTTTATGCTGATACCAGCTTTCTGGACAATTCTGTATCATTTCATTGTGGGCGAATAGATGACAATAGATGACATATTATTACTCTGGAAATTAATAGGTTTCACAAAAGCATTGATTTAAAAAAAAAATAACCTGGTCAAGGTATGCTTTTTTTCTTTATTTTTGCTCAACTTGAAACAGTGAAGAATTCGAGCCCAGACACATGCTGCAGGTTTTGTTTTTTTCACTGTGTTTTGGACATGTTACAATGGACCCCTATGGGAAATGTAATAGTGGTGTGAGACGTTTAAAGCTGTGTTATCTTTATATTGCAGACATACACTGATACGGATCAGTAATTTGTGTGATACTCCTATCGCCCATTTGCACTTTCTTGTACATGTATTTCTATGTGCTTTTTGTAAAAAAAAGTTTTAAATTAAGGTTTTTAGTTTTAAATTATTACGTCATTTTTTTTGTTTTCAGAACCTTCCACTATAACGACAGAGATGACGTCATTTCTAACGAATTAAAAAACTGGTTCAGTTGTGAACTCGACGCCCTCAGTAAAGCAAGTCTTACAGATATCTTCCACAGAATCTTCACAACAGATATGAAAAAGTTCTTATTATGTTTGAAAAAAACACATAAAGGCTATTCAAATATGCAAATGTGTATTCAAAATGCCATGGAAAAGTGTAAGAAAGCTCCGAAAATAGTTTTGAAGTTTATTCGCTTACGCATGCGCAAAGTGTTATCGTTATTGCCATTTTTCCCAAATATGAAAGTTATACATCTTAGCAGAGATGCTAGAGGTGTTTACAACTCTCGACAAAGGCTTGAACACCTGAAAGAAAGTGCATTAGTTAAACAATCAGCCGAACACTGTTTCAAATGGACCGATGATTTAGTGATGACAAAACATATCCTGCAAAAATACCCCGGACGTCTGAAAATAGTACAGTATGAAGATTTAGCTGAGAGACCCTTACAGACTGCGAAAGAAATCGTAGAATTTACTGGTTTATCGTTTTCCAATGAAATAGCAAATTATATAAGAAATCAAACGTCATCATCTAAAGATTCGTGTGTGTTCTGCACTACGAGAAAGAATTCAACAAAAACAGCAAGTAAATGGCGTACACAACTGAAGTTCGAGAGTGCGAAGATGATTTATAACAAGTGCAACAATGCTAATGAGGTGTTTGGATATTTACCTTTTCACAAGCAACCCGATTTTAAGAATTTGGCTATTCCATCGCGAGTGAAACTAAATGTGTCACGCCAATTATTAGATAGTGGGAATTTTTAATCAGACAATCTTATAATTTAATTTTCATCTTGACGAACGGACATTTTTTATTTTTCAATGGGGTTTAACGCCATTTTCATCACATTTCAGGTTAGACATATGGCATATCCAGTTTTATTGGTGAGGAAAATAAAAAAATAACTCTTGAGTAGAACCATTGTCATTCTGCAAGTAACTGGCAAACTTTCTCGAATAAAGATTTTGGAGCGAGCAGGATACGAACCTACGACCTTAGCGATGAGAGGTCAATGATCTTGAGACAGCTCCTTAGACCAGTCGGCAACAGAGGACCCTTGACGAATGAAAGAATAATATAAATGACATATATAATTAGTGTAATTATTGGTTTAGAGAAATATCTTTTTTAGCCCGTCATTTCTATAAGAAGATGAACAGGTTGGCTTTGGTAATCACCCATTTGTTAGTGAAGGCATTAGCGACTTGCATGTAACATCTATGCTGTAACTCAAACAAACATTGTCCAGTTAGTTTTAAATTGGTACTCAATGTCTCACTACACGGAAGCCAGATTTTGACACTAAAAAAAGTCCTTTGTAATTTGGTTTGAAATATTTTCAAAACGGTTCATTTAAGGATTAAAAGCCGAATTTCGGGCTTCACGAACATTAAACTTGCCTAATGTTTTTCATCATCCGATGAAAACTCAAAATTCGGCTTTTAGATATTTTTGTAATTTTTATATTTAAAAAGTAAAGTATACGCATTAAACCGCAAAGCCAACGTCATGAATGTAACGGCGACGTTGTCAACATACTGAATAAGTGCACGCATTTGTAGGACAACTAACGGCAAACGTCACGTGAAACTAACGGCAACGTGACGTCTCACCAGCAAAACAAAAGCAACCAATGAAATGCAAACTGGTTATTTTAGCTCCGCCCAGCCGAGAGTGGTTTTCATTGGGAAATGAAATGCAGTAAATCTATATAGTTCATTTAGGCCGATTGCAATGGGAATGTAGATATAGAGACTGTGAGTTCTTTAATACATTCCATACTATGAAAAAAATACTTTATATAGATTTTTTAAACGTTGAAATCTTAAATTTGTTTATATATAGAGCAAAGAACAAAATTTTAACTGTGTAGTGAGAACTCCGCGCTTCTTATCCTTCTCGCAAGAACTTGTATTGGGTAGTATATCAATTCCGCATGTCGATTTCTTATGTAAAATATTGTTGTTTTTAAAGAAAACATATCAGGATATTTCAAAATCTTAAAAATGATTTTAAACATGTATATACTCACTGATATCATATTGCCTAACTATACATGTATATACTCACTGATATCATATTGCCTAACTATACATGTATATACTCACTGATATCATATTGTCTAAATGATATCCATTTAAACATGTCAAACTAATACGTTAAAAATGGATTTCCTAACTTGAGGTACGCGCCTTGGTTAGACTTAAATAAATTTCCCGTTTAAAATTGATTATTTTATGACGTAATAAATGAGTGACGTGATTTCAATCTAATCAGATACAAAGGTTAACACGTAGTGAAAATTGATATATCTTAGAAAGAGTTCGAATGACGATACCAGGGTCGCCATGCAGAATTCAACTGCTGTCTATTTTTTTGACTGGTGACTTCGTTTCAAGTTTACCACTCCCATTCAAATATCAATTTTGTTACGTTTTGGTGGATGTGACATATCAAGCCATTGGGATTTTATTTATTCATGACAATGAGATCCTTTTTATCCAATTTGATAATTATTTTATTTTATTAGACATTTATAGCGTCTTTTCCTGATATACCCACTTTAAACTACAGCTTGCATATTAAGTAACATCTGCTTAATAACTCAAGAAAATGTTGTCTTGTTATTTTCAACTTTTCACAAGAGGCTGTTTATCAGTAGACGTTGTGTCATATACATGGTGTTGAACGTAGGCTACACCCCCCTTCTTAAAGAGAAAATCTAAAAGAAAACAACAATAAAACAACAACACAAGAATAAACAATTTTCTATATATAAAATACTGCAGACAGACTGAGGAACCTACTGTAAAATATTACCAACTAAAACTTTAAACTATATACACTACAAATGCGGTCAACCACGCACCCATAACCCATATGACGGTAATATCCCATACATTTGTTGCTTTTAGAAAAGGGAGAAGAATATATTAGCAACAAGTAGTTAAAATTATTGTGACCTACATAACACAGAGGTAGCGTTTACAGGAATGAGTCTTGTTATAGAATCGCAGAGCGGTTAAAAATAGAATCACGGACAGTTGCGTGAAGACGGTTGTGTACGCCGACATTTATTATAAACTGAATATTAGATCAAACCTGTATATAAATGGAATAATCCGTCAATTGTGATTGCTATATATTGTGTAACTATGAACACTATTAACATAAAATACTAAATCAGTTTCTTAAGCAGTTTGTTGTTTCATAAACGGTATGAACAATTATTGATAACACCTATTAAATATTGCTGTGCTCCACATTACATAGAGTCATTTGTGTTTGCAGAATCGCAGAGCGGTTAAAATAGCGTTGGTAAAATCGAATAGCAGAACAATGCCGAAATTCTATTGTGTGTAGTATACATTTATACACCGAAATTTATTGTAAACTGAATACTAAACCAAATTTATATTTATAGAATAAAGCAAAAAAGTTTGTTGAAGACCTATTCATGAACGCCGACATTTAGTCATAGCATCATATTGAACAAAACATATGTAAATTGAGTAAGATTTAAACTATTGCATATATGTATTGGTAGATGCACTGGCGAGGTATATTATTTGTGTATAGCAACACGTACATCGTCCCCTTTGTTGAGGCCAAAAGGTTGAATAGTATTTAATCTGCGGATCCAGTACGATTCTCGTATTTTGCGCTTCTCGTCTGACCAGTTAGGGTAATGATCTATGCAGATAATGGATACCTCCGAGAAAACATGTCCCGTGCAGCATAGGTGACTGGCGATCTGGCGAGCTTACGGGTAAGTACATCGGATCGGTGCGTGTTAACTCTCAGATAAAGAGGAGTTTTCGTTTCACCGACATACTGTTTTTCACATTGTTTGCAAGTCACCAAGTAGACAACATTACTTGTTTTACAGTTGGCGTTTGATCTCAGGTGTATAGCTGCACCAGTCCTTGATTGTTTAAACAGTTAATGGCAGGCATTTGTTTGCTTGATAGGCTTCTAGGTGAACTTCAAGGGCCTGACTGTCCTATTTTGGCATCGGTAGGGTGGGAGCTCAATCTAGATCGGACGAGAATATCGCGAAAAATTTTCGGCATTCTGCAGGCGATGACTCCTGGCTCTTTTCAGATTTATTGACAAGGTTTTTAATCACAGTGCCTGGAATAGAAATCCAGCTCCGCAAGTTTAGTATTAACATATTTTATTTCAATATATCATCATATGGGGTCGGGCCACAAGTTTTGACAACACTAGCTCCGGTCCTTCCCCTACAGTTTAACAAAAACATAATGGCAGTACAACGCAATACTTCGCAAGTATTTGAGTTATGTCATCGAAAAATTACGTTTTTTTCTACATCCTCGTAAAACAAGTATGAAAAAGTACTTAAATGGGGTTATATTTCAGGCCCGCACTTCTACAGAAGTTGTGTTCATTTATTCATCATTAACTTACACTTTAATCAATATCTGCTCAATAGGCGCAATAACTGTTTCCTGATTCTTTTAAAATTTGTGCACACTTTTTCCGTATTACTACACATGGGATCGAATGTCTTATTTTATCAAAACATGATATAACAAAAACAAACATTTTATTCTATATTTTGAACACATACATAATGTGCAATTATTTTAAAATGTGCACACAATGTTGCTGATAAGAAAAACACTTGCATGGAATTGGATTTCATCTCCACACATTATGACATCATGAATTATGTCCCTTTAAACTTGAAAATTACAAATTTATTTAAATTTATTTAACTTCAGCAAAATAACTCGAACACATATTGCCCGGAGTTTTTTTAAGCTAAACGTGGATCGCAATACCAAGGTTTACGTCTCTTTTAACCCTTTACTTCATATAGACGCCTTTGGACACCCCTAATATAGACGCCTTTGGACACCTCTCATATAGAAGGCTTTTGAATTATTGGTTGAATTTTGTTTATATTAACTGACACAGTGGAAAATAGTGCAGGAAGTGCTAAGATTGCTCGTTACTAGCAATCTGAACTCTTCCTGCACTGTTTTCAAAGTCCTTCTGTGATTTGTGCGGGAAAACGCGCATCTATGGAGTAAAGGGTTAACGGTCAAATTGCATTTTAACTAAAATCCGCTGACTAACTCAAACAAACGTTGGCTGGTTATGTATGGCGCTGTGTTTCAACACTGCACGGTAAAGTTTTGCAGAAGTAATTCTCCTTTATTCGCTGTATTATTGCATTTCAATTAACATTCGCTCCCTTTTTAAATGTTATTTTGCGTTTCTGTTCAACACCTTTCCAATAACTCAATGATAGTCTTCAAGATCAAAAGTACCTTTATCATTGAAATATGTATAAAAAATCTTAATAAAGATTTAAAGGGAATATATTGGCATATTACCTTTAATTCCCTGTCTTAAATAAACACGCCCAGCATGAAGATACACTTATAACTTAGAGATATACGCGTTAAAGTGTCTAATTGCATAACCTCTTTATTACAAACATCGGGTTTCTGAAGCCACGTTTTTTGTTTTTGTTTACATTCGCTATTTTCAACGAACCGCTTTCGGATCTCCGATCAATCATCGGATAAAATCGTGAAGACTCGTTCCCGATCTTGTTTTCGAGGCTTTATTCGGGAAATTTACGGAGTTCAATGTAAATATTGCGCAATACTTTATTGCGGGACGTATTAAAGTTTTGGCCAATATTCATTTACAGTACTGTTAATTTGATAACTTTCAAGTAAATAAAGGTTATACATCAATACATAAGCATTATTTTGTGCACACTGCATACAGGAAAAGTATGGATTAACAGCGTATTTGTGTAACTTGCCAATATAATTCCCTTAATTGTTCATGTTATGCATTTTTTCTCACTTTCTTCCCTTTTCCCGGACAGTTTCCCTTTACTTACAATACCTAAGCTCATTTTTTTAAAAACGAAAATGATATGTAACTTCATCAGGAGACACAGGATGACAGACGCCATCTCTTTGGGAAATTTATTCGCGGGACCTCGCTCTTCCCGCGTCGTCATTACAAAACAAGACAGACATACTTTACTAGTATACTTACTATATATGATTTTACACCTGGGGCTCCAATTCACTAACCATTTTTAGAATATTTTAGACCTTTGCTTGAAAATCTAAATTTCATTTATAGATATCAAGTTTACCATGACAGAGAAAATAATTTGGATAGTTAATTTGGCTATATATATTTGGTGCCCCTACATGCTTGCAAAATTTGGCCTAAAAGGGGTATCTTAGTGTGTTTTTTCAAATTTCATTTTTGAGCTCAAGTCTTAGAATATTCTTAAGAATGGTTGGTGAATACCATCATCAGGTAATTACTTGTAACAAAGATACTCTCTTTTGATATTTATAAGCAAATACTGTACTGAACAAAACATAAAACTTCTGAACAATCTTGCTAAGAATATTTTAAAAATGTCATAAAACGTTTAAATTATGATTCGTTAGTTATTTGTACCACGCATATTAGCTGTTATAGTAGCTGCTTTCAGAAACCGACCCAACAAGAGAGTATAAATGATATAGTGGTCTTGGGAGCGAGTAGTGACACATGGACGCCCCCTAAGTGACAGGTCGTCAGTACGTTCTGTTTGCTGGAAAGGATCCTCAGATTTCTAAAGGTTTAGCCAGAGGTCCGACCAGTTCTTGGTATGAAATTTGTTGACATTTTAGCATTGAACATACCTACTGGGGTTAATAGATAATACAAGAGATGTTTCTGGTTCTACAATTTAATAAGCATATTGACTGCTGCATACTAAGTTTTACTCTAACAAAAGGCGTGATCATGCGCAATGTACATGGAAAATCAAAATATAGTACACATTACAACATAATACAACACTATGTAAATATACTGTTTCCTTTTCTTGTTTAGTGCAACAAAAACATGTAAACAGCAATATGTTGGTGTAGATTTTGAAGATGTGTATACACAAACATGCTACAAAGCACAAACACAAAGTCATAATTTACGTAAATAACACATATTAGATCATCTTACATAACTTTAAATTTAACATATTCTGCAACGTTACTTTGACGGTTTCCAACACCTCCAAGTTATTGACAAGTCATATTTCAAACTTTTTTTTCCACACGGAACAAGTGCATGTCTTTTACAGAAGATTATTTTGAAGATATAATTTGTCAAGATATTAATTGTTATTTGCATTTTATTACCAATATAGCACTACTTATTGAACGTCCCTCGTTAGATTACATGTGAGTAGGCAATAAACATAACGTAACACTTTTATGCGACTTAAGTACTTATTTCATATAAGGGTAGGCGAAGCAGGCGGAGTGTCATACTGACATCATACGAGATGAGAAATTCGGACACCTATTGCATGCATTCTTGGAAATATTATTTGCGTTTTTTATTTCATTTGAAAACTTTTATAAAGTTATGCAATCTAAAAGAAATGTTTTATCATTAACAAACAATTCTTATTTATAAAAAGTTTTGATTCCATAATGAAGCAATGACTGTTTAGTCTTAGAATTATTAGAAATATCAGAATTCATTTCAAATCAGGTTTTAATTACAACATTTGTAATTAAAACCTGATTTGAAATGAATTCTGATATTTCTTATAATTTACTAAATCAAAATGTATCAATTTTGTAAAAATATTTATATTTGGTATTGCGATTGTTGAAGATAGCATGGGATCTGATTTACACTGAGATATAAATTAAATCTTGTTCGTGCCAATACCAGACAACTGTGACAAGAGTTATCCTTCTTGTAAAAACAACTATTAATCATACATTACAAATTTGTTTATTCAATAGCTTAGTATATGTTATTAAATAAAAAATTGTTCAATCATTCATAAATTAAAATATATATATATATATAAGAAATAATTGTCGTTAACTGACAAAAGAAAGTTAAAATTAAAAAAGAATGAAAAACGTTATTCATGCAGCAAATTTAAAGTAATTGTCATGGAATATTCAGAGCTATGTTTTACTAAATGTAACTGTATCAAAAAACTAAAATTTAGAACAATTTTCAATAAACATTGATCATATACATATGATTGTAAAATGTAATAAAAATAAAATTAATGTAATAATAATTATTAATGAAGTTATCAAACTTAAATATTTTGGGTATATAATATTGCCTAAATGCTAATGTATATATATGGCTATATGTCAATTAAACATGGCAAACTATTTTAAGAACAATACATTACATGTACTTAATCTTCCCTGTAGTCTGTGCAACTCCTAATACGAGAATGTACGATAGCCGCCTAATTGGCATTATGTTGTGCAGTCAGTTACAACCACGACCATTGAAGTTTTGTCAGAATACGCGATACAACTAGACTGTATTCGATAGTCCGATAAACTATATACGAAACACATAGAATGAAAAGTTACAATTGTATTTGTGTACGTGATATTCCTTTTGGCAATTGACAGAAGATCAATTGAACAAGTGGTGCAAACTTTTGTCCAATCTCAAAATCAAATATTTCTGCTCTATATACTCCTACTGCAACACACTCTTTCTAAGATTATGTGCACAGGATTATGGCATTGTGAGTCACTGATTAACATAGGGAGTTCAGTGTTATATTTTACTTGCACTGGGTATGAGTATTTCTGTTCACGGGCCGACTGCCTTAAATCTTCAGAAGGATTGCATGCTTTCACAGCATCTTGCCCGAATAAGGTACTTAGGTAGAGCGTTTGAAAAACTACTGACTTAACCCGATCCGGATTCGATCTGGGGATCTCTGGGTCTCGGAACAAGCATGCTAACCACTAGACCACCGCAACACCATCACATAGGGCACCACCCGTTGGTTGTTAAATGGCTTAACACAGATTGGTGACGGTTTAATATTGTACACGGTTGACTTTCCTTAACTAGATCGCTTCCGGATAAAGGCCAGTCATTCATGACCATTGAGTATAGTACACAGAGCACACGCCTGATTTTTGTAAAATATGTATCGCTTCAGATAAGAATTCAACGAATATTGGCAATACTCAGTGAAGATACTTCTATAAATCAAAGCACTTGCAATACTGATAGCCGGTATTTTAATAAATATTCAATCATTATTTAAAATGACATAATACAATGTCCACAATAAAGTATTATTGTTTTATATGTTTCTGCCCGTTTATATTAATTAAATGAAAACGGAATTCGAGGAATTAAAAACAAGTCCCTGCATTTTTGGGGTTAATCAGCACTGCCCAGCTTGATCACTACGACATACAGGACTTTGCCTTTGGTATAAAGCCAGGCTAAAAAGTGTTATTCATGGCTGCATTGTTATTCATTCCGAAAATATTCTGACATTTCCCAAAACGCTTTAAATTTTTAAATTTCTAGAATGTATGTGAAGGGTCTGTTTGAATCAGAATGTGTTCCACATAATAATCTGGGCTACAACAAATGTAGCGGATTGGCATATGTTCTATGGATATAATTTGTTAATCTCAAATTCTGTTCGGTATAATACATTTAATAGTCAAAACCTTACCTCAAGTAAATTAGCGCTGTGTTCGATACCAAAATATCATTTGGTTTGCAAAAATAAGCATTATTTTTTTAAAAAAATCATTTAAATGGTTCCCGTTTCAGCGTTTAGTTAGTTAGTCAATAGTTCCGTTACCAGCGTCTAGCTACTCAATGGGATAGCGCATACTTTGTAATCGCCTGGTCGGCTAGTAAGGCCAGTCTGGTGTGTTGTTGCCGATGGTAGGGGAGACCCTGGAGGTAACTTGAACTCGAACTTTTGAATAAGCGTCCCCATAAACAAGAACAGTTCCATCCGTGCTAAATGTGTACCAATGCAGCTTCTTGCACCTGTTTGTATAGCAAGTATAAAAATATAAAATAGCATGTCTATCAGGAGACGTATTTTTTAAAGGACACAGCAATCAAAACAATATAAGCTTAATTTCTTGACTGACAACCTTCTACTCCTTACTGGATTCTCTTTAAAATAAACCAAATTAAAAAAAAATATGACGGATCAAATTGAAAGCACGAGGCACATTTGATACGTCACAAAATACATTGTAATTTTAAACAAGGAATCATTTTAGTTTAAGCTGACGCCGAAATTATAATACCTTTTTCTCCAGGAATCATATAAAACACAAAATGAATCAAATACTGTAGAACTTCGTTGACTCGAACACAGATGGCTGGAACACCACATAAAGCTCGAACCACGTAAATACCTGGGCTGCATTTCACAAAATTACTTAAATCAATTTTACAATTTCTCCGTTGTATGTCCAAATTTTGATCGGCATTTAAAAAAAATGATTATATTTTCAGAAAATATATATCATATAATGTTGAACCCGCAGAATGGTGCATATTCGTATATTTAATTTAAATCCAGATATATAACTAAATGTGTCTAAAACATTGATAAGAGTTTCATATAAATTTCTGGAGCCATCAGTTATATAAGTGGCATTGTCTATTCATTGGAGGTTAATACCTTTTTATATTTTTGCTTGTATATTTCTCGTATGATAGAATTTCGAATAAAATAAAAATATTGCGTTAAGGGGCAACCTTGACAAACACCCATTTGAACAGGAAAATAATCTGCCATGTGGCTATTGTTTACAGCATGTAACTGGCAAACTGTCTCCCATGAAGGTTTTGGATTGAGCTGGGCAACCAATGACCGCAGCGGTTGGAGGTTGGTGAACTAAAGATGGCACTTCATATCCAAGAAAATGTAAATACTTACCTGTTGAAAACGGTATAAACTCATCTTTTGTCTCGGCTAATTGTCCGGATGCTGCTAGAAAACGCTCTGGTTTAAATTCGTCCAGATTTTGCCATGCATC
Organism: Panopea generosa; assembly: GCA_029582155.1. NCBI lineage: Eukaryota > Metazoa > Mollusca > Bivalvia > Adapedonta > Hiatellidae > Panopea > Panopea generosa. The sequence goes on from CM055902.1 coordinate 6,666,803, forward strand.
CGAGTCCATCAACGATGAGTATATATTAAATACTACGATGCTGTTTTTCGGAATGAAATAGCCATTGAACTCTATATCCTCTAGACACGTGTGTGGCGGTGTAATTGGGACTTTAATATTAAGCATAATAGTCATAAAGAAAGGATATAAATAAATACACATTATATTATAAAGGCAATATTAAATTACTAATATTTACATTAGTGATGTAACGCCTTTATTAAAACTATATATAGAACTAAGTCGTGCTTAATCCACCAATACATACACATGAACAGTCAATTAAGTGACTTCATGACATCAGTAATAGCTAAAGATCATGAAACCAACATGGAGTAGAATGTGGTTACCCGTTTCTACAGTAAAATGTAGCTAACAGATGCAACATAGCATAGCAAGCAGTACATATAGAACATTATATCTTTTTCTGCAATAGTATTTAACTCATTCAATAGATTAATGTAATTAATGTTTTATTAAGAATATTTTTCAGAAATAGCACCCCAACGATCGTGGGACGGAATGTTCATTCTTGCTTTTTAAACCTTAATATATATTAACCTATCTAGTGTTCAAGCTAACTCTTGGATCATCAATGGTAATGGCGTCATTCTGTTCATTTTTATGCAAATGAAGCGTTCCACTATACCATGCATGAAAAGCCTTCGAACTCGTGAATATTTATATGTTTTTGCCATTTGATGTATAGTTTGATGTTTAGGCCGCAATTCGTTTTCATCATCATTTACGTCTCACATACCAATTAATTGTATACTGTTCTACATGTACTTCTGGAACACTGGATACATTACCAATGGATCTAAAGGTGCCTTATTCCCATAGACAGTCTTCTGTTGGTCCAAGTAGCAGAAAAAACATGGAGTTGACCAGGTTGCTTTTTCACAATTACGATGGTTTGATGATACCCCTTTATTTTTAACAATTCTGCCCATTTGATGCAGTGTATCACTACGCATCAAACAGTTCCCAATGTCACCCAAACTTTGCAGAAATCATGAAAATGTTCCAATGTTACCATATGCACAAAGAAATATGACATTTTATGCATTTTTAACAAAAAAATTGCCCAACCGCTTAACACAGTCCTAATTTCTTTGGCGTAATAATCTTGATACCGTCATGTTAGGGAGGTAATTCTTCAGTGAGACCTATAGTGTCCGTCAATTGATGGACAAACACAGTTCTCTATATATGTTTGTATATTTACCTATAACTGAATAACGGAGTGTTTCATTGATAAAAGCTTGCAGATAAGGTAATTTACGTTTGTCCTCTAAAGTCACTTGACGGTCACTACCAATAACCTGAAAGTATATAAGAGAAAGAACAGTTCAACTTCTATATGCTAGATATTTTCAATATTTCGGTGTATCCATTTAACAAATACATCAATTAAACAGTGTAAAATATATACATATTAATTCGAAAATAAAATAAGCATTTAGAGGGAAGGTATAGGTCTGATCGACCTGGTGTTAGTATAATGTGACCGGGTAAGGCTACAACGTCAAAAGTCACAACCCCAAAATTCGAACTTAGTCTGTATTTTGTCATTATAAACATTGTATTAAAATTTCAAAATATTTGATTTAGGCATTCTTAATTTATTGCACGGAAACCAAAGTGTAACGGACGGACGGAAGGACGAGAAGGACGTTATGAGGTTAGGTTTTTATATCTTATAAAAACATCTTTTTTTTTCATTAAAGACGTTTCTGCGGGTTGTTACTGCGCATCGCTACGCGCATAATTCCTTTCTGTTACTTTCAGTTTCGGGGTTTAATGTCGCCGTTTGGTTTATTAAAAGTCGAGTCGCATTAGGATATTTACAAAGCGAAGTATTTTCATTCAGAGATGTCAGAAATGTAAATTTTGTCAAGAAAGCGATCGAAAAGCACAGAAGAGTATATTGTTTTTCGTTCTAAACCACCAGAAGTGCTTGTACATAACGAAGTCGAAGAAACAACTACGAAAATATAATCAATACTCGTAGTGGTAACTTTTCGGATAACTCATTTTTCGGATATGGATCATTTGTGAATTTGTTCCAAAGCGCTGAATACATAATGAATTTACCTGAAACAATATTATTCATACCGGGATGGAGACAAGGAAGAATAAATCTTGAATTTTGACATTTAGCTGACCTGATGCATGTAAAAGTTTGGTATTGAAGGACACTGTGGAAGACACTTATATGGGTCAACGTTATACATAAATTGTATATGTGGAAGTACAAGAACAGTGGAAACAAACAAGACACATCGATTAAACAGGAAGAGTCAAATATCATTTGACATCAACACAAAGCAATTGAGTATAAGGTTAGTTGATGCTTTATCATAACTCACTGATCAATATTAATGTATCACATAAAATGATAACTTACTTCATGATTTCTAGAGATGAACAACTATAAAAAGTGATTCATTGGTTGAATATTTACATCATTTTCATGCCATCGAGGGCTAACAGATGATCACCTAACCACTGTTTCCTGGAATTAACCAGTATTTGAGCACACCCCATCTCCGCAAGTAACTGATAGCTTTCCCACTTGAATCAGTGGTGAGAGACGATTGATAAAGAGACATAATGCTGTATATCTGGAGACTGTTGCCAGGCGGGTATTCGAACAGTATTCTTACATTGAGTAAATGTTAAAAATAAATTTATACACCGTCATGTTCTGTGTTTCCTGTTAAACAGAAAATTGTTTCATGAATTATGAAAATAAGAAACTATTCAACACATTTCAGGAATGCTAAACAGAGGCTCAGGTTACAGATGGATTGAGATGTCGGTGCTTTAAATACCTGTAGTGGTTTCATTAACTATGAAGAGACAATCACTGTCGTGACATAGACAACGTGTACAGAAACACTAAATAAAAGAGTGACAATCATCAAAAGGGGCCAATGGTAATTATTAATGTAATTTAAACGGTTCAGCTTATTTCTACTATGGATAACAAAATAATCATGAGCACAACAGATGATCTGAGGGGGATCAAACCTGTGACTACTTGTTTGGCACACCCAATATCCGTGCAAATAACTGACAACTTTCCCACTTGAATCAGTGATTAAAGATGAATGAACATGAGACACAATGTTGAAATTTGCATATATTTAAATCATCACAGAGACTGGCCAAGTGGGGATTTGAGCTTGCAACCCCTTGACTGCTTGTTACATAACATAACAGTTTCATTCAGTAAAAAAATGTCCACATACATGTATGCAAGTTTATAACCATAAGATTTTGTTCAATGGTTTGAACATAGATATCATAACAGGAATTGCTGCTCAGTTATAGCCCTTGAGTTGTCAAACTATACCCATATATTGTGCTGTTTTATTAAAATACATTGTCGTTTTTTTAGCCAGACCGATGAGCTCAGTCAGTAGAGCACGATACTTCTAGCTCAGGGTTGAGAGTTTGATACCTGAGGCTGGCTAACTTACAGTGCTAACTGTCATTCAGATGGGACTTTAAACTGAGGACTTTTATGATGGTGCTATACACCAAGCAAAAGAATCAGGTTAAACATATGATTAGGTTTCTATGATATTTGTTTCCTGCACTATCCCCCACAAACCTAAAAAGTCTAAACTGTTCACTCTTCTGGGTGCATCACCCAAATGGGAAACTGGTGATGATGTAAATTAAGCTTACATACAAACAAACATTGTCATTTATTTCTTTATCTCATATAAGCTTCCTTTAATTTTCAGTGATGAACTCAGTCAAGTAGTACACCAGGACCAGGCCAATTTATTACAATATGTGTTGCCAGAAAAATGGATTGTGACAGTAAATCAGATACTGGGACCATGTTAACAAAAAGTATTCGAAAAACATATGATGTTCTTCCAGAAGACTAGGAAATGCACATATTATGAAAAATTAAGAACAATCACTACCAGTTCACCAGGCAGTGTTCTAAAATTTTAATGACAATTCAAAGATTAAAGTTGGAAGTAGCCCAGTACATGAATAAAAATTTCAAGTTAATGTAATAATAATGGATGACAGTGCGACTACTATAGCCAAGATAAATACGAGAAAAATGACTTGAATGGACTCGTAGATAAAACTCTGAAGATATTATGTTGAGTAGCAGGTCACTGGTGATCCAACCTTGATTGACAGTACATGGTTTTACCACTAGGCCTCTAACATTTCAAACTTTTACAACTATTGATGTTCATCAATTACCCAGTATATATGAAATGTATAAAAGCAATTTAACAGTAATTACATTATAAATTACAAATATTATAATTACTATTTAGTGCATCATTTAGAAATATGAAAGTTACTTCTGCAATGAAACTTCATTAAATTTTATAAAAATTTACAACAGATAAATTTCACAATTTTGACAATTTTAGGCCATTTTATGAAAAGGGAAGTTAACATTTAGCACTATAGCTTGGTAACAAGCAAGGTGACATGTATTTTTTATTTTATTTCATGATATTGCTTGTTGTTGTGCTTCTTTGTAGAAAGAATAAAACAATTCTCCACGTAGAACTTTTTTTTTTATTGAATTGGTGTGAAAATGCATCGATTGCGGCCATTTTATGAAAAGGGGAGGTAACATTTAGCACTGTAACTTTGTAACAAGCATGGTGACCTGTATTTTTTATTTTATTTTCTGATATAGTTTGTTATAATGCCTCTTTGTAGAAAGAATGAAACAATTCTCCGCATTAGAACTTTTTTATTATTGAATTAGTGTCAAAATGCATCATTTACGGCCATTTTATGAAAAGGGAGGTAACATTTAGCTCTGTAACTTAGTAACAAGCATGGGGACATCTATTTTTTGTTTTATTTTCTGATATAGTTTGGTTTAGTGCCTCTTTGTAGAAAGAATGAAACAATTCTCCGCGTTACAACTTTTTTTATTATTGAATTAGTGTAAAAATGCATCGTTTGCGGCCATTTTATGAAAAAGGGAGGTAACATTAAGCACTGTAACTTATTAACAAGCATGGGGACATATATTTTTTATTTTATTTTCTGATACAGTTTGTTATGGTGCCTCTTTGTAGAAAGAATGAAACAATTCTCCGTGTTAGAACTTTTTTTATTTTTAAATTAGTTCAAAAATACATCGTTAACGGCCAATTCTATAATCGTAGAAATTTATGAAAATTACTGTATGAAATGTGAAACTCAAAAGAGCACCATGACTTTTTCTGTTTTAGATACTTTATCTTTTGTTACATGAGTGACAACAATATTTTGTTGAAATATATCACTTTGTTAGTAAATTAAACAAGATTTATAACTTACACCAATTTGCTGTTTTTTCTTTAAAAAAATGTAAAACGGTGTAGTTAAGAAATAGCCATAGCAAAAAAAACAAGCATGGGGACCTCTATTTTTTTTTAGTTTTTTAAACTTGTCTTACTTCAAAGTACTTGTGTGCAAAATTTAAAAAAATCTCCGCGCTAGAACTTACTCGAAGAAACGTCTTTAAACAAAACAAAACCTTTTTTCTTGCTAATGCTAGTGTCACAAGCATTGAGATTCAACCATAATGACACTAAAAAAGAAATAAAAACAGGTAAAAAAAGTAAAAAAAAATGCGTTGAAAATGAAAATAAATGGAATTGACCCCACAATGGCATTCTGTACAGATTTGGAGTCAATGTTTTTAACCCAACTAACTCAACTCAACCCCATTATGGCAGTGTGTACTCACAAATAACCCCTTTATGAAGCAAGGACATGTACGTACATACAGACAGACAGACGGACGGATGCAAATTAGTTTCGCAAAGCGGGTGACACAAACATACTTATTTTCACGTAAACCAGAATTTGCGTTGTTTTTTATTATACGGTTGATGATCAGGTGTAAGCCGAGGGAAGAACCTCGGTATGCCTAAACATGTTTGACTTTTGACGGCAAAGTTTAATACTTAGGTTTTATTATACGGTTGATGATCAGGTGTAATCCGAGGGAAGAACCTCGGTATGCCTTAACGTGTTTGACTTTTGACGGCAAAGTTTAATACTTAGGTTTTATTATACGGTTGATGATCAGGTGTAAGCCGAGGGAAGAACCTCGGTATGCCTTCACGTGTTTGACTTTTGACGGCAAAGTTTAATACTTACGTTCATGATTTCTTCTCTACATTTCTTCTGTACGTCTGGATTCCGGATGAGATGGAGGACACCCCAAATCAGAGATGTAGCAGTTGTGTCAGTGCCAGCGTTAAACAAGTCAACTATCACCCGAAACATATTGTCTTCTGCAATACATGTAATATATAGTCTTTCACATGAGTATCTATTTCGTATTGAATATATGAAACGAGTTAGGTGAAATGATATGATTCGAGGTTTTTCTGACTGATCAGGTGCGTGGATATTTTTGGAACTAAGAAGCTATGTTCGGAATGATTTCGGCGATAAATGTAAATATTGACAGTACATTTTGGCGTCCCGCGAATAGGTATTGTCAATATCTTGTTTAGTGTTAATATAAATAACTCCTACTAGGTTAATTTTGACACTGAATCGGTATACATACACTATTTTATGTGCATAATACATATTAAACAAATAAATTCTCCATTTGCAGCTTCAATGTTATCCCTTTAACCGAAACGTGTTACAGACGGTGCACGAGATAATTTTTAAAAATAATTATGTGATTCAATTTGATTGTTATATCAGTAATTACACTAAACATGAGTACAGCAAAGCAACTCATCATGTAAAATACATACATGTACATGTAGGTACCATGCATAGCAAAATCACGTTAATCATGATTTTGTAACTTGAAACTGACTTAGTTCGAGCTGGCAAAAACAAAAATCATTAAAAAGGCCAATAAATACTTGAAACATCTGGTAATGGGTATACTATTCTGCTATTTTCCGACTTCAAAATTTGTTCTTAATTTTATATAAATATATGTAATTTATTAATATCGTTTTTTCTCAGGTATAACACATGAACATTCTTTATACGGAGTTTAAGGACTAACTTTTACTTCTATATAGGAATGCTCTGCAGTCACCATACATGATCTCACAAAGCGCTGTTTATTTTCTAATCAATAAACTCACAATTTAAAATTACATGCATTTATATAAATTTTGTTTGTATATTCATGGATAATATACTTGATATGTTTGTTTTTAAATGTTTTATTTCTCATCGTGCATGCATGTATATATCGCCATATTGTTCATAACACAATAATAAAGGATATGTAACATGTTGATATGTACATTTTTATATTAACAAGTGCCTTCTGACTATGTTTATACATTCTATCACAATAATGATATATTATTAAATATGACTGTTAAGAATGTCAAAATAATCACAATTTTTGTGTGTTACATGTACAATTTATAAGTTTACTTTTTATAACTAAGAGTTGTCACAATGTATCATATCAATTTGAAATGCCTGTATGTATAACATAAGACATTTATTCGTGTATGTAAAGATTAGAGAGGGGATAGTATAAAGAAAGACGTAATAGTGGTAAAGACGATATGTACTTGATTTTCTAATTCAGCTTGATATTGTTCTTGAAGCAGATGTAATATGTCCCTTTTAACGGTATGTTGTCCAATTTTATTTTTCAATTGTTTATGAAAGATCATGTATCATAGCATTATATAACCCGTTGACCAGATTTAACCTTACTGTATTTTTAACTCACAGTTTTAAAACGGTGACCGCCTGTCACTACTTTTGTATTTTTGTAGTGTTATTGTTACACGAGTGACTATTTTACGTTTTGATTGCGTTAATGTCTTTATACCTTTTGACGGTATGTTGTCCAATTTTATCTTTCAATTGTTTTTTTAGAGATCATGTATCATAGCTTTATAGGAACCGAAGACCAGATTTAACCTTCCTGTATTTTTAACTCACCGTTTTAAAACGGTGACCGCCTGTCACTTCTTTTGTATTTTTGCAGTGTTATTGTTACACGAGTGACTATTTTACGTTTTGATTGCTGTAATGTCTTTGTGGAAAGACTTCATCTGAATACTACATTCCCTACTTTAACTTGTATATTTGACAGTTAATTCTGAAGTATTATCTTACCATACAGTTCTGTGACTAGATATACCAACACATTCCTTACCTGTAAGGACGTCACTATCTGTGCCCTCGTGCTTCAAATACAGGTCAACAAAGTCCCGGATGTTGTTGGGATCAAAGGTTTCTCGGTGCTCTGCGATTCGCCCTTTAGCGTATTTTTCAAGACTTCCGAATGTTTTAAAGATCTTTGCAAGCTTCAGAATAAAAATAATTGAATTAAATGGACTTCGAAATAAATCTTCGTATATTTAACATGGAAACGTTGATTCAAAAACCTTTCAGCAGATGTCTGCTTTATACTTTATTACTAAATAGTATTTGATTCAAGTTCGCTTTATTATGATCATATTTGAGTTACTTTATATATTTAAAGTTTCCGCTGGATAGTATCATAAACGGCAAAGTTCTAAATATTTTTGCTAGACTATTCATACAAGCGCTGGTATTGGTGGATATTAAACAAAACATACATGATTAAATAGACAACAAAGTAAATAGTTGAGATAGGTTAAGTTGGTTGATAGAGTATTTAGTGGTTATATCTTACTACACAGTTGCGCCCACTTTTAGGGACGTAACACGGTTTTTGTGCTATAAAAAGAATCATATGATTTGAAATATTTTCATAATGGTTCATGTGGGATGTGATGTTGCTGCAGATAGGTAGAGCAAAGTCTGGCATAATACATCCATATATGATGTGATTTCTTGCTGCATATAGGTAGAGAAAGTCTGGCATAGTACATCAATATATACTAAAATAAAATATCACAAGTTTTGATAACAAATGACTTTTATTCGATTTTAACAGACGGACCGCAGTTTAAAGCTTTGTGGATTTCTTTATTAAAATGACTTCGGTGGTCCTTGAACTTTCTTTTAAAAATCAAGCTGGCTGACTTAGTTATTGGGCATTTTCACGGGCAGATACATACGAACTATGGAATAAAATACTTGATAGACATTAAATACTTTTCAATGCGTATTGTTTACCTCGGAAATACAAGACCTTATTTTATAAAGAATGAAAAGCAAAATGCAACTGTGTATTTTAACATGAATTTAGGCTCCATCAATCATTTAGGCACGGTAGTTTTGTTTGATCAGTTACTGTTAGCATTCTCATATTAAAAGCATTCTTTACAAAAGTTTCCTTTCCAGTACTCTATGCATCTCTTTCAACGTTTCTTACAATAACTACTCGCACAATTGACAAAATTAAGTTTGACATATCTAAATAATGAAAACCGAGTTTGCATTTATACTACCGCACTAATTCAAATGTTAAGTTAGTAACTAGATGTATAATTGAATTAAGTTCACGGAAACATGTGTAAGTAAAAAAAAGTCATGTTTATAAACTTAATAAGCAATTTCAATTGTAATTGTTTCAAAAACAAGGAAAATTAAATACGTATACATATCAAACGGTCATTTAGTTACGCGCATTAATATCTTATCTCTGTCACTGTTTTTCAATACTATGACGGTTAGATTAATGGGATATGTATCCCAGGGTTCGGCAGTTTAGGAGTTCCTCCTGTCAAGTTAGGATTATCCATTCTCATTTCAAATCAGGATTTCTATTAATTTATTATTTTATTAATATATCTGGGGGGTTTTTTCCTCTCAATTATTTGTAAATAACCAACACATAAATGTACAGACCAGACTACGGCCTCTGCCAAACCTTAATTTGGTGTCGACCATGACTTATATACTATGAAATTACATGCAACATATCTGGACTGGGCGGACAAATTTGCATACATGAACTGATAGCTTTATATGAAAAGGATCCAGTTAAGGATTCATGACTACTCACATGCTATATAAAGGACAGATTTATAAACCCATTGGATCATATAGATACAGTGAATTCATATATATTTAATTACATATAGGGAAATAATTAAATTCACAACAACAAAATTTACTATTTTTGGGACCTTTCAGATGCTCTTTCACAATGCATGATATATCTATGGAGATAATTATTAACACATAAATATACAGACCAGACTACGACGAGTGCGCCTAGCTACAATGTAAACCATAGACATAATATCAAGGCCTCTGCCAAACCTAAATTTGGTGTCGACAATGACTTATATAGTATGGAATTATATGCAACACATCTGGACTGGGCGAACAAATTTACATACATTAACTGATAGCTTTATATGAATAGGATCGAGTTGTGTAGTCATGAATCCTTAAACTAAACTAATGTTTAATTACCTTTGAGCCGGGCAGAAATCGTAGCCGATGGAACACATTTTCAGGTAAGAATAAATTAGCTGTAACTTTAGCCAAATATGGCTGCTTTAAGAACTCGTCCAATCTTTCGTTTTCAACGACATTTAATCAAGTTTGGTCAATTTCCAAAGACAATAACAGTTTTAGAGGTTTTACAGTTTTCACTATACAGAAGTCAGTATTATTTTCATTAATCAAGGTCCATCACTCTGGTCAAGTATAGTGGAATAATCAGAACGTTTATGCATGGATATAAACAGTTTAGTCAAGATCGGATGAAGCCTCAAGGTGCTAAAGTATTTACGAGACACATATTAACATTTCCCATGATTCAAGGGTCATAACTCCATTCTGGTCCAACAGAGGCAATTCAATAACAATTCTGCACAAATGGTTCAGCTGTCTCTGAAGAAATTGGTTGATATTTTAAAATAAGAAGTTAATGCGGACTCTGGTCACTGTCTAGGATTACCAATGAAAATAAGAAGTTAACTGGGGCTCTGGTGGCAGTCTGGGATTACAAATAAAAATAAGAAGATAACTGGGGCTCTGGTGGCAGTCTTGGATTACCAATAAAAATAATAAGTTAACTTGGGTGCTGGTGGCAGTCTTGGATTACCAATAAAAATAAAAAGTTAACTGGGGCGCTGGTTGCAGTCTGGATTACCAATAAAATAAGAAGTTAACTGGGGCACTGGTGGCAGTCTTGGATTACCAATTAAAATAAGAAGCTAACTGGGGCTCTGGTGGCAGTCTGGGATTACCAATAAAAATAAGAAGTAAACTGGGGCTCTGGCGGCAGTCTGAGATAACCAGTCAAAATAAGAAGTTAACTGGTGCTTTGGTGGCAGTCATGGATTACCAATAAAAAAAAAGAAGCTAACTAGGGCTTTGGCGGCAGTCTTGGATTACCAATAAAAATAAGAAGTTAACTGGGGCGATGGTGGCAGTCTTGGATTGCCAATAAAAATAAGAAACTAACTGGGGCTTTGGCGGCAGTCTGGGATTACCAATAAAATAAGAAGTTAACTTGGGCTTTGGTGGCAGTCTGGGATTACCAATAAAATAAAAAGTTAACTGGGGCTCTGTTGGCAGTCTTAGATTGCCAATAAAATAAGAAGTAAACTGGGGCTATGGTTGCAGCCTTGGATTGCCAATAAAATAAGCAGTTAACTGGGGTGCTGGTGGCAGTTTTGGATTGCCAATAAAAATAAGAAACCAACTGGGGCTTTGGTGGCAGTCTGGGATTACCAATAAAATAAGAAGTTAACTTGGGCTTTGGTGGCAGTCTGGGATTACCAATAAAATAAGAAGTTAACTGGGGCTCTGGTGGCAGTCTTAGATTACCAATAAAATATTAAGTAAACTGGGGCTTTGGTGGCAGCCTTGGATTGCCAATAAAATAAGCAGCTAACTGGGGCTTTGGTGGCAGTTTTTGATTGCCAATCAAAATAAGAAGCTAACTGGGGTTTTGTTGGCAGTCTGGGAAAACCAATAAAAATAAGAAGATAAATGAGGCTTTGGTGGCAGTCTGGGATTACCAGTCAAAAAAAGAAGCTTACCGGGGCTTTGGTGGCAGTCTCGGATTATCAATAAAAATAAGAAGATAACTGGGGATTTGGTGGCAGTCAAGGATTACCAATCAAAATAGGAAGTTTACTTGGGCTGTGGTGGCAGTCCTGGATTACCAATAAAAATAAGAAGTTAACTGGGGCGCTGGTGGCAGTCTTGGATTACCAACAAAAATAAAAAGCTAACTAAGGCATTGGTGGCAGTCTGGGATTACCAATAAAAATAAGAAGCTCACTGGGACTCTGTAGGTAGTCTGGGATTACCAATCAAAATAAGAAGATAAACGAGGCTTTGGTGGCAGTCTGGGATTACCAATAAAAACAAAAATATAAACGAGGTTTTTTGGTAATCTGGAATTACCAATCCAAAAAAGAAGATAAATGAGGTTTTGTTGGCAGTCAGGGATTACCAGTCAAAATAAAAAGCTAACCGGGGCTTTGGTGGCAGTCTCGGATTTCCAATAAAAATAAGAAGATAAATGAGGCTTTAGTGTAAGTCTGGTAATGCCAGTCAAAATAAAAAACTCACTTGGGCACTGGTGTCTGTCTAGGATTACCAATAAATACAAGAAGATAAATGAGGATTTGGTGGCAGTCTTGTATTGCCAGCCAAAATAATCAGATAATTTGGCTTTGATGGCAATCTTGGATTACCAATCAAATAAGATAAACGAGGCTATGGTGGCAGTTTGAGATTACCACTCAAAATATGAAGCTAACTGGGACATTTTTGGCAGTCAGGGATTACCACTCAAAACAAGAAGATAAATGAGGCTTTAGTGGCAGTCTTGGATAACCAGTCAAAATATGACGATAAATGAGGCTTTGGTGGCAGTCAGGGATTACCAGTCAAAATATGACGATAAATGAGGCTTTGATGGCAGTCAGGGATTACCAATCAAAATAAGAAGATGAATGAAGCTTTTGTGGCATTCTCTGATTACCAATTAAAATAAGAAGATAACTGGGGCGCTGGTGGCAGTCTTGGATTACCAATAAAAATTAGATGCTCACTGGGGCTTTGGTGGCAATCTGGGATTGCCAATTAAAATAAGAAGCTCACTGGGGCTTTGGTGGTATTCTGGCGTTACCAATAAAAATAAGAAGCTCACTGGGGCTTTGTAGGCAGTCTGGGATTAATAAGATGATAAATGAGGCTTTGGTGGTAGTCATGGATTACCAATGAAAGTAAGACGATAAATGAGGCTTTGGTGACAGTCTGGGATTACCAATCAAAATAAGAACCTAACTTGGGCTTTGGTGGCAGTCTGAAATTACCACTCAAAATAAGAAGGTAAATGAAGCTTTGGTGGCAGTCTGGTCCTACCAGTCAAAATATGACGATAAATGAGACTTTGGTGGCAGTCTGGGATTACCAATCAAAATAAGAAGATGAATAAGACTTTGGTTGAAGTCTCTGATTACCAATAAAAATAAGAAGATAAATAAGACTTTGGTGGCAATCTGGGATAACCAGTCAAAATAAGAAGATAAATGAGGCTTTGGTGGCAGTTTGGGATTACCAGTCAAAATAAGAAGATGAACAAGCTTTAATGATAGTATGGGATTATAGATATAAATAAGATGATAAATAAGGCTTTGGTGGCAGTCTGGGATTACCAGTCAAAATAAGAAAATAAATGAGGCTTTGGTCGCAGTCTTGGATTACAAGACAAAATAAGAAAATAAATGAGGCTTTGGTGGCGGTCTTGGATTACCGGTCAATATAAGACAATAAATGCGGCTTTGGTGGAAGTCTGGGACAACCAGTAAAAATAAGATTAACGAGGCTTTGGTGGCAGTCTCTCAATATCAACTAAAAGAACAACACACAATTCTGAAATGCACCATACAACGTATATTGTGGGCTTATTTATCAGACTTGGGTCGTTTAAGAGTAAATGTAGATCGATCGTGGCGTTCAGACACAAAAAAAATACAATTTTGTTAGAGGAACACTAGGGTAATAACTCAGCAACATTTCAGTAACAATAATTCGATGTTTTCAAAGGATATGTGGTTTAAAGTTCCAAAATATAAAGGAAAATTAAGCAGAATCGTAAGCGGCCATCTTGGATGACCACTGAAGAAATATAACGGAGACAAATCTGAAAGCGTGTCACCCAAGGTATAGTGAGGCCACACTATATTATAATTAAGTCGGCAGTTTCAGACAGTAATGTATATTTATACTTGCCCTATATGAAACTGTGTAAAAAGTAGGTGAGTCATAGCTGCCATTTTGTAAATTGCTCAAACACAAAAAAGTCAATTGTGCGTCATGGTTACTAGGGTGATAAAAGCAAAATGTCAATAGCAAAAATTAAATGTCGGTTTAAAGTTCAAATAAGATATGTATGTGCCCTGATATCCGTCTTGGACGACCCATTTCGAAAAAAATAAACAATTATGAGTGGGCGCCACCCAAAGTACATTTTGGCCATGTTTTATTGACCTGAGTGGGTAATTTCAGAGAACCACGGGTCCCGGTGGACGTCTTGGATGACGACGTCGATAAAACAAAAACACAATTCTGAAAAGTTTTATTAAAAATGAGTTTGATGTCTCGGAGGAAATGTTCAAAGAAATTGTTGACGCTTTAGACAGACAGATTGACGACGGACAAATGTGATCAGAATAGATATCTTGAGCTTTAGGCTCATATGATATAAAAGGAGTTTCCTATTATTTACATACCTGTTCCCATAAACAATGCTAGCTATGACGTTAGAGACACACTTCTTAAACGTATTGAGATAGTTACATGGTGCACCATTCTGCCCTTCAATCAAATCTGCCAGTCTATCAAAAATAAAATCAGTGTGATCAGTAATAACATGTGCGAATGATTGTGACAATACATGTAGTCTGTAGAACGAAATTATATATAGCACCACAGCAATACAATTTATATAGCACCACATCTGTACATATATCACCCCGACCATACATATAGCACAACAATAGTATATATAGCACTATAGGCATAAAACCAAGACAGTATGTTAATCGAAATATAGTGCATCGTAAATTATAGGCATATAACCAAGACAGTGCGTTAATTAAAATATAGTGCCACGAAAACTATAGACATATAACCAAGAGAGTATGTTCATCGAAATATAGTGCCACTATAGTGCAACGAAAATTATAGGCATATAACCAAGACAGTATGTTAATTAAAACATAGTGCCACGCAAACTTCAGGCATAAAACCAAGACAGTCTGTTGATTAAAATAACGTGCTTCGTAAACTACAGGCACATTACCAAGACAGAATGTTAATCGAAATATAGTGCCACGCAAACTATAGACACACAATCAAGTCAGTATGTTAATCGAAATATAGTGCCATGTAAATAATAGGCATATAACCAAAAACAGTGTGTTGATTGAAATATAGTGCCACGTAAATTATAGGCATATAACCAAGACAGTGTGTTGATTGAAATATAGTGCAACGTAAATTATAGGCATATAACCAAGACAGTTTGTTTATAAAAATAAAGTGCCACGAAAACTATAGGCATATAACCAAGACAGTATGTAAATTGAAATATAGTGCCACGTAAACTATAGGCATATAACCAAAACAGTATATTCATCGAAATATAGTGCCACTGTAGTGCAACGAAAACTATAGGCATAGAACCAAGACAGTCTGTTAATCGAAATATATTGCCATGTAAACTATAGGCACATAACCAAAACAGTATGTTAATTAAAATATAGTGCCACAAAACTATAGGCACATAAGCATATAAGATAGTATGATAATTAAAAAATAATGCCATGTAAACTTTAGGCATATAAACAAAACAGTTTGTTAATCGAAATATAGTGCAACGTAAAATATAGGCGTACAACCAAGACAAAATGTTCATTAAAATAAAGTGCATCGTTAACTATAAGCATATAACCAAGACAGTATGTTAATTAAAACATAGTGCCAAGTAATCTATAGGCACATAACCAAGGCAGTATGCTAATCAAAACATAGTGCCACGTAATCTATAGGCACATAACCAAGGCAGTATGTTAATCAAAACATAGTGCCACGCAATCTATAGGCACATAACCAAGGCAGTATGTTAATCAAAACATAGTGCCACGTAATCTATAGGCACATAACCAAGGCAGTATGCTAATCAAAACATAGTGCCACGTAATCTATAGGCACATAACCAAGGCAGTATGTTAATCAAAATATAGTGCTACGTACTCTATAGGCACATATCCAAAGCAAGATGTCATCAAAACATAGTGCCACGTAATCTATAGGCACATAAACAAGGCAGTATGTTAATCAAAATATAGTGCTACGTAATCCATAGGCACATAAACAAGGCAGTATGTTAATCAAAATATAGTGCTACGTAATCTATAGGCATATAATCGAGATATAAATTAAAGAAATTTCTAATTTTAGCTTTTTTTATAATTTTATATATGTACAACATGCCAATTTAATATTGCATTACAATTATTGAATTGTTTGTCAGCAATGATTTGATTATTTTGCATTTGATAACTGTGTATACATTATTGTTTTTATCTTCAAGAACTGTGTATACATTATTAAATATATATACAAGAACTGTGTATAAACTATTGTATCTATATACAAGAACTATGTATACATTATTGTATCTATCTACAAGAACTGTGTATACACTAATGTATCTATACATAAGAACTGTGTATACATTATTGTATCTATCTACAAGAACTGTGTATACACTATTGTATCAATCTACAAGAACTGTGTATACACTAATGTATCTATACACAAGACCTGTGTATACATTAGTGTATCTATCTACAAGAACTGTGTTTACACTAATGTATCTATACACAAGAACTGTGTACACACTAATGTATCTATACACAAGAACTGTGTATACACTAATGTATCTATACACAAGAACTGTGTATACACTAATGTATCTATACACAAGACCTGTGTATACACTAATGTATCTTTACACAAGAACTGTGTATACATTATTGTATATATCTACAAGAAATGTGTATACACTAATGTATCTATACACAAGACCTGTGTATACACTAATGTATCTATACACAAGAACTGTGTATACACTAATGTATCTATAAACAAGAACTGTGTATACACTAATGTATCTATACACAATACCTGTGTATACATTATTGTATCTATCTACAAGAAGTGTGTATACACTAATGTATCTATACACAAGAACTGTGTATACACTAATGTATCTATACACAAGAACTGTGTACACACTAATGTATCTATACACAAGACCTGTGTAAACATTATTGTATCTATCTACAAGAACTGTGTATACACTAATGTATCTATACACAAGAACTGTGTATACACTAATGTATCTATACACAAGAACTGTGTATACATTATTGTATCTATCTGCAATAATTGTGTATGCACTAGTGTATCCATCTACAAGAACTGTGTATACATTATTGTATCTATCTGCAATAATTGTGTATGCACTAGTGTATCCATATACAAGAACTGTGTATACATTATTGTATCTATCTGCAATAATTGTGTATGCACTAGTGTATCCATCTACAAGACCTATGTATACATTATTGTATCTATCTGCAATAATTGTGAATGCACTAGTGTATCCATCTACAAGAACTGTGTATACATTATTGTATCTATCTGCAATAATTGTGTATGCACTAGTGTATCCATCTACAAGAACTGTGTATACATTATTTTATGTATATTCATGAACTAAGTATACATTATTGTATCTATCTGCAATAATTGTGTATGCACTAGTGTATCCATCTACAAGACCTATGTATACATTATTGTATCTATCTGCAATAATTGTGTATGCACTAGTGTATACATCTACAAGAACTGTGTATACATTATTTTATGTATATACAAGAACTAAGTATACATCATTGTATCTATCTGCAATAATTGTGTATGCACTAGTGTATCCATCTACAAGAACTGTGTATACATTATTTTATATATATACAAGAACTAAGTATACATTATTGTATCTATCTGCAATAATTGTGTATGCACTAGTGTATCCATCTACAAGAACTGTGTATACATTATTTTATGTATATACAAGAACTAAGTATACATTATTGTATCTATCTGCAATAATTGTGTATGCACTAGTGAATCCATTTACAAGAACTGTGTATACATTATTTTATGTATATACAAGAACTAAGTATACATTATTGTATCCATCAAAAACAACTGTATATACACTAGTGTATCCATCTACAAGAACTATGTAAACTTCATTGTATTTATCTACAAGAACTACGCATTGTATCAATATACAAGAACTGTATATACTTTATTGTATCTATATACAAGAACTGTATCAGCATTACTGTTTCTATCTACAAGATGTCTGTATACACTATTTTATCTACCTGCAAAAACTGTTTATACATTGTATCTATATACAAGAACTGTGTATACTTCATTGTGTCTATATACAAGAACTGTATATTCTTCATTGTATCTATGAACAAGAGCTGTATATACTTCATTGTATCTTTCTTAAAGAATTCAGAAACTTCATTGTATCTATCTACAAGAAATGTGTATACTTCATTGTATCTGTAAATAAGAACGGTGTATACATTATTGTATCTACCTACAAGAACTGGTTATACCTCTTTGTATCTATATACAAGAACTGTATATACATTGTATCTATGTACAAGAACTGTACTGTGTATGGTTTATTTTATTTATCTACAAGAACTTTATATACCCAAGGGGGTGGAGACCATACAATTCACAATTGTGATTCACTCTTAGGTACCAAAGTTTCGTATAACCTTTCATTTCTACTGAGCAATAATTGTATTATAAAATATTTATTTATTACATTGTATTACATTTCAACTGAACAAAATGTTGGTAAATAAAAAAGTAAACAAACAATATCGCATAGCCTTACACTTCGAAAACTTTGTACATCGCTTCACCAGTTTGTTATTCAAATTGTACTTGTTATTAATTGTTATTATGCAAATTAACTTACCAATGATAAAAGTTACCTTCTCTCGCAGTGTAATGCAAACGTGATATAATATTTAAATAGCAACGTCTAAAAACACCAACTGCTGGAACCAAGATGGCGGATGACTCTGCATGAATAATGCGGGACTATTATGGAGGCAAATAACATGACGTCAGGCCATTCCCGTGATCACTTTTCACCCTGAAAATTCCCAAATTAACAGTGAGGCCTATTTTTTGTGTCTGGCATTCCCATGCTTTGATAACGCCATAAAAAATAACACATATTTAAATAACAACACCTGCGATAAATAGAAATATTACATTTGAAGTATTACATGTTTCTGAACTACACTTCTGTTCATATACACAAGGGAAACACAAAATATACGCTTCAACTACCATTGTATACCGCTACTAAAGACAACATCGTGGTCAAACACGAAAAAATATGGCGATATAGTAATAACTCAATATGCAAAGAAATATAAAAAAAATGATAATTCTTTAATGATAGCTGTACTGTGAAAATAAAACGCTCACTTAAAGTATCATTAAAATATCAACAAAATGTGAAAATAATATATCTCAAGATACAATTCGATATTCATTTCGAAGAAGATCAGCAAATGCTTTATTTTTTTGTTGAACATTTATACTTTTTTCTCTTTCTGTCACAGTAATTGGCATATTGAGTTATGCAAATGAACACTACATGAACTTAAAATCAAAAGTATTACTAAGTGTTTAACCTCATTTGACAACCAATGGTATCGCTTCAATTTTCAAAATAACTTAATTATTAAGTTCGTTCTTGATTATCAAGAAGTTCGACAGCTCTGTGCACGCATGAATAACATTGTACAGAATCCGCCATTGATTCAATTCTGAACGAGTTATTTACAAACTACAAAGCCGCGCGAGCTATGCTTAGAAACTGCCTAAGCAAACATCAACTTTAAAACGTCAGTCATCTCAGCTTTCATCCTAGCCCCGCACGGAGTCAGTCAAATGACGTCAAACTGTCAGTAAAATGACGTTTAACACTAAGCCAGAGTTTAACACTTCCTGCGGTCGCTCCCTTTGGGTTTCCTACTTGTTATTGTTTTACTAAATGAATACTTACAGTTACACAAAGACGACTCAGCATTGACATTTGATGGGCTTGGAAGCTTCACAATAAGATTATGAAAATAATCGGAAAAGCTGCATTATTACATTTACTAAATCTATCTTTATTTGGGAAGAGTTTCCAAAAATAATTTGGTTCATCATGACGTAAACGTTCAGTATCTTTATATTTTTTTATATTCGTGACATCGTTGTTGTTTTTTTAAATACTATTAAGTTACTTATAAATTGACTTTAAGTTATGTATTCTATTCTATTTTTCTATGTGTTTACATTGATTACATTTATTTAAGAAATAAGTATACAAAAGTATCGCTTGCTTACTTTAAAAATCAAACCAATCAGCGTGTTTACTAAATGACTTAAAGGTGCACGATTTACTTTTATTGATATATTTTTACTGAACAATCACCAAGCCTACATTTAGCAATACATACAATATTTGATTTACGTAAATCTAGTAGTTTGACTCGTGTGTATTACAGCTCTTGTGTATAACATACGAGGGACAGTCATTATCTAGGTGGACAACCCTCAATGCTGATTTGTGGCTCATTATTTTATAAATTTCGATTTTACTTCTTCTCAAAGTATTCTCCTTCTTTCATTATACACTTGTTCCAGCGGTGTGGGAGTTTGTTAATTCCCGCAGTGAACCAACAATTAGGCCTATGTCGAAGGTATTGAATCAACATTTTTTTAACATTTGTGGGGTTGCTATGCAAGCTGGACGCCCCCTGCCCCGTCTATTGTTAACTTCGTTTTAACCATCATGAAAACGAGCTACCTAAGAATAAAACGCGCTACGTGACATACATGAATCCCTAAACCTGTTTTGAAGTCGATTTAAAATAAAAACCGGTTTTTTGCCCTTCTTAAAGAAAATATCTTATTACGGCACGCTGTTCTTCATATGTTTAGTCCATATTACCATGTATACATGCAATGTATAAGTGACCGATTTTGGTACAACACATTGTCTGATTTTAAAAGTTATTGTTGCATATCATCTGCTAAGGTCTAATCTACCCGTGCACATCAAGTTTTTCGAGATGATTTATATATTATGCAACATTTTAACAAAAGTCCATATTGATAATGACCGTCCCTCGTACATACCAACCCTGTCTGATTTACGTATATATTTTGTCGTTCGTGGTTTGGATAAAAGGTAAACTTTTTGTATTAGAATTATGGCGTATTTTTCGATCTTTGTTTCTGCTACACGAAATATGTCATTCAAATTGAGTTTTTATTAGTCAATATGGTGACATGGATATTTGATATATTAGCACTACATGTGATTGCTTGGAATATTCAACACATGCAATAACATTGGTTACATCAATACTTGGGATAACGTTAGCATCATTAACACCTGAAATATTATTGGAATATTCAACACATAAAATAGCATTGGTTACATCATTACTTGGGATAAGGTTGGCATCAATAGCACTTGACACATTAAATAATACTGGTAACATTGGTTAAATCACTACTTGGGATAACGTTGGCATCCATAACAACTGAGATAATATTGGAATATTCAACACATTAAATAACATTTTTTACATGAATACTATGGATAACGTTGGCATTCATAACACCTGAGATATTATTGGAAAATTCAACACATAAAACAACATTGGTTACATCACTACTTGGGATAACGTTGGTATCAATAACACTTGAAATATTGTAATATTCAACACATAAAATAACATTGGTTACATCACTACTTGGGATAACGTTGGTATCAATAACACTTGAGATATTATTGAAATATTCAACTCATAAAATAACATTGGTTACATCACTACTTGGGATAACGTTGGCATCCTTAACACCTGAGATAATACTGGAATAATCAACACATAAAATAACATTGGTTACATCACTACTTGGGATAACATTGGCATCCATAACACCTGAGATATTATTTGAATATTCTACACATAAAATAATATTGGTTACATCACTACTTGGGATAACGTTGGCATCCATAATACCTGAGATAATACTGGAATAATCAACACATAAAATAACATTGGTTACATCACTACTTGGGATAACGTTGGCATGCATAACACCTGAGATATTATTTGAATATTCTACACATAAAATAATATTGGTTACATCACTACTTGGGATAACGTTGGCATCCATAATACCTGAGATAATACTGGAATAATCAACACATAAAATAGCATTGGTTACATCACTACTTGGGATAACGTTGGCATCCATAACACCTGAGATATTATTTGAATATTCTACACATAAAATAACATTGGTTACATCACTACTTGGGATAACGTTGGCATCCATAACACCTGAGATATTATTTGAATATTCTACACATAAATAGCATTGGTTACATCACTACTTGGGATAACGTTGGCATCCATAACACCTGAGATATTATTTGAATATTCTACACATAAAATAACATTGGTTACATCACTACTTGGGATAACGTTGGCATCCATAACACTTGAGATATTATTTGAATATTCTACACATAAATAGCATTGGTTACATCACTACTTGGGATAACGTTGGCATCCATAACACCTGAGATAATACTAAAATAATCAACACATAAAATAACATTGGTTACATCACTACTTGGGATAACGTTGGCATCCATAACACCTGAGATAATACTAAAATAATCAACACATAAAATAACATTGGTTACATCACTACTTGGGATAACGTTGGCATGCATAACACCTGAGATATTATTTGAATATTCTACACATAAATAGCATTGGTTACATCACTACTTGGGATAACGTTGGC
Organism: Panopea generosa; assembly: GCA_029582155.1. Classification (NCBI taxonomy): domain Eukaryota; kingdom Metazoa; phylum Mollusca; class Bivalvia; order Adapedonta; family Hiatellidae; genus Panopea; species Panopea generosa. The sequence goes on from CM055902.1 coordinate 6,689,714, forward strand.
ATGCATAACACCTGAGATAATACTGGAATAATCAACACATAAAATAACATTGGTTACAACACTACTTGGGATAACGTTGGCATCCTTAACACCTGAGATAATACTGGAATAATCAACACATAAAATAACATTGGTTACATCACTACTTGGGATAACGTTGGCATCCTTAACACCTGAGATAATACTAAAATAATCAACACATAAAATAACATTGGTTACATCACTACTTGGGATAACGTTGGCATCCATAACACCTGAGATAATACTAAAATAATCAACACATAAAATAACATTGGTTACATCACTACTTGGGATAACGTTGGCATCCATAACACCTGAGATAATACTAAAATAATCAACACATAAAATAGCATTGGTTACATCACTACTTGGGATAACGTTGGCATCCATAACACCTGAGATAATACTAAAATAATCAACACATAAAATAACATTGGTTACATCACTATTTAATTAGATCTATTTATCAAACTACAACTGTGTATAATTATGTATGACTATTTTAAGACTATTTTTACTCCATCGATTTTAAATATTGATATCTTTCTTTACAACTAAGCATTACCGATTTAGACATAATTTATTATTGTTGTGTATTTAATGAATTTACATGTATTAGGAATTGAAAAAGTGGTTACTGTTGGTATATATCATAAGTTAAAATAAAAAATTCAAGCAATGATACTATGATGTGTCAAGGATCCTGATACTGTAGCAGTGTAATCGTCATTAGTTTTCCTTTTCTGTATGTTTTTTGGAAAATGTTTTATATATGATATAAATCCTAGTATGATATGATTGCGTACCAAAGAGAAACAAACTTTGTATCTATAAAATTACCACAATTATCAACAAATTTTATTTCTGCGCAAATTGATTAGAATTAAAAAAAATGTCTTATCTTTCTGAATACATATCTATTATGAAATAAATTTTGGTCTCTTTTTTTTACAGTTTTTCATAAACATTATCACATTTTAGCGCATGTTAGTAAGCGATAATTTCATTATGGCTATATGTGT